>VDFB02075321.1:277656956-277936002 GCA_007258455.2 Sequoia sempervirens
TGTTTAGTTACAGGATTCTTATTATATAATATTTAAAATAAACTTTCACTAGAGTATCTATTAATTTGAGAAATTTTTGGAGAATATCTTCGGGCCATGACCTAATCCTGTATTGCCACTCTAAAATTGTTTCTGAAAAATATCTTCAGTTCATGATCTAATTCTATTTTGCCACTCTAAAATTCAATAAGCCATTATCTTAGGAAGGCAGAAACACAGAGGGAAAAAAAAATTTACATACTAAAAGCATTTGTAAATTGAGGAGATAAAACAGACCATAACAATGCGATGAGCATGGACCGAGGGTCCTTCATTGGGAACGAGCTCCAAGTCTGTATGCAGTCCCTGATGAAAAGCAATGCCTAATGCCTCTATAAAATTATGTTTCTCAACAAGGGCATCCTCCAACTGCTTTAACTGTTTCAGCTGAATGAAAGCCTGTGAAAGCCCCTGCCCAAATAATGGAAACAAAATAACCATCAGAATTGGGATCATATAGTAACCTGAAGAACAAGATGATGATGATGATTGTTATCTTTGTAACACTAAGAGTTGACCACTCTCTAATCAATCCTTATGTATATAGGGACAATTAGTTACATAACGACTCTGTCACACAAGAGTTGGTCAACCATGCTACTAAAGATATTATATGTATGACGACTCATCACAGGGTGCAATACTACCTGTAATGTTTTGAGTGCCGCTTCAATATACAGTGTTACAATATCCAAATACGTTTTTGATTCACAATTCCCAAAAATTCAGAGGAATAGAATTATGATTTGTATATATCCCAAAAATTCAATGGAATTCATCACTGACCTTTCGAGCATATTCGTTGGCTTTCTCTGCTTCTTCTTGAAGCAGGCTTTCCATTTGTTGTGTGAGAGCCAAGATGCACCTAGCACCCTCATAGCAGCTCCCACAAATAGTGTTCCTTGGAGGCCGGAAAATACTTACTACAGGACTACAAAGACAACAATCCATTTATTTTGGGAACTGGACATTCATGGATTGAACGCAGTATATAAGTGAATTGGATTCTGTTTTTTTAAGGAAGGAATACCAAAAATCGATCTCCCCTCAATCGAAAGGCGGAGGAAGTCGAGGAAGGAATTTGAATGCTGTGTGGATGTTTAGTATTTTACATTGTAATAAATTGTAATGAGGTTGCACTAAGCCCTTTTTTTTAACCTTGGAATTATTAAAAGAATATTTAAATAGGAAAGTTGACTTGGATCCAGCCAAACCCAAATGATTCTCGTTCTTGTTCTTTTTCTTTCGGGCGTGGGAATATGGTAGGCACACCTAAAATCATTCACATTATCAAATACAACGAATTATGAGTATTCCAACCAATACCGATTCCAACCATTGGTATTGTTTTTTTAATCTGTAAAACAGCTCATGTATTCCAATTGGATATACATTTCTATCGAGTACTTATAATTGTGTATGCACTTTGTTGTTAATGCGTGGCCACTTATTCTTGTTCTGAGCATGCCAATCCATGGCTTGTAGAGCATCTATTTTGTGCGCCTGCACACCCATTATTGGCCTCCTAAATCTAACATACATCAAAATTTGGATGGCCACCGAATCTCAACTAATACAGCCAAATAATTCATTTTATTCAATTCACTTATCAATTTACCAAAGTTGAAGTGTATAGTGCTATTCAAACTTTCAAGTATATTCTTCATATATCTTCAATCCTATTCTCAAGTTATTCATAAACAAATTTTACTCTCAGTAACGGAAGATAACCTCGCATATAATCAATAATTAAAGCAATTAAATAAACAATTAATTTGGATATGAGTTGGAATTAATATTAAAATTAAATGTTAAATTTAATTAAATAACATAAGGTACATAGCTTGGATTTCAAAAGGAGGAAAATAATCTTGAAGATGTTTGGTATTGATCCTTCACCGTGTTAAAAATTAGGGTCTTGTTCAAATGAATGTCTCAAAATGTGTAACTTGAATGTGCTATATTTTAGTTTAAATCCACACTTGCAAAATTGATCTAGTGCACACACTTAAACTTAGACTCATAGAAGTTAACTAGCAAGGAATGGATAATTGAAATAAATCCACCTCAACTCACCTCTATCTCGAGAAATGTCATGTCTACAATCACTATTTTGGGACTTGCTAAGGGAGGGTCATGTTCTCGTTAGCCAAGCCCCTAGGCAAATTGACTTAATGACTTTGGAACATTGACCGAAGACAACAAACAAGTATGCAAAGATGTTTGAGATGATATATGTTGATGTATATTCTAATATTGTTGCTATGACTGCTCTAGAGCAATGTTCTCTAATAAATCTCTAATCTCCTTGTATGATTATAAGTGAATGAATAATTGCCTTTAAATACAACATAGCATACAAATTCACACAAACATGCAATAGGTTGGTTCATAACTAGTAGTGAAAAGATCAATAAGGTTTAAATTTAAAGTTTGATTTTTAGAAGTTTGAGATTCAAATCTATAATTATGGAAATGATCTTGGTCAATTTATACCTATAGATCTAATCTAGGATGGTGTTGATAAAAGATTATACAACTAATTTTTAGTTATACAACATTGGATTACCCATAAAAGATTATGCGAGTATAAAATTAACACGCCATCAAGTTACAACATGTAACATAGGATGTGCATGGAGAAACCCTTTTGGGAAAAAAATCCATCATCAAAGAGAGGCTCAAGAATATATTAATCTTCTACAACAAAATATATATGCAACACTTTTGTCCCTTCAATCTAATAACATTTTGGTAGCACCTGTGCACCTATGAATTGTGATATAAATCTACTATATCATTCCTCCAATTTATAGAGAAATGAGAGAGTAACACCACAAATGGTTCCAAAGAAATATACCATAAAATCATTGATAAGATACAAAAACTCACATCCAAAATGAAGAGGATCTTCTAAGAATAGTCAAAGTAACTCCTAATGAGCCATGAATAGAAAAAGTAACCTTTGTACTAATGGTAGACAACACATAGTTGATATAATTCTTCCACAAATGGATCATATTCCAAGGTAGGTGTCCAAATCCACCACCCAACTTATATGTGACCCATCAACAACATGCAAGATGCTCCACTACTTAATCCCACCATTCAAGATAAATTTGAGAAAAATAGCTTTGCAATTGCCACTGCCAACTCTATCTCCTTTATGAATACCATTACAACTAAAATTCTAAGTCAACATGGAAAATACAAATAAAATAGTAATTTATTTCAACATAGGTGTCTAAGTACCCATTCCAATTGTTGGAGATGCATAAAATTAATGCATTAGTATCACAATCAAATATCACACTATCCTAATACTTTTTCACTTGATAGTATGCATTGCAATGGCATCTAAAGGAACAAAAAATAAATCAAGTACAAGATCCAAGGCCTATGACCTTTCTACACCAAAAAATCTTATTTGTAGGTGCTGTCATAATAGGTGGTTTACAATTCTCGAGGAAATCTAATTAGCCTAAATCACATATTTTGTGAAAAATATAATAATGATTTAAGCCTTAAAAGTTCCATTTTAAGGATTCCACTATATTGATCAAATCACCTTTTAGATCAAACCCTTGATGAACCTGCTAGCTCTTTAAACCATACCTATAAATGCTTCTCCTTTACACCTATCAAAATGCTGATAAAAAATCACTTTTGATTTAGCTTTTGGGGGATCAAATGAATTCATTTAAAATTTATTTCAAATGATTATGGCATTCCTCAGAACAAGCTATCCAATGAATATAATTTTAATATGTTTTGGTTTTGTTATGTATTTGTTTTTTAAGTTTTATTAAACATAGATTTTTCATCGAAAATGAATTTCTTTGTTCTTCACATGTGGAAAAATAGAAGATTATCAAAAAAATTTGAAAAATATGAGTACCTAGATATTTGAAGTCCTTGATCCAACAAAAATAAAATAAAATTTTGACATATACAAAAAAGTTACTGTTATACGGTCACCAGACCGGAATTGTAATTCGTTTGACTTTGAAACTTAATTACGAAAAATATTAAATAAAAAACTATCTAACTAAGTGGAAGCACTAGATATCAGAGTCACAAATCTAAATTTGAAAGAATTAATTTTATCCTTCATGGAAAAAAAAGTTATGCTATACCTGCAGTGAGTCACTTTTTAAAAAATGTTGTTTCTGAAAAAACACTTTCGTGGGAGATGGAAAAGGAGTAATTTGATTCCAAAAATTTTGAAAAAAATATTTTAGAATCTACAAACAAAATTTGATGAGACTCTAGTTTGCACCATCTTCAAATTCCTCACGCTTAGCCACTATAGGTGCCCCATCGTGGAAGATTTAGCTTTGGGTAATAATAATTTCGCTTATCCGGCCAAAAATTGTAAACCACTATTATGGGGATCACCCCTGCATCATGTTTCTTTGTGAGGGAATATGTAACATCATCCTAATTGTCAATTTCTTGTAAAGAGACCTTGCCATTTTCTACCATCTCACACACAAAGTGATATTGAACATCAACAAGCTTAGTATGACAATGTAAATGAGATTCTTGTCTAAACAAATAGCACTATGACTATTACAATCAAAACCAATACCTACACAAAGTCTTTGTAACCATACCACCTCCTTAGAGGCATGTGTAGCAGTCAAACACTTTGATTTGGTGGTGGAAAAATAAACTATGGGCTACCTCTTACTCATCCAACTCACTAAACCATCAAATAGAGAAAACGCATAGCCACTAGTTGACCTTCAATTATCTAAATCCCTTCCCTAGTCTACATCTAGACAAATCCGTATATGTCTAATATCTTATCCACATCATTAGTACCATGATAATAGAAATAGTAATTACAAGTTCCTCATAAATATTTGAAAACTCTTAACATAATTTTGATTCTCTTTCTAAGGTTAGATACAAACCTACTTAATACTCACGTTACTTGAAAAATATTTAATCCAGTGCAAACCATTGCATATGTCAAGCTACTCAAAACACTCTAGTACAAGGCATGTTAGACATATCTTCAAAATCATCATTTAGTTTATGAAACATATCTAAAGAAATATTAGTGCCAATAGGAAATGAAATACTCCTAGGTTTGTAATCATACATACTAAACCATTACAAAATAGTAGCAATATACTTACTTTGACTTGACCAAAAATTTTTGTGTACCTAATCCCCATTGACATTCATACCAAGAATGTATTTTGTAGCCCCCAAATCCTTCATATAAATGTGTTAGAAATTTGAGTTTTGAGCTCCCTAATTATCGCCTTGTTGTTACCAAGAAACATGTCATCCACATATAAGAAAATGAGTAAAATTTGATCATCAATCATTTTAACATTAAAAACAATGATCTTTTTTGCTCCTAACAAAATCCAAACTCTATACAAAAACATCATATTTTTACTACCACATTTTGGGTGATTGTTTCATACCATATAATGGTCATTTCAACCTGCAAGATCAAATGTTCCTTCCCCTTCACAACAAAACCATCAATTTGTTGCATATAAATTTCCTCCTCAAGATCCCCATGAGAGAAATTAGTTTTAACAGATCCATTTGATCAATATCAAAATCACATGTTGCAAAAATAGATAATAAGAATCTAATAAAATTTAACTTAGCAATAGAAGAGAAATTTCACCAAATTGGCTACCAATCTAGCCTTGTACCACTCTAACCATCCATCTACTCAAATTTTTTTGTTTCATGTACCCACTTGCAATCGATGCTATTTCTTCCCTCAAGCAAACTTAGAAGATCCTAGGTATTATAACTATCTAGAGCCATCATCTCCTTATACATGACATGCATCCAAAACTCATAATCCTCTAAAGATATAACCTCTCTAAAATATCTAGGTTGATCATTAATACTCAATAAAGAAAATACACTGGAAATATGGTGGGCTATACATGTTAACTAGATTTTGTTGTCTCATGGGCCTTCTCAAGGCAACAATAAGGGGATTTGCTTATTCTTCTACATACTCATTCTACACATCCTCATCTAAACTCTCATTTGAACTTTCTTCTTCCTCTTCATCCTCCGATCCATCAATTTATGTTTTCACATGTGCATCTTGATTCTTCTCAACCTTAATATTAGAGTGCTCTATTTTCTTTCCTTTTTTTCTTTAGTTGTCTAGGACCTAAAAAAGCTTTGAACTCCCTAAAAATCATATTTCTAGTCATTTTATAGTTTAATGAATTCTAAATCTTATAGATTTTTACATTCGCACCATATCCAATGAAGATGTATTTTTGAGTTTTTACATCCAACTTAGATCACTTTTTCGAAGGCACGTGGACATAAGAATCATAACCAAAGACTCTTAAATATGAAATGGATGAATCTTTACTTTTCCACACTTAATAAAGTGTTTTGTGAATAAAATTTGAACAAGGAGATATAATATAATCAAGTAAAAAATAATGCTTATAGCCTCTATCCAAAAGCATCAATCCAACTGTGTACCATTCAACATACTTCTATCTCTGTCTATTTTAATTTTAGTTCATTTTCTCTACAATCCATTTTTTTGAGGTGTGTATGGTTTAGTCTTTTGCCAAATAATACCTGCATGTTTACAAAATTCATCAAATTCCTTGGAGCAATATTCACCATCATTGTTAGATTTTGACACCCTTAGTTGATAATATACATGTTTTCTTTTCAACTAAGGTCGTAAATTCCTTAAACTTTGTCGAAATTTCAAATTTAGAACACATAAAATAAATCTAGGTGTACCTAGAGGTATCATTAATGAATGGAAAATAATACTAAGCTTTTTCCATATGCATCACATCTACATGAATAAACACATTTGAATGAATAAATTTCTAACAATTTCTTTTCTCTATAACTTCCGATAGAAAATAAATAAATATTCTATTTACCAAATAAATAGTGTTCACATAAATCATTTTTACTAATTGGGTAACTAGAAAAACCATCAACCATATGTTTAACAATAATAGCTTTAAGACCTTTTTCACTTACGTGACCTAAACATTGGTGCCACAATATACATATGCTTTCAATCTTGCTCATTACATTCACATAATTACAAAAAGTGGAGGAATTTAGCCTGAGCAATGTCCCTATTTGATATCATTTAGCTACCACCAAGATTTCTCTCATCAAACCACAACCAAACTTGTCAAATGTCACATGCACTCTAGAATCATTTAGATTGGATACATAAAGTAAGTTTCTTGCAATTCCTAGAATATGTAAAATATTATTAATGGTTTTAACCCTCCCATCATTGAAACATGATTGTGCCTTTCCCTTAACAACAATTTTATTAGTATTATTGTCACCAAGGAAACTTCTCCTCCATCATAAGCAATGCAAGTTAAAAACCATTCCTTGTGGGGATCCATACGATAGGAGTAACCTAAATCAACAAGACAAGCGTTATCTCTAATAATGTTAGTAGAAATCAATAATGTTTTTTTTTTGGATACGTAGAAATCAATAATGTATTATTATCATTGTCATTAGAAGATTTCTCTATGGAGGAATCAACGTATTTCTTTTTGTTCCTACATTCCTTCTTCACGTTCCCTTTTTCCCCACTGTTAAAACTCTTAACTATGATCTTCCTTCATGTTTTTTACTCTCATTTGGACTTGGATCTATCTTTTTTCTTATCCACTTTATACCCACCTTCATCCTTGGTCCTTCCTCAAGCATGTAGGACATCCTTCGATCCATCATTCATGGATTTTATTTTCATCTCCTTTGAAAAAATGTAGCGAGTAAAGAGAATATTAATAAGATACATTTAATCTTCTTCTTTCATCTTAACATTTATTAAAACTAGCTAACTCAATCAAATTACAAGAATTCAAATGATATGTAATTGAATCACCATATTTTATTTTCATATAACACAAACACCTTTTTAGATATAATATATTAGTTATACTTTTAGTTTAAGTAATATCACCTATCCTCTTCCATAGCTTATATTTTGTGGTCTCCTCAAGGACATTTAAGGGGACATAATACACAAGGCACAATTGAATGGTTTCTCATGCCTTCTTATCGAAATTTAACCAATCTTCATCAAATAGTCTGGATAGATTTATATGGCTTCCACAACTCATACCTAGTGCCATTAATTTTTTGAATCTCTAAACAAGAGGTTGAGGCCATGGTTTTCAATCCTTTAAAAATATGTAAAACCACACAAAGTGAAAGATCCTATTGTAGTAAATAACATTCAACACTTTCTAGAAAGTAATCCCCTTTATATAGAACCAAGTTTTGATATCAAATATTGATAAACAAGGTGAAGAAAGTTTACAATAAAACTTTAATTAAGTATGCAAATATGAGTTTTAGCTATGAAACCACATAAAAGATTATGTGAGTGTAAAATCAGTAATAAGGAAATCAATAAACCATAAAGTTGTAACACATAAGATCATATATACTTAGAGAAACACTTTCAAGAAGAAACTCCATTATCAAAGTGAGGCTTAATAATGTATTAATCTTCTACAATAAAGTACATATGCAACAATATTCTCCCTTCAATCTAGCAACACTTGTGTATCTATAAAATATGATAAAAAACTAATATCTCATTCCTCTAATTTATAGAGAAATGGGAAATAAATACCACAAATAGTTTTCTAAAATAATGTACCATCAAAGCATGGTAAAATTAAAAAACTTCCACATCCAAAATGAAGAGAATTTTTTGAGAATAATAAAAGTAACTCATAATGAGACATGAATAAAAAAATTAACATCTATACTAATAATAGATGTCATCTTTGATTTGTAACTCCTCTATAATGACCTAGATCACAAGGTTGGCATTTAAATCCACTACATGAATCATGTAGGACCCAAAAACAACATGCAATATGCTCCACTACTTAACTATAATTCCCAAGTTGAGAAAATTGCTAAAAATAGATTTATAATTTTCACTACCAACTCCATCTCCTTCATGAATATAATTTTAACTAATATTCCAAGTCACCAAGGAGAATAATTATAAATAATAATATCTCTCCACAACATAGGTGTTTAAGTACCCCTTCCAAGATTGTTGGAAATGTATAAAATAATACATTAGGATTATAATATTTCTTTCAGGAATTAGTTATGTAGTTTTTGAGTCAAACTCATTGACCCATATTTCATGAATAGTGGTTCACATGAACCTATCTCTCATGAGAATGAATGGTCCAATTAGAAATCATTGCACCTAGGTTATGTAAACAACAGTGAATCATCAAGACTTATTATGAGGTAACTATCCTAATACTACTCCAACTCAAGCATAACTATGGAGTTCATGATCAAGCCCTTAGCTTGCTACCCTATTTTCAAAACCTTCAACAAGTGTTGTTCTTATAAAGCATTCATTACACATCCCATTTATCTAATCAATTAATAAGTAGGAGTTATTTTCCATAATGTGTCCAATTATGATATTTCTATCAAGATTCAACAATGTAGTTTTTGAGTCAAACTCATTGACCCATATTTCATGGTAGTAGTTTCAATGAAACCTTATCTCATGAGAATGAATGTTCCACCTAAAATTCATTACATCTAGGTGGAA
Source organism: Sequoia sempervirens (assembly GCA_007258455.2). Taxonomy (NCBI): domain Eukaryota; kingdom Viridiplantae; phylum Streptophyta; class Pinopsida; order Cupressales; family Cupressaceae; genus Sequoia; species Sequoia sempervirens. The sequence goes on from VDFB02075321.1 coordinate 277,666,600, forward strand.
TATTAATTCTCATGAGAGATGGGTCCATGTGTACCACTACTCATGAAATATGGGTCAGTGATCCTAACTAAAAAATCCTATAATTGAATCATGATTGAAATATCATATTGGAAACACTATGGAAAATACCTCCTACTTATTAATACATTAGGATTATAAATAAATATCAAACTATCCCAATATGTGGTAAGTAGAAGATCTAAGGATCAATGCTTATCATCAAGATAAGTGTTGATGGGATAAGTATTTTATATGGAATCTTGAAGATATTTAGACCTAAAAGGATATCTTCAAAAGTTCATATAAAATACTAAACCCTATTGAATGTCAATGTTGAATTTCATTCTTTAACCCGTGTATTCCTTGAGATCACATAAAATAAATAAAAAATGTGCCATGAGTAGTGTCTATGATGAAAGTGTGAATAGAAACACCTACAGTTGAATCTTTCTAGCAACAATTGTAAGTTGAAAAAAGAGAGAGAAGATAAAATAGGGTTAAAAAATTGCCTTAATGGGTAAAATTATAAATTATCACACTTTCAACTAATAAAATAGTTTTGGGTGAAATAATTTCACCCTAAATTATTTTGAGATTTTTTTTGCATAAAACTATTAAATACCTATAGCTTAATTTTAAAACCCAAAGAAGGTTGAATTTGCATGCAATATTTCACTTCAAAACTTTTCAGATAAAAGTATTCTAGTTGAAAAACTTTCACTTGAATCTATCTATGTGATAGCTTAACCCCTCTTTTGGGGAAAATTTAACAAAAGTTCAACTTCAACTCTAGATTTCTTAGATCAAGGGTATTTTAATGAAAATTTGAAAATACCCTTTTGTAGAGTTTGGAGTTTGTAATCCAATTTTTTAATATATTTCGATTAGTTTTATTATGATTTTTTAAAAATATTTTATAACTAGGTTATTACAATCAAACACGAGGCTAATTAGAAATTAAATAAATATATTTAAATAAATTTTTTTTGAAAAATGTATGGTGCACTAGAGAGAATCTAGTCCAAGATGGTATATTTTTTAAAATGATAAAAAAAAAAACACAAAAGTTGATGTCCCATGAAAACTATGATGTTTTAATTAAATTCAACATTCAAAAGTTGCTAGAAAACTATGATGTTTTAATTAAATTCAACTTAAAAAATATTAAAAATATATTCATCAATTATTTTTTCACACAGTAAATTTTCAAGTCATATATGCAACGAAAAACAGCATTTGCGCTTTTTTTGTGACATCTCATTGACCTTAGTTTTTCAAAAGAAATCAACAATTGAAATTCTTCTCTTAAGTTTTAAAAAAATATATATCCAAAAAAATATTTTTTAAATTATAAACATAAACTATGTATAGAGTTCTAAACTTCATTAGTTTACATCATTTCAAATGTAAAACATAAACATCACTTTTACACAGTCCAAGTTGAAAAACTATATTTGTGTTGACAATTTCCTTTATAAAAGTGTGACATAGTTCTAACCGTGGTCTCATTTTTACTCATTTTCCCAAATTAGCCTTCAAACAAGTCATCATATTATTTTCCAGCTTTTGAAGCGTCTTGTGTCATATTGTGTGTTAGGTCATGGTTAATATAAGGAAGCAAGAAAATCTAGAAAATATGTCTTTAGGAATGAGATTTGAATGCATCAAGCAACACCATTTAAAAAAAAGAAGTTGTGTCTCTTTTTTAAAGTTTTAAAGGGTCAAAGCTATGTACAATTTTTTTGGGAGTTCTAATTAAGGTTTAAAATTTTCCAATTGAATAGGTCAACTTTTGTTAGGGTTTTGAGAATTTTGTTAGTCCTTAACAACTTTTGCAAGCTATTATGGCGGTGAGGGGATTTATGGAGCAATATGGAGTACTTCAAAGTCATGGAAATGATTAGAAACATCTAGGAGTTATCATATCTTACTCAAGTAGAATCATGCATGTGGAAAACATGAAGAGTGCCAAGTCTATTTTTTTTATGAAACACTATCACTAACCTAGGGAATTCTTGGATTTTTCAAAATTATATATGCATTTAGGGTGATGATTTCTCATCCATTCACTTAAAAAAGGGATTTTTAACAATCATTATGGGATTGTATAATAGTTACAAATGTAGGGATGCTCCTTAGAAGTTGTTTTTAGATCTCATTGGAAGGTTCCAAGAAATCAGGAAAATAAAGGGAGATCACAACTATGATTTGGAGAAAATAGGCCTTCTTCAAGAAAATGAAGCTTCAAACAATGAAAACAATGGAAATGTAATTGAGTCCTTTTACACAAATGGAGGTATAAAGTTGAAACTAAGAGTAGTTTGGAAAATCAACTCCCTCATTGCTCCTTCTACAGGGCATTATCTTCTTTATCATATCATATTAGAGAATCCCACCTTGGAAACTTTTTTGAAGAGTTTCAAAGAGGTTCAAAATCTGAAGATTGAACTGCCTAGTGGTGAAATGGGTATTGAAGATGGCTTCCTGCTTAAATGGAAGGAAAAGTTTGGGATGACTCTAGAGAGATGCGTTATTCTTGGGGCTTCTTTGGTTTTAAATATTGCTAAGGATAAGAAAGATGCACTAAGAAAATATCACATGGCAGTAAAAAATGAGATCTCTTAAAGTGAATGGTCTATGAAATATTGACAAATGAGATGTCATAGAAGAATATTATAATAGTGGCAATATTTTCATGGGACCTGCTTTGTTTGTGGCTAGTCTAGTCACAAAGCAATGGATTTCCCATCTATAATAATTGCATCTAGTGGTTCTATTGTGTCCTCTTTGAATTGTAAACTTTTCTCTAGTTCTCTAGATGTTTATGCTTCAAGCATTTCCATATTATGTTAAAGGTTGTAGTGGATACTCAAACCACATAAATCTCTAATCATGTAAAAAATGTAGGAGTTCATGATCCTTCATGTAGGATCTTCTTGTAGATCGGTTAAAAATTTTGACCCCATTTGAAGGTTGTGATCAAGAAGTATGGTCAATATGCATGAAGGAGATTCTAATAATTTTAATTATGGTTAGTTGTGAAGGGTGAAATAAGTGAGATATGCACTCATTACAAGTTGTAGACTTCAACCCTTTCAGCAATTTGGGATATTTGCAAAAAATGGGTACCCTAAGAAAGCTTTATAGTTTTATACTAAAATTCAAATGGAAGGAGTGGAACCTGATTGTGTTACTCTTGTGAGTGTTCTAGGAGCATGTTCTTAGTTAAAAACTCTTGAAAAATGGAAGGAAATCCATGGTTATTTTAGAGAAGATGGATTTGATTCAGAGATCATGTTAGGAAATGCTCTAATATCTATGTATGGGAACAGTGTAGATATAGAGTGTTCAATGAAGTATTTGAAAAAATGTATAAGTGAGATGCAATTCCATGGAATGCAATGATATAATCCTATGTAAAGGGAGGACATGATAATGATGCTTTAGAACTTTTTTGACAGATGTTTCTAGAAAGCATCATCCCAAACTCAATGACCATCACTTGTGTTTTATCTGTGTGTGCTCAGTTGTTTGCTCTAACACATGGCAAGGAGGTCCATAAATAAATTGTTAGATGTGGACTTGAATCACAGATTTTTGTAGCAAGTGCACTTATAGACATGTATGTGAAATGTGGAAACCTAGAGATTTCTCATCATTTGTTTGACAAAATGCCTAAAAAATCATTTTTTCATGGAATGTTATGATTGCTAGGTATGCAATTCATGGTTGTGGTGAGGAATCTCTCTCTTTTTCAACAAATGTAAAGTGAAGACACCATGTCAGAAAATATTACTATAGCATTATAAATTGTCACCCTTGACAATTTTCCACTATGTTTTGCTCCCTTTAATTTATTGGACCTAATTAAGCACTTAATTTCCTAAATAATGCATTCTATGGCCCAAATTTAAATGAGTTTTCTATAATTTACAACCATAAGACAAATGCTCTCATTTAATACTTTGTCCCAAACACTTTAAACTTCCAAAAATAGGGTTGTGACACTGGCACTTAGGGTGCCTATGTCCCCCTATTCTGGCTCCAAATTCAAATATATTGGTGTCAACATTTTATTATTTGAAATTCAAATATCTAAAGTCGGCCATGGGGAGTTAATTTCAATAAATTAGAATAATAGCATATAAATACCTAGTTGTTGCATTATTTGAACATTAATTGGAAAAATTGAGAATCAAGAGCAAGAAATATTATCAAGAGCATTATTCAGCAAGTCAAGAGCAACCATTAAATATTTATTGCAGCAATTCAAGATCCAACATCATGTCAAACTGTATGTGAGTTCATGTGTGTTTATGTTATCATTATTTTGTGAAGGCTAATCCTTGTTGTAAGTCTCCAAAGCATTCAAGAAAATCAAGCAAGCAAGATCTAAGACCTTGAGGTGATGCGCATGACTTCAATTCTTCAAGGAAGCCATTGAAGTGTGGTGAGTTGCAACACTTTGTGATTTCATCATTCCTTCCTATCCATTATAATTCTATCATTGACATTACCATTGTGGAAGTAGAAAAACTAACATGGGGATTGACTAAGGAAAGCCCCTAAATGGCACAACCTTTCTTCTTTCTTTGAATGTGCAAGTTTCAGGTCTGAAGAAGATTGAAGGAAGATTGAAGGTTGATTATTTGTTGTTGCATTCGAAACCCTACACCTTGACAACTCACAAAAACTTAGAAATATCTAGCAATGATCTGACCAGTTTGCAAATAGAAATCGAAAGCTTAGATCTGACACTTGAGGATTGCGAAAACATATCCAAAAAATACCTACAAGGATAGTGAGGCCCCTAGAGGAAACGTCCTCAGAAATGCAACTAGAATTTATATCACAAGTGCATAGTGTCCTCAACCCAGATCTAGTATCAAATTTTTTGTTATAGCTTCGTAGTTTTTTAAAATCTTGCATTTTCATATTAGGCCACATAGTTTAATTAGGTTAATAAAATAAATTCAATTTGAATTCATTTCGTAGACCCTAAAGAATCATATGAAGTTCTGGTTGGCTTACCTTCTTGGTTGAAATTCAATCTAAATGCCTTGATTTGCATTCTAATGTTCTTTTGAGAAAGGAATTGATCCTAGTGTTCTATGTGTTGGACCTAGGACCCCTTTTTCATCAAAACATTTTGGTGAACCCAACATTTTTACATCATAAACCTTCTGAAATTTGTTATAATTCATCCTAGATCTAGGGTTAGTATTGCATTGTCTTGCATTTTCCATTTAGGCACCCATTGTTGCATTTTAAAAAAAAGTTATAAAAATCTAAAACTTTGCATATCATATTGCATTGTAAATTGTGATAGGGTTTGTTTCAATTATCTTAGATAATATTTACATTAAAATTTTATTCATTATGTCATTAAAATTTGAATTTTTTATTGCATTCAAATTGCATCTTTCATCTAGGTCAAAAAAGTGAAAAATTGCATAGTTTTCATTCAAAATTGCATCAAATCACCATTTTAAGAACTTTACATCTTGAAATCAGTCAATTATTTCATCTTAGATCTAAAAATTATATTTGAAAATTTTCATTTACTATTCAAACATTTTCAACATTGTTGCACATTTGTATTTTCAAGGTCACAATCATAAGTTCAAGAAAATTTGGGAAAATATTCACTATCAGACTTGTTTGCACACAGATTTGAGAACCTTAGACAGTAATAAAGATAGTAAAAATTTGAATTTTCCAAAGCCCTATCTAGGACATAGGCACCCTAGGCACCTCTGTCCCACTAGTTTTGGCTCAAATTTGGCTCAATTTTTCTTTTGTGCTCTCAGCCTGTCTCTATTGTTTGATTTCTAATTTGGGTTTTTCAATTGTAAAAATAGTGTTATATTTGAAAACACAATGTTACTTTGCTTAGCTCATTGAATTTTTTTGAAAAATTATTGCATTTTACTACTGGAACTTATCATATATGTAGGTGCATTGCATGTATTTTCTAAAACATTGCATAATTGGGATAAATTGAATTTCATGTTTACAAAATTTGGAAACCCTATGTTGTTATATTACATTGCAAAATTTGGAAACTCATAAAATAGAAGCAAATTCAATTCAAAATTGGGATCTACACACTATCACATAGTCACTTCCTGTAACCTCTACCTCTGAAACAAATTTTATAAAAGCATTAACTAGGACATAGGCACCCTAGGAACCTCTATCTTGCCAAATTTGCCTAAAATTTTAGGTGCAGAAATATACTTGTTGTCATATTGCAAAATTTGGGGTTTGATTTCTATATTTGTGTTTTTTACAAGTTTGTAAGTTTGTTTTTAGTCCTAGGTTACCTTAAAAAGCATATACATAATTTAAATTTAAAATTTAATGATTAAACTTGGAGAAAGCATAGTCATCTAATCATGTCAGATCTCTTTCTACAAGTGCATTGTGTACCTATCAAGCCCTTTAGTTTTGATGACTTTGATAGGTTAGATGAATCCCTTAAGGACTTCATCTCACTAATCTCATCTACTATGGCTTCTAACATTCCAACAAATGCAATCATTAATACTCATGATTATCATCATAGTTATTCTTCTCTCAATGCCTCACCCACTTGTGATGAAGGTATTGTGGTGTTAGAGGATCAAATCATCAAATGTCATGATAATCTTGTTTGTTTCTCTCCCAATACTTCTCCCAATTTGGAAGATATTTTGGCATAGGAGGATTAAATCATTGATACATTTCTTTCAACGGACAATAAGATGGATGGCATAGAGGAAGATACTAAGTTGACATTAGATCCCTTAATAGAAATAGATAACTCAGTTGAGGTTATGAACGCACAAGTAACAAGTATATCTCCTTTAACTAATGGACCTCCTAAGTCACCTCCCATTATAGGACCTCATAAACCCCCTAGTAGTATCTTGAACTTTGCAAGACAACTCACTAGTAATCATGTGTCGTAGCAACCAAGTTATCACACATTTTCTCACACATATAACATTCCTCTGCGTAGTGGTAAAGAGTATGATCTTGTTGAGAAACTTCATTGTACTCCCTTTTTTATTTGATTCAAACATATAACATCTCCCTTTTTTATTTGATTCAAACATCACCTACATACAATAGGATGCTCCAAGAGGATTTACAGAAGGTTGATGTCCCATCTTCTATTAGATCAGATGATGTAGCTTCCTCATTTGATTGTATACAAGTGACAAAGTTGGATATTACATTCCCTCAACAAGAATTACCCTTACTTGAGATCCAAAATAACATGAAGCCTTAATGATAAAGGTTATCATTAATGAAACTAGAGTTAGGCGTACTCTCATAGACAATGGAGTGTGTCTTAATGTTTGTAGCATTGATCTCCTAGATAAAATTGGTGTGGACAAGAATCTTATAGAACCTAATGAGGTTAATATTCATGGATTTGATAATGTTAATAAGCAATCATTAGAAATGATCACACTACCCATTTAAGTTGGACCCGTGGTTTTTCCTACCCTTGTCCAAATCATGCTAGGACCTCTTTCACACAATCTTCTCCTAGGTAGACCATGGATTCATGCCATGAAAGGGAGTCTCATCTATTCTCCACCATGAGATGAAGTATGGATATAATAAAAAGATATACATGGTTGAAGCAAATGAACAAAGTTATAATTCACAAGTTCAACATGATCATAATACATCCAACTTTCTTAATACTTTGATTCCAACATCAAAGGTAGAACCTATACAAATTGATGGTAATCCTAATTATCTTTCACCTACAACAAAATTCTTAGACAATGATTAGGGATCATTAGATTTTACTCCTTGTTTGAAAGGAGAGTCTAAAATATCACCATCAAAGTCTAAACAGCCAAATACAAATGATTCATCTTCAAACACATGTTTTGGGGATGATTAAGGTTCATTATATTTTACACCTTCCTTTATGGGAGAGTAAAAAATCTCATAATCTAAACCAAGACAATCTTTTGTTTCATTTTCTCAACTTGGTTCTACATCAACAACATCACCCCATGATGGTGATGGGGGCTCTTCAACTCCTATCCCTCATGAGAGGAATATGCTTAACTTTAAAAAACTTAAAAAGGATGTGCATGCTTGTGAAGAAGCCAATCCTTCTCAAAAGCAAGTAGATAAAATCTCTTCATCTACTTTGGAAGCATGTTATGGTCTTGGATACAAAATTTCTTATAAACATGGATATAATGAAAACATGAAACAAAATAGGAATCAAGTGAATTCTATACCATACTTTTCCAAGCAGGGTCTAGGTTTCCCACCTTCATCTCCATCTTCATCTAATGCTTTATCATCTATTGTATGTATGACATCTTGTGATAAGCAAGTAAGCTTTTCTTCACAAGAGAAAGAAATTTCCCCTACTATTGATCAAGAGAATATCTTGTCAAGGCTTTTGAAATCCCACATGATTACTCTTCCTCCAAGAACATGAAAGAAATTATACAACAAAAACTAATTTTGTGCATATCATCGAGTGCATGGTCATTATATCAATGAATGCCAAGCCTTGAGTAATAAAATAGAACTTAAGGATTTTGGTGCTCTTCCATGCATTGATGCACCTAATTCCTCTAATCAATAATGGTCTTCATCCTATCATGTTACTCATCACTATGTGGTATTTGTAGCTTTATGTGTTTTCTCATTGTCATTCATGGTGGTACAATCTTAAGTGCAACCATATTTTTCATGGCAGAAACATGATAGTCCTTGGTGTGGTTTTCTTGGTCTCTACACTTGGAGGGAAAGGATAACTAGCTTTGGGATGTGTGCATTCTTTTCAAGGATCCCCTCTTCCCCTCTTTTCTCCTTAAAATAACAACATAGCAAGTATGTTGAAATTTTAAGGGGGGGGATATATTAGCCTTATCCATTTCATCTTGTGATATTTGACCTATTGAAATACCCCCTTTGGTGGTGGTGTTGTTTGTAATTCCCCTTGAGGTGTGGTTATCAATTCATCCCTCGAGATGTTAAACTTTATGCACCCCTTGAGGTGAGTTTTTGTAAGATAGTTCATGGATCCAACATAATGGAGCTTGTTGGATCATGAACTTGAGAACCCCTATTTAACATGGCCACCTAGCATAACACAACTTGCTTGCTAGTGGAGCCATGTGTTCCATAAGTGATTTTACATCCTTGTGAGAGCATCATTCCATAAGACAACACATTTGATGGATGATGTTTGGTATTTGAGACAATTTAAGACTGAGGTCTCTTTGCCTTACCGACACAAATCTTTTAGTACTAACCTTGTGTTTTGTTGTGTGCCTTTTTGTGTGTCTTCTTTGTGTCTACATCATGTTTGTTTTCATTTTTTTCATCATCTTTATGTTCCATCATGTCATGTGTTTTCATCGTGTATGCTTCATGTTTTCTGACATGTATGTTTGTGTATGTTGTCTTGTTGCATTTCATACATGTGTGTTCCTTTGTGCTTATGTTTTTTATAAGATAAGCTACATTTATAGGGTGCAGTATCCTTTACACCAGAAGCATAGAGGGCCAAAAAGGATCAAAAAACAAAAACGGTCAAAAAAACTGATAGCAAAAAGAAACTTGACCCACCAACAACACACACCCAACCTATTACTTTTCTAAGCCCTCCCACTCCTGAAAGAGGAGATCTAGAACCTCATCACCCACCCATTTTTTGCTAGGTCCTTCTTCAACACTCTTTTTGTCAGCCTCCTCATGTAACACGTTGGGCAGAGTAACAACGAACTTGTGAATGACCCGAACCACGAAAAGCATGAGGATGGTGAATTTCCTTTCTAGTTTTTCATCTTGAGCCACAAATTTTCAAGCTCCTTGTTCTTCTTAGTTTTCGCCTTTTCTGCTTCATAATTCCCAACCTGGTGTTTGGAAGATTTTGAAGTGGAATCTTCACGAATCATTTTGTTAAGCTCCATAAAATGGCTTGACCCTTCAACATAATCCTTTGTTTCTTCAATGGTATCATGTTTGCTATCCTCCTTGCCCCTCTTCTGCTCAGAATCACTAGAAATTTCATCAATAGGGTCCTCCTTTTTGTTCTTGGCCAATATATTAGAATGTTTGATGCTAGCCGGCTCTGCCCCAAATTCCATATTAGTATCAAAAATAGTGTCCTTATGGGAATCTCTATTAGCAGAGTCCCCTTCCGTAGTGTCCATGTTTAGCTCCACCACATGGCATGGGGTGCCCTTTTTTCCCTTTTTTGGTTTAGGTTTGTTCTTGGTTGTTGATTTACAATCATTTTTAGTGGGAGTGTTCTTCAATTCACAAAGTCCAACATCTACTTTTGAATGTGCAAGACCCACACCCCCTTATTTTCTTCTTAGCCAAGGGATTAGATTTAGGGTCGTTAGGGGTTTCACAAGGCACATGGGGATTCTTTCTTTTGGGTCCAACTGAAACGGCTAAGGAAGGTTTATCAGGGGAATGGTCAGAGGCTTCTTGTTCCTCAACTTTGACAACTAAAATAGGTTTAGGGGGGAAAAGGGCGAGATGAAAGTGGTATAGATGAAAAATTAGGCCTTGGTGCAAGGGAAAAGGTGATAGTTTTTCAGGGTTCCCGGCAACCAATTCAAAGGTTTCCCTAATAGAACTTTCTAGAGAGGAAAGTAGGAAGAAGGGAAAGCTTAAGAGTATCTTGTGTCTAAGATGGTTCAGCAAGGGTAGATGGTAAAAATAAAACACTTTGAATCTCCCCTCCAATGTAATGTCCTTCATAATGGCTAGACATACCTGGTGCCAAGGCTTCGACAGAGACTCCCTTTTGAATCATGTGTGCAAATTTGTTGGTTTCTCATTCCCCTAGCAGAAAGTATGGAGGCCTTCTAGGTCCTACACTTTAGTATGTTTTTTAATCTTCCACCTCGTGCATGACAGGTCGATGGCCTTGGCTATGACATCCTCATTAATTTCAAATGATATACCACCAACAATAACTCTCCCATTGTTCCACAAGCTCATGAACTACGTTGAGAGCTTCTCATCATTCCCTTGGAGGCATTCCATTAGAGGCGTAATGCCTTCCTCCATGCAAATGTGCTAAACGAGGGGGTCCTTGTGAAACTCTTCACAAGAACCAGGCTCAGTTCCAACTTTGTCACCACCCATTTTGTGCTTATGTTGGTTTGCCGTGGGATCTTGGATATTGGGGGATTGTGCATCCTCCTTGATTCATAGTCATCCTATCTCTTCAACATTTGTGCATTTGGACCCCTCTTGACATATTTTCTACTTTAGTGTGATTTTGAGTGTAAGTTTATACTCTTACTAAAGTGGGGGCTAAATGTAGCATCATAAATTGTCACCCTTGATAATTTCACGCTATGATTTTCTCCCCTTTAATTTATTGGACCTAATTAAGCACTTAATTTCCTAAATTATGCATTTTATGGCCCAAATTTAAAATAGTTTTTGACAATTTACAAGCATAAAATAAATGCTCTCATTTGATACTTTGTCCCCAACACTTTAAACTTTTGAAAATAGGGTTGGGACACTAGCACCTAGGGCGTCTATGTCTCCTTATTTTGGCTTCAAATTCAAATATGTCAGTATTGATATTTTATTATTTGAAATTCAAATATCTAAAGTCGACCATCAAGATATAATTTTCAGGAAATTAGAATAATAGCATATAAATTTACCTAGTTATTGCATTATTTGAACATTAAGTGGAAAAATTGAGAATCAAGAGCATTATTCAACAAGTCAAGAGCATCCATTAAAGATTTATTACAGAAATTCAAGATCCAACATCATGTCAAAGTGTATGTGATTTCATGTGTGTTTATGTTATCATTTTTTTGTGAAGGCTAACCCTTGTTGTAGGTCTCTAAAGCATTTAAGCATTCAAGCAAATCAAGCAAGCAAGATCTAATACCTTGAGGTGATGTGCATGAATTCATTCCTTCAAGGAAGCTATTAAAGGGTGGTGAGTTGTAAAATTTTTTGATTCATAATTCCTTCCTATCTATTATCATTCTATCATTGGCATTGCCATTATGGAAGTGGAAACAGTAACACAAGGTTTGACTAAGGAAAGCCCCTAAATGGCATAAACTTTCTTCTCTCTTTGAATGTACAGGTTTCAGGTCTAAAGAATATTGAAGGTCATTTTTTTTATTGCATTTGAAACCCTATACCTTGACAACTCACAAAAACTCACTTACAAAAATATCTAGCAGTGATCTGACCAATTTGTGAATGGAATTCGAAATCTCAAATCTGACACTTGAGGACTACAAAAAAAAGATCTAAAAAATACCTACAAGGACAGTGGCACCCTTGGAGGAAACTTCTTCAAAAATTTAGCTGAAATTTATATCACAGGTGCATAGTGTCCTCCTCAACCTAGATTTGGTGTCAAAATTTATGTTACGGCTTCCCAATTTTCAAAATCTTGCATTTTCAGATTAGGCACATAGTTTAATTAGGTTAATAAAAGAAATTAAATTCTAATTCATTTCCTAGACCCTAAAGGATGCAAATCAAGGTCTAATTGGCTCACCTTCAAGGTTGAAAGTCAATCTAATCACCTTGATTTACATTTTAATATTCTCTTGAAAAAGGAATTAATCCTAGTGTTTTATGTATTAGACCTAGGATCCCTTTTTCATCAAAACAATTAGCTTCATTTCTCTTCTATCGACATGTATTCATGTAGGCTTAATACATGAAGGTTGGAATTACTTCAATTGTGTGAGTGAAGAGCATCACATAAGACTTCCATTAGGTCACTATGCATGCATGGTTGACCTTACTGGATGTGCAAGAAGACCATATGATGCTAAAGATTTTATTGATAAAATGTTATTGGAACCTAATGCAGATGTGCTTGGGACCTTGCTCAATGCCTGTAGGATCCATTCTAATATAGAGTTAGGAAAAATTGTGGAAGAATCAACTTTTTCATTTACAGCCTGAAAATCCTGGATTTCATGTGTTGTCAAACATATATGTTGCAACAAACATGTGGAATGATGTAGAAAAGGTGAGAACACTGATGAGAGACAAAGGTATAAAATGAAGGCTAATATTTAGCTGGATTGAATTAAATATTGAGGCTCATGTGTTTAGAGTGGGAGATAAATCACATTCACAATTAGAAGAAATCAATATAATATCGGATAATTTGGCAGGACAAATGAAAAAGGTAGGTTATGTTCCTAGTAATAACTTTTGCCTACATGGCGTAGAGGATGAGGGAAAGGAAAATATTATCTTCCACCATAGTGAGAAGTTTTCCATCACATTTGGGCTTATCAATACATCCCATGGCACACATATACGAATCATAAAAGAATTTACATGTGTATGGTGACTGCCACAATGCAAAAAAATTCATTCCAAGATTGTTGAGAAATAAATTGTTGTCAAGGATGTATATTGGTTCCATCATTTCAAGGATGGCACATGTTCCTATGGGGATTATTGGTGATGATTTTTGAGAACAATAGATACTGGTTCTTATGAAAAATTATGCATATAGAAACTATATGCCTTACTTCTATATATAGAATATTTTTTCTTTGATCCTGGTGCACTCTTATGATTTGTGTATCGATCCTTGGGGATTTAAAAGTGTGAAGATTCCTTATTATAAACATTTGTCTTGGGAATAGTTATGTGCAATTGATTAGATTTGAGAAAATGTAGATACCTTTTCATCTAGCCATGGATTCTAGCATATGAGAGTTGTATTGTATGCCAAGGGTGATAATTTCTTATGATGGGTCAAGTTATGCAGGGAGTCACACTACTTTGCAATTGCTCTTGGATGGTTATAAAATAACTATCATAGATAATCTTGACAATTCTTCAAAAGAAGTTGTCCAAATATTTTCTTAGCTTGTAAGAGAATATGACAAAGATGCATGACAGAGGTGACATGACAACAACAGAGAGTAAATTGATTTTGAATGGCCTATAGGTCATCATGGTATGTTATTCATGATAGTGCCTTCAACTAATGCATGGTGGAAGTTTAAACATATGATGGTCCATTAGGAAACAGTCTTAAAAAATAATGATGATAGTGACAGAACACTAGACAAGTGGAAATCCCTATGTAAAGGGCAACCTAGAGGGGTATTGTCTTGAGGGGAAAAAATTTAGTGAAGAATGAGCATGACAGGTCTGTGATGATGGTGTTGTCCATGGTTTTTGTATGATAGCCCTTCTAGAGATGGTTGGATATGCAGTGAACAAAGGGAAACATAGAGTTTCATGGTAGCTGAGATAACTATGCCAAGAGATTTGGGTAATCTTTGAAGGTTGAGTTATAAAATATAATGACGGTAAAGTGTATTCTTCATCAAACCTTAGCAATGAAAACCATGGAGAATGGTAAACAACCATAAGTAAATGAAAGTAAAAATAGTCAAGTGAAAAGAATATGATCATAAGACAAATGGTTGGTTAAGGTTTAAAAAGAGATGAAATTTAAGGGCATTCAATAGGCTTATCCTACACCCTCATGGAATCCTTTTCTTTCAAACTCTTTAAGAAAAATTTATTTTTGGTTTCTAATGGCAGTTTCAAAGCATTGAAGGACAACTAAAGAAGATTTATGATTAGTTATGATAGTGGAAAGCATATAGGGGAAATTTGACCTAGTTTAACATACCTCCAAGCATATGGGAGTTGTTCAAGGAGTCTTGGCTGATAGAAAGGGTCAAGGCAAGAAGTTTTCTTCATTCAAACACCTTTTTGGAGCATTTTAGAGGGCTAGAAAGTAGGGATAACTATTTTGGACGCCCAAGAAGGTTTGACCCAACAAATTGGTGTGAACACTTATCTTTCATCTCTCAAAGCATGTTCCTAATATCTAAAAAGTTGTTGAGCAACTTAAAAAGGAATCCTAAGGGCAGATTTCTAGTTAGTTATGACTTCTCTTAGCAATGTATTGTAACTTCTTGAGATTTATTTCTAAAAAGTTAAACATTGTAACTCATTTGTAGACTTGTATGTAGTTGTTTGTAATCTCCTTTTATCAATAACAAATAAGTATTTTTCCTTCTCTTATATGTATTTTATGTGCAAATACTAATTATTGATATGTTTTTGATGATTTATATTCAAATCCTCAATGTATGTATCATTTCCTTTAGAGTGCCTTCTTGCAAAGATATGCATACCTTATGCAGGTTATATGTTATGGCAATGGTTTGAACAAATTCTAACTATGAAAAAATCTTATTTTTCCTTTTAAAACTAAGAAAACTTCATCTTTCCTATAAAATACCAATATATAAGTGAAAGGAAGAAAATTGTCGCTCTATAGTTTAGGACATAGAACAACAAGTTTTCTACACTTCTCATTCAAGGAAACCTTAGAGATCTCAATCCAAGGATGGAATGGGGGAAAGAGATTTGCAATAGGGATGTCCTAGGGTGTGATAAAGGACTGAAAAGGGGTTCACCACCAAGCTAGGGCTTAGAAATACAAGTAACATGCAAGACCTAATGTCAAAACCTAATGATATGAAAAGCTTGACTAAATGACCTAGAAATGAATGCAGATTAGAATAGAAAACTGAGAAATCAAAGAGGTGCACCTAGAAACTTGTAGAGGATTGAATGAAGAACTAAAATGTTGGAAATATTGATTTTAAATCACACCGAGACTCATACACCAGGCTGGGTGATTTAGTCCCAGATTAGGGTTTTTGGGCAAGAACTAAAATCTGGCAGAGACAAGTTTGGAACACTTGAAAGCTAGAAAGTCCACTATACTGGGACTCATACGCCAAAAGTGGCATATCAGTCCTACTTGGACTTTTCAGAAGGTCAGAGTTTGAATCTTCTCTTCAACCTCTGCTTTGTCTTCTCAACCCAATTTTTGGATCTGAATTGTTGAATTTTTCTCTATAGATGTCTTTTAATGATATTCTAAACAAGGTGATAACTTGGAAAACCTTGCAACTTTGACAAATTTTCTCCAATCTTGCTCTTCAATATGTCTAGATCTGCAAATCACACACTAAAGAGAGTGATTTTTTTTGTTTTTTTAGTAGAAAAGGGTTTGCCTTGGTCAAACCTCGTTTTAGTAATCAAACCTTGTAATGAAATGAAATGGAAAGGGGGAATGATGAATGAAAAAAATGATATATTGAAACTCACCAAACCCTAGGAATAAAGTTCTGCAAACATGTATGAGATGATTCTATTGGATGTAGATCTTGACTCTTGCTTGAATCATGAAACCCTACATCACAAATGTTAGCTCAAAAATAAACATGATGCATGATGACTTTGAAATGATGCTTGATACTTGAATAATTCTCTAGAACACTTGATAATCAGCTCTTGAATGCTCTTGAATGCTCTTGTAATCTCCAATTTGTTATTAGGAATGCTCTCATGAAAGTATTAGGTGAAAATGAGTGAAATAACCTTGTATTTATACTTATTTATGACAAATTTCTTGAAATTACAACACTACAAGTTGACATCATATCTAGGAGAATAAAATCCCACCAAGAATTTGAATTTAATTTAGGTTTAAGCCATATGGGACTCATACACCAGAAGTCGTGTATGAGTCCCATTAGGCTAGGCTTTGGGATACATTTTTCAAGAAATGCTTAGGGTAATGTGAAATCAGGATTGGGGCCCCGAAACCTAGGTGGGACTCATACGCCCAAGGTAGCATATGAGTCCCAAATCACTAAATTTGGGCCATACAATCCAAAAACATTAATTTATAATTGGTCATTACATATGTGTCAGGATTAATCTCATAAAGATGCATTAATTAAGGCTTGTGGATGCAAAATAAGGCCAAATAAGGCATAAAGAAGCCCAAATTATTAATGAATCCCTAGAATAGTGTGAAAGTGTAAAGGCACACTTTACAACACCCTAAATAAGGCATAAATAAGTTCATTTAGTTCACAAGGGCCCAAACAAGTTTGAAAATGTAACGGATGACATTTCTTGACACTACAATAAGTATGTCAAAACCTTAGTTGTGCATGAAGCAACTCATTCATTTGATCATATTGTGTGTCCAAACAATAGTATAGGTCCTTGAAATCAATTTGGTGTATCACATTTTTAGTCTTAGGTTTTATTTTATGTTTCCTTCCCCCTTTTCTTAGCATGCAACAATAGCATAAGTTAAATTAGGTGAGATCCCAAGGGAACCAACTCTCTCTCGAGGTTTATTTCCATCATCTAAGTCCACACTCAGGGAGATCATCCCATGTTTTATGATGTGGTTGAGTAATTTAATTAGCTCAATAAGGGTACACACTTCCATGACAACACTAACCTTTTACCCCTATTAAAAAAGTGGTAATATTTTTCCTCACTTGGTGGTAATGGGATGATAAGATGCGTGAGGTGTTGACATCTCATGTGCTAATGATGTGCCTCTATGAGAACATATAATTATTTTTAAACTTAGTATGAGAGTTGTTAGCAACAAATATTCCACTTTAATTAGTTGTATTTATATGATGAAAGGAATTGGATGTTAAAAAAATAGTAAATGTAAATGTAGGCTTAACATGTAAATCATGTGAATTAATAATCCTAGATAAATGTATTGGTATCAAGAAAATATTGCATATTGAATGATGATCATGGTGAGTATATGGGGTTGCAGATGTCATTAAGCAATGGGGTTTCTTCAAACATGGGAAAGTAAAAGTGGTGATGTGGATGTCAACGAATAGGAACATTTGTGTGAGTGTTCTAAACACTAGGAAATGAATATTCTCCTAATGTGGTAGCATGAGAACATAAAAGGAAGGAAGTAGGTCAATAATGGTGATGAAGATATTGATTTGTACTGCATAACATGTAATCAATATTTTTAGGAAGTCTCTAGGTGTCTCCATTATAATAGGAATATTAATACATGACATAGCATGTGATTGATAAAGTAGGGAAGAATCATAGTATCCCTTGTGTAGGTCTTAGAACATGGTTAGGAAATTCAAGAACATAGTCTAGTAGGGAAGACATGATGTATGATTCCTATAAATGTGGTATGTTGGCCCTTAAAACATGATGAGTACAACAATGTAATATGTAATCATGAGAGTGCATATCAAGGTAATTTCCCCCACATGTCAAAGTTAATACAATAAGGTGCAAAGTTAGTATAATGGCCACAGATCATAAACAATGTATAACCTCCTAAATAATGATGTTAGTTGTGTCTGACCCATAAATAACATGTGATGATTAATGATAATTAGTTATGTAGATTAACATGTGTAAATATGAAAATAGATAGTATGCCATGATGTGATCACGAAAGCATACGTGTGGTCCCAAAATTTGTCAATGTATATGGATAGGAATCATGAATTGATATTGTCATTTATGTGTGGTAAATTTCTAAGAATTTAAGTTGTATAAAGTTAGAGCTAAATACATAACACGTGAAGAATAGTTTATATTATATATGGATCATGTACCACCATGCATAATGTGTGTTTATCATCCTTATGATTAATCTCGCTTGAGAATATAAAGGTCTTATAATTCTTGATTTATAAGTTATAAATTTATACCTAAGTATGTAAGGGAGAGTGAATCATAAAATGTCACTTTCATTTGCACTCATATCTTCCAAAGGTCAGTATATTCAAAACTTATACTAGTATTTTCGATTAAACATAGTGATTGTGAGTTGGAGTAGCACACCTACAAGAGGGATCAAGTATGGATGAGGATTGAGCAAGGAAAGATCCCAAATGATAGGAGTTTTCTTTAACCCATAATTCTTCATATTTTTATCAAAAAAAATATTTAATGAAAAATATTAATAATGTTTTTTAATGTATGATGGATTATATTTAGGGGTTTTAGTAACACATAGATCTAACCCACTAGGTGTGAGTTTGACATTATAGGGTCAAACCAAGGGTGTGAGGTTGAATTGTGTTGGTGTACATTTTATTTTCCTAGTGGATTAATTTATTTTTCCTTAGTTATAGGTTTTTCCTACACTTGTATTAAGATTTCTTAGAATAATAAAGTGAGTTTATTATATAATAACTAGGAGCTAAAATGATGAGGTGTCTCCACCCTTAAAAGCTGGAGTATTTTTATTTCATCACTTTATTTAATATTGGTGGTTAGTGGTGGTCAATTCCTATTGGTTGATTTTCCACCTCCATCCTCTCCTTAGTTCTATATAAACTCACTACCTAGCTTGTATTTTCATCTTGGAAGCTCTTAATGCAATTCTATCACCATAATATTACATATCTCTTGGATTTGTTTGTTTACATTGTTTATGTTTTTCCAGTTTATGTAGCTTTGAATTTCTCTTATAAAGTTCCTTGGGTTATTCAATCTATTTCAGATTTCTAACATGGTACCAAAGCTTTGTTTTGAGAAATCTAAGTTCTTAGATTCCTATTTGAGAGATTGAATTTTTTATGTAAGATCTTGTAAAATCCCATATGTTCTTCTCTTGCATTTTGGATGATCTTGAGAATAAAAATGGTTTACAAAGATCCAATAACCTCTTTAAATTGCATGTGTTTTGTGAGATCTGGGTGATTGCAAAATTTTTGGTTATAATGGCAGAATTTTTTATTGTTTCAATGCATCTAAGAGGCTAAAGAGAGTCAATATTGGCTTTCATATCATCTAATTTGGAGATCGTTTGACATAGTTACAATTAGAGGTTTGAAGCTTAGATTTGATGAACATGTTTTTGTAGGAGCATTTTTGGCCAAAAAAGACCTTTCCATTGCATTCAAAAGGTCGAGGAGACAAATTGTAATATAAAATTTTCCCATATTTGGAGTCAGGGGCTACTGAGCAAAAAATATATCCAAGAGGTCATATGGGCCCCTAGGTCGCACAGGTATGGTTGGAAGTAAAAATAAATAAAAAATAAAATAGTATTTTTTTAAAAAAAGTTATTTTAAAGTGCTTAAGCACTTAATATTAGTATTGTGGCCTTAAGGACACTCATGGCCATAAGCTTTTGCAGTAAGGTTGCGACTAACAGTAGGCGTA
This sequence comes from Sequoia sempervirens, assembly GCA_007258455.2. NCBI lineage: Eukaryota > Viridiplantae > Streptophyta > Pinopsida > Cupressales > Cupressaceae > Sequoia > Sequoia sempervirens. The sequence goes on from VDFB02075321.1 coordinate 277,686,616, forward strand.
AGTAGCTTTGTATAGCTGCCTATTGAGCAGCTACCACTAGTGGTCATTTATAAATTGCGATGGACAAATAAAAAAATTGTGACTTAACCTTTAATAGTCAATGCTAATTCTCAAAGTTACCACTCATACCACCACCTAGTAGCTATTGTTGTGGTTGAAGCCATTGAGGGCCGCCATGGGGCCACCAGGGCCCCCCATAGGCCAAATTGGGTATTTTTTCAAACTTGCATAACTTTTCGCCACAATGTCCATTTTTCAAAAATAAGATGAGCACTTTCCATCCACAGAGGTATTGAAAAGATGTTTTTCCATTTTTTGCCAAATATTTCAGGTTGAAGTTGTTTGTTGCTAATTTCTTCAACAAGCCATAACTTTCTCCCTGATGCTTCATTTTTTAGAAACAAATAGGCGTTGAAAATATATTGAAGAGCAATACATAGCTATAAGGCTAATTTTTCCAAATTTTATCTCAAGTTTATTTTGTATCAAAATTTGTAATTTCTGCCATTATGAACCTATTGAGCATTGTATCTTGAAAAAGGCTTTGTAAACACACTAAACTATAAAGTGTCAACCTTTTAATATTTGGGGGGTGATTTTTGATACTAGTGAAAAGGGTGGGTGTGTTTTGGCGTTCTTTTGTTCACTTTCTTTCAACACTTCTTTCTGCATCTCTTCATCATGACTCAAACAATAGTTCCTATTATAATTGTATACAACTATTTTCAGTGGAATTCTAAAATGAAAATTCACTTAAGAAGTCTTGGGTTTCATAGAATAGAAATGAGACTATAAATTGAACCTACTAAAGATGAAGAAAATCCTAACCGGTTTAATATATGTGATGAAGCATATGGAGCATTATGTTTGTATGTATCTCCTAATTTTCTCTTTCATATTAAATCTTTGAATAATCCAAATAAAATATGGAAAAATCTAGAATCTCTATTTGAAATTCAAGATTCTATGAGGGGTCATATGTTGGAAAATGAACTAACCAATTTAAGTCTAGGGAACTTCAATATCAAGATTTCTTCACCAAATTAAAATCACTAAGGTTGTAACTAAAGCAATGTGGAGTTGATAAGAAATATGGACAATTTATTTTAAGTATTATCTCTAAGCTAAGTTATGAATATTTAGTACGTGTTTCTACCTTCTATGCTACTAAGGATACAATTGGGTCCAAATTCACCATGCCATCTTTGGATGTTTTTACTACTTCTCTCAAATGAGAGAAAGACAAGCTAATTAGATGTGAACTCTAAAGTCTTCTAAGTCACATGCCTTGGCTACCAACCATTACACAAATAAACAATGAGGATAAAGTGGTAATAAGGATAAGACACAAAAGAGTAGAAAAGAGAAGAAGGATAAGAAATCAACTGCTCTAAAAGTAGCGAATGAGACCTTATCTTCAAAAGGTGACAAGTCTAAAAAAGAGGTCAAATGTGCCTATTATAAAAGACCTAGTTATGATGAGTACAAATATTTGAAGAAACAAGTATATCACTTGGCACACATTCTTGAAAAGAATAATCTCAGTGTTCTTGATTCCATCAAACAAAGTTCAAATGAAGGGTCTCACAAGGATAAATACAACAACAAGGGGAAAGGAAATGGCAAGGCCCTTGTAGTAGATGCTTCTCCACCATCTAGTTGGGTTCTTTATTTAGGTTCCTTGCACCACATGGCTTCATCTGAAGACAAAATTGTATCTTTGGAGCCATGTACTATTTATTCCTTCCATTTTGATGGGTGACGACACTCCTATTGAGGTGTGTGGGAGAGTATTTATAGATATGGCAGATGACACATTTCAAAATTTTCTTTGTGTTCCCCCATTATAAACTAATCTCCTATTGATCTAACAAATTACTCACATAGGTACAAGAAAGCAAGTTGAGTTTTCTCTTGATTCAATGGTGATTTTGAATTACACAATGATTCTACAATTACAATTGGGAGAGCAGATCATCAATCTCCAAGTGCTTTATTTGTTCTCTCAATTTGTTACTGGTCTACCTTCATCTATCCTACTCATGCATTTTTTATGATGTGAGTAATTTGTGGCATCAAGGGTTTGGCCACTTAAACTATCACTACTTGCAACTCAGTCAACATGACATGGTTATAGGATTTCCTATAGTTCATTTTTCTAATGGTGTTTGTCAAGGATGCATTATTTGTAATCATCCCGAAGATAAATTTGAAAAGGAAAAGCTTGGAGAGCCTCAAATATTTTGGAGTTGGCACATTATGGTTTGGTAGGGCCATTTTCACAACCATCTTTCACTAGATCCTGATATGTTTTGGCATTCATTGATGAATTTTCCAAGTACACCTCTGTGTACTTTCTCAAATAGAAGTTTGAAGCCTTTGATTCATTCATGAAATTTAAGCATTTTGAATTCTTCGATTCATTCTTGAAATTCAAGGATTTTACAAAGAAAAAATTAGGAAATCCATCAAATTTCTACATACAAATAGTGGAAGGGAATATGTCAACCATAGGTTTGTGTAGCAGAAAGAATTGATTTGCAGCATATAGTTCCCTACATTCCTTAGCATAATGGAGTTGTAGAATGTAGAATGAAATAATATGTCCTTGAAAGAGATGGCCAATTGTATGATTCAATCCAAGTCTTTGGCACCACCTTCCTGGGCAAAAGCCATTAACTATGTGTGTTATATTTAGGACCGAGTTCCTCATAAATATGTGAAGGGGGTTACTCCTTTTCAATCTTGGTACAATAAAAAAACTTCAATTAAGCACTTTCGAGTGTTTGGCTCTAATGCATAGGCCTACATTCCAATAAAAAAATGCATGACTATGGATCCACAAAGCAAGCCTTGCATATTTATTGGATACCTAGATGATGTCAAAGGCTATAGGCTTCTCCATCCTACCACACATGATTTTTTCATTAAGAGGAGTGTTTGTTTCAAGAAGATCCCTTTCAGATATTCTCTTACCACTTCTCCAACCACCATTAGTTTGGAGTCCTTGCATCATGATGATAGTTCTTCAAAGGATAATAATCCTTCTAATAGTGATGAGGAGTCTTGTTCCTACACTTTAGATGATGAGAGTGATGATAAGGGTTCACATAGCCCACCTTTAGGGGTTGATGATTTTCCTCCTAATTCTCCTCCTTCTCTCCAACCGCAAGGCCTCTTTGGGCTTGTCAGACATTGTAGTCAACAGGGGAACCAAGGAATCAAGGAATCTTGATGCAAGAAGAGTTCAGTTCCTTGGAGAGGAACCAAGGAATTGTGTTTGATGCAAGTCAATATATCAAACAAAATTTGTAGCAGATGGTTCACTTGACAATCATAAGTCTCGCTTGGTTGCCAAAGGATTCTCGCAGATTCTTAGGATTGACTACTCTGAGACTATTGAACTAGTCGCCAAAATGAATTCTATTTGGCTTGTCCTTGCTATTGTTACAACACATAGATGGGAAGTTCATAAGATGGATGTGAAAATTTATTTCCTTCATGGTGATATTTAGGATGAGATATACATGGAGAAACCACCAGGTTTCATTCAAGATCCTTCACTTGTGTGTCATCTTCAGAAGTCTCTTTATGGCCTCAAATAGGCCCCTAGGGCTTGGTATGCCAAGATGGACTCCTTTCTTTTGAAAGTTGGGTTCACTCGATTTCATTCTAATCCTAATTTCTACATTTCACATTAGGATGATACTCACACCTTCTTGGTTCTCTATTTCAATGACTTGTTGATCACAAGAAGTCATTCATCCACCATTCGAGCAGCGAAAACCACCCTTTGTTAGAATTGGGCCTATTGCACTACTTGGGGATTGAGATTACTTGGTATTCTTTAGGTATCTCTCTTACACAACCCAAGTATGCACTTGACATGCTCCACAGGTTTCACATCGTTGATTGTGATATTGCACCGACTTCATTTTTGTTAGGGGTCAAACTTGAGGCTAAGTGTTCTTCACCCTTGGTTGATGGCACTTTGTATCAACAATTTGTTGGTAGTCTCATTTATCTAATTCACATGAGACCTAACATTTTATATATTGTAGGAATGGTCTCTCAATTCATGCAAGATCTACATGAGCTACACTGGAAAGAAACTAAGTGAAATCTTCACTACATCAAGGGTACTCACAATTATAGGATTCACTATACATCGGGTGTGGATTTTGACTTGGTGGGACACACATATTCAAATTGGGCGGGCAATTCTCAAGATTGCAAGTCTACTTTAGGATAGTGCTTCTCCCTTGGTTTCAATCCAGTGTTTTGGTCAAGCAAGAAGTGATTTGTTATTGCTCTTTCCTCTACAAAGGATAAGTATCGAGGAGTGGCTAATGCTATTATTGAATCCATATTGTTTCAGACCATTCTCATTGAGTTTTGCATTCCCTTTCAGAAGCCAACAATAATATTTTGTGAAAACCAAAGTGCTATTCAGATCTCTCACAATCCAATTCATCATCAGTAGACCAAGCACATTGAGATCCATATGCACCACATTCAATAGCTGATTCATGAGCAAATCATCGATCTCAAGTATTTTTTGACATTAGATCAAATTAAAGACATCTTCACCAAACCCTTCACTAAAAGCAAGTTCCTTCATTTGCAAGCTTTGCTTGGGGTGTAGTTGGTTTCCTCTTTGGGGGGCTCCTTAGTCCTTCTCTTCTTCTCTCTCTATTTTGGAGGATGTTCTCTCTATTTGTGGAGAGCTTTTTATTCTTTTGAGGGAGAATTTTGATATGTACATGGGTACCTAACATGGTCTCATTTTCTTAGACCCATCATCTTTTACATCCTTCTAAGATGTGCTTAAGGGAGGTTGTTGGTGTAGGTTTTTATTTTCCTAATGGGTTAATTTATTTTCCCTTATAATTTTTTTCTACACTTTTATTAATCTTTCTTAGGATAATAAAGTGAGTTTATTATTTAATAACTAGGAGATAAAGTGATGAGGTGTCTCCACCTTTTACTTTTTCATCACTTCATTTAATATTGGTGGTTAGTGGTGGTCAATTCCTAGTGATTGATTCGCCACCTTCATTGTCTCCTTAGTTCTATATAGACTCACTACCTAGCTTGTATTTTTCATCTTGGAAGCTCTTAATGCAATTATGTCATCCTGACATTGCATATCTCTTAGGGTTGTTGGTTTTCATTATTTATGTTTTTCTAGTTTATGTAGCTTTGAATTTCTCTTATAAAGTTCCTTGGGTTATTCAATCTATTTTAGATTTCTAACAAATGTCTAATTTGACCATGGATTTAAGCCCTGCCAATTATGTACTAAATTTTTAATATAATGTAGTCATTTTTTATTTATTTTGAAAAATTTAACATGTACTAATGACTTTATTATTTCCATGTTTGTATATGCTATCAAAGTTGTAGATTCATGAGTGACAATGGAATCTTAATGTGGTCAACATAAGATCTCTAGACCCTATAGATTATGATCATGAATAACTATGGGTCATGGACCTAAGGAATGTGGTTGCATTATCAACTCTCCACTATCAATCAAATTGGATTTGCAGAGGAAAAATGTCTTATGAGCATTAGACATGGTTGTGGCTAGGGTTTTTTAAGTTGGGCGACCCTCTAACATTCCCTTGAAAATTTGGTCATGGGTTTTATCTACCTTAGCTTCATTTTCAGATTATTAGAACAAAATAGAGGAGGAGAACAACCTTTGAAAAGGAAGAGCAATGGTAAAGCCATCAACAAAAGAAGATACTTGTAGGGAGCCCTAGGGTTTCAACTTCTAGTTCTAGGTATAGTTGTTTTTACATCAAGTAATGAGTTGGGTTCTTTCCCAAGCCTATGATAACATGTGTAAGCTTTGAATTTTGTTTAATTAATGGCATAGTCAACCTTATTTGAGTGTCTCCTTGTGTATGTTTAGTTACATTTTTTAAATGTGTTGATTAGTTTTTAGCCAGATGTTTGTAACATTTTGCATGGTATCTTTTCAACATAATAAGGAAATGTACATGAGTGTGCCAAAGGATTACTAAGTGGAATCCCTTAGTAATTTGCATCCATTTATTATTTTTTTGAATGTACATGTAGAGACCAACTTGCCTGTAGGTTCAAAACCACATAATCTTTTTGTGATATCTTGATTAAGATATCACCTAAGTTTTTGTTATCATATGTTTGATTGAATCCAATGACTCAACTTCCCAATGGATGAAGGCATTGGTTTGTAACTAGTTTTCTTTCCACAATCATCAACACGCGCTAAAACACATTAATTCAAACACCTTTCAATTTTATTTTCTATGTGTTTTTGTTACCATGTCTAAAAGTGTATAACATCTAAGGGGTTATCATACAACCCATTTTCATACACTTGTATGGTGGATTATCTGTTAAACAGATGCTCCAACTAATATCTACAAACTAGTACATAGGTATATAGTGACATTGGTATTGGGATACACTATACAGTGTGTATTGTTTGCTATGAGGTAGTTACTTTGTTTATCAACCATCCATCCAACATATTAGGGAAACCCCCTTAGATGCAGAGCCAGAAGTGCAGGAGGTCCTACCCATATTGGTCCTTATTTGTCCAACCTAAAGACATGTTTGTGGTGATCTTCCCAAGTTTGACACCCTTGGCGCTTGAAAGATTATCAAACCTTAGAGATTTGGGGCTTACAGCTCAGATCACCAACATACTAATGATGAGCCATATAATAGAATCTAAAATGTTGATGTAGATAAAATTACACAATTAAATTGAAAAATGGCTAAATCAAACCTTGAAGAGACAACTCCTAAGAAATAACTTATCACTTGGAAATTTTTAAGTTATTCCATTAATAAAAACTGAAAAATACTATTAATATAATAATTATTCATAAAAATTACTCAAAACAAATTTAATAAAACATATACCAATTAAAAGAAAATAATTGTAAGGAATCATAAGATAATATTAATTTAGAAAAAAATAGTAAATGAATAAAGAAGAGAATACAAATACTAAACATGTTTAAAGCCTTAACTTTCTTAAAATGTTTTCAAAATGCACATTACAATATTACAAATAGGGAGATATTATATATAGTTCATTAAAAAAAAATTATTAAGAGGGGTAAACGCTTTTGATCCGGAGCTATGAATTGATGAAATCACAAACGGGGGACCTCATCCCCAATATAAATTCTCAACAATTACACCCCAATGAGGTTTGAACCTTGATGACAAGAATAACAACACAACTTAACCATCACACCATGCCACTATTGTCCTTTTTGTTTTTTAAATTACTGTAGTAACTTTTTTAAAATTTTAAATTAATCAAAAAGTTATAGTTTAATTATTGAGGAAGATGGTTTCTTCTTTGATTTTATTGTCTATCAAAATTCAAATTTGTTAAAGGTGTGATTAAGTTAGATTCATTTAATAAATGATTTTGACAAATTAGATCCCCTCACTCAAATCAAATCTTCTAAAATATGATTAGATTAACTTAGACTATTAAACAATTCTAATAGACTAAATCCCTTTACTTATAATAACTTTAAAATACTTTTACTTTAAATATATTTACTCTTTCATAATTTTATAATTTAATATTTAAAAAAAAATTAATAATTATATAATTCAATTATTAATAATAAGAAAAAAAACTTAAGCAAAAAAGGTATCTTTGAAGAATTCTTATGCCTATGTGAAATAAAGTCTATGGCAATGACCAAATCCTATATGAATATAATCTACTTTTCTATTTCCTAATGGATATGGATTACGTGTACTTTATCTTTCTTTTTCCCTTTTTTTTTCAAATATTCTTTTTTATGTAACTTTTTATTTTTATAATATATACTTTATTTTTATTTTACATTGTAAGATGCTTCAATCAAGACAAACAGAAAAATTGGACCGTCCAACTTTAAAAAATAAATAAATAAGATTATAGAAAAATCAGACCGCCTACCCTTTAAAAAAATTGAAAATTGTGCTTATCCTAATGTAGGATAGAGAGTAAGAATATATATAGATGAAAGGGAAAATGGTTACCTTGTATTATTATTATATTTTATATTATTTTAGGTGATGTTATAATAATATTGGTGTAATGTTTAATTTGAATTGTTTAGTATATAAATTTATTTTAATATTTGTTCTTTTAACTTTTTAGGATGTTTTATTCATCATATTGTAATCTTATTTTTGAGTTAGTTTAGACAAGTTGAAACTAATTTTTAGGTAATATCTAATTTTTTTTAGAATTTATTTAATTTTCTAGGTCTTTAGCTAATGTATATTAGGTTGCATATCACAATCTTATCTTTAAACTTAGTTACATTGTATAATCAAGTATGTTTTTTTCATATTCAAAATTCTCGCTTTTGAAATATCTTTCTTAGAATTTGATAGTTACCCCATCAAGCCATATGCCAAAAATATAGAGTTAGCAATTACGATCATGTATTTATAGATAAATCCTAGGTCATAAGTTTTCATCAAAGAGTTGGAAAGAACCATATTGCAAAGAGTGTGCACAAAGAGAATTACATCCCTAAGCATAACATTGATTGCTTGACGTATCTACAAATCGTATTCAACACTTCTAAGGGGCTTGACTAGTAGCAAGAAAGTCCACGATCTATCTCTTGCCAAAGAATAAATCCCACTATGTTTTTCAATATAACCCTCTACTCAATAGTATGTACAAAAGGTAGGAGCAAAACATAAGAGGTCACACCAACAAAAGGAAAAACCACAACAAGACTAAATTGTGTGGTAGGAATTTAGTCTTGGACCAAGTTGCATGGTGTGGCCTAGTCCTATGTCATTTCAATATCAAGTAGAAGTGCATCACAAGCTCCAAACCTTAGATTTGAAGTTATTTCCAATTTTGATAGTTGATAACAATGGAGACAATAAATTGTCATATATTAACACATCAAATCAAAGAAACCAAACACCATTGTCTCATTTTCTATTTATCAATCTCACTAATTTGTGATTTAGATTTGATTTAATTTATTGTTCAATTATTAGATTAGACCTAAATTGTAGTGTAGTGCTTTAGAGTAGAAAGTTTTATTTTCAACTACATTTGATATAAGGTCATATTCTCACAACAATGCTTGTCCTCACAGTGGGGTAAATAATAAGGACAAATTGGTTTACTCCAACTTACATTCTCTATAATACATGCATCATATGATTTACACCTAGGATACTACATAGCCAAATTTGGTCATTACATTATTTCTCCTATCCTTATATCAAATACAATGATATTATGCACCCAAATTGAAGTAGGCATACACTTTATCATTCTTAATTTATATAAGTTTTTGCTTGTATATATCATGGGGTCCCACTCAATCACAACTCCATGATTGCTTAGACAATAGGATTTCATTCTCAATTTAATAGGGTTTTATGGTAACATAAGTTGTAGGTTCAACTTGGTCACAACTCCTTGATTGCTTCAAGTATCATAATTATATCTCTATCTTAGCTTTACATGAATTCATCTGTGTATACATCAAGGGATCCATGACCAATATGTTGATGTACAAGATCACACACTAGCCTTGGCCATTTGTGCTACAATATATAACTACATGCAACTTTGTGCTCCATACACAAATTGTGTAGTTTCCAAAACCACATTGATCAAGCACAACTCCTATCATCATGTTCCAATCACACAATATCAAGAATCATGTTGCACAAACCAAATTATATCCTAAAACTCTTTCACAACCCTTTGCATAATGTATCATTCATTCAATACCAATGAGCATGTCACACAACTTCACATACAATATTATTTAAGGTTTGTGCCACATCACATCTATGTATGTTATTACACACAAGACACATAGTCTAGAAATAAATGTACAACCTTACACACCATCTCATAGCATTGTGCAACATTTTAGTTCATGCAAATAACCTTTCAGTGTAACTTTAAAACTATTTCATGAAAAACTACTATTATGAAAATATTGGGTTGATCAAACTATTTTCTACATAATCTAATGAGAGAAGAGTGTGTATAGAATCTTATAGAATAACCATAATTCAAAGATAAAAGAGCATACCATAAGTTTACACAAGATATACCTTGGGAGAACCTTCATGAGGGAAAAAGATCACCTCTAAAATCATCCACAGTAAATGTATTATTTATCAATAAAACATTACAATACACTTACAGAGTATCCATGAATAATTATGAAACTTTAAGGTCCTCCAATGTATCCTCCATGTGCCAAAGCATAATAAGTAACCATGAAACCACACATTCCATGGCATGCTTCACATATGCACTCTACAAGAGAACTCAATACAAATTATAGCCGACCCAACCACTAAACATGTGCATGATTTTATAGATTCTAACTCAAATAAAACTATGGTATTGGAAAAACCACATGTCTCAAAACTATGAGAGCACAAAACCATTGAACCTAATATTTACTTTTCAATAATAAGTTTTCCCAATAGTAAAATATTTTTTCAATGTGCAACCCACATATAAAATTTCTAACTAGTGTTATAATACAACTTTACAAGTGGGCCCAAATAAATATTTAATGTATCTAAACACATCTTCAAGTATGTATCATAATTTATTTTACATTACAATTTATTTTCCTTATGTGAGGTATGTGAAACCCTTTTACCTAACATTCTCCTACTTATTCTATATGTTGCATTGGAGTCAATAGATGAAATACATCATCATAGCCAGATGTCCATAAAACCACATGAATATCAAGTATGCTCTTATACTTCATCTTGAGATACCCGCAATAAATACAAGATGGCCACCATCTCAAGCAAGAAATACTAGATTATTATATAGCAATGCCACATATTGAAGAAAATGAATAAGCCAAGCAAGAGCTCCTATCATTAAAATGCCACATATGGAATAAAAAGAACAGAAGCATCAAATCCAAGTGATAACAAAGGCTCCAATTTGCTACCAAGGAAAAAACCCACGCAGTTGGAAATAGCAACCAAAAAAATGTTAATACATCCAATAACCCATACTTACAAAGGTATCCAAAACCATAAATATAACTCATGCCAACAATATATCCAACCCATAAACCACAATCGCAAGCTCCCTATATAAAATATTTCAATGAAGTACATATCTAGGAACTATCTTTGTGTTGGAGATCACTCATGGTCCACACATACTCAATTATAATACTGACAACTCTAGAGAATCAAATAGAAACAAGATATCCAAGCCAAGAAGATAAACCATCACCAAAAGATCATTGTCAAAATCTCTAACTGAATCATGTAACCAAGATACCCACAATATCATGATAAATAACATGTTACTAGTCCCATTAACTAACTATCTTGGCACTCTAATAGTCCATCCTCTCATCGCAATGTAATATATCAATGCAAAAAGGATTGGAAAAAGAAGGCCAACTAAATAAATCCAAATCAACACTAAAATACCTATGGATATAGATAGTACACATCCAAGTCATCACTATAACTAATTGGTGGCCAACTCAAAAAAATACATAACATATAGATCCAAAACCAATGCAACATACAAACTTACCATCACATCAGTAACCTATAAATTGAAATAACAAAGAAGATAATTTGTAGACATCTCATGATTTGAACACCAAATCACCTATAGATCTAATTGAACAAATCTACACTCAAGTAACCATAGTCCAAGAACCAAACAGAAATCCAAGAGATAAGAAGAGCCTCCTAAGGCTAAATCATACCACCACCTATAATCATAAATCAATCAAATATCATAACTTACCTGTTGTGCCTTCACACTCATGCCCCTTTTTGCTTTTTGCAAAATGGGGACCCACTTTTTTGGGCTTTGACTGTTGTGGTCTTTCCCTTCCCTTCCCTTCTTCTTCTTTCCTTTTCCTTTGGTTTTTCCTTTTTTCCTTTCTCTATTTGTTTTTGAAGGTCGAGCATCGAGCTTCCCATGAAGGGTATACCTTCCTTGTCAAGCCTGACCCTCGACTTCTCCTCACCATGTCTCAACCCCACTAAGGTTTGTCTTTGCCTTAGTGTGATTAAAACTTGATGTCCCTATCAAGATTTAGGTATCGGAGTTTCTTCTTACCGATTTCACAAAAGAAACTAAGATAAAGTACAGTAATTAAGCACTGAACCCCGAACTCCAAAATATCTTTTAGACTTCACATGTTAAGAATATCGCTTAAGCAAAGAACATTGTCAAGAATGTATTGGGTATTAAGGATCTCTGACACCCGATCCCTATAACCATGACAAAATCATCTTTTCCTTAGTAATGATAAGTTTATCCTACTTGAATTCTCTAGGCAAATCATTCAAATGTACAAAAATTGCACCGAGAAGAATAATCCCAAAGTACAGCTTTCTTTTGTTTTTGATTATCATACATATGCTTCTATGGTATGTTCCAAGGCATAAAGAGGAATTATCCTCTATAAACTTCAAGTTATTTCATGCTTGAGAAAATTGTTATCTTGAAGGTAAATTGGAGAGGGTTTTTGGGTATAAGTACAAACATAAGACCATGATGCGAGAATGTTGAAAATCCCATCTATGATTTGTAGAATGTTGAAAATATGTCATTGCCACTCATAAGTTTGGCATGCTAAAAAGAATTTTTTTTCAAACAATCAATCAAATAGTGGGATTTTAGTTTTTCTTGGTTAAAGGCAACAATTAAGTTTTTTAAGAAGGGAAAGGATAAGAAAAGGAAAAGACAAAGTGATTCTTCCTCTACTCCAAAGAAAGCAAAAAAAGAAAGGGTTAAAAAAGATGAATCTTTTGAGAAGCTACGAGAAGTTTTTTAAAAGGTGAAAAGGAAGAAAAGAGGTAACAAAAGTGGGAGTAAATTAGGTTTTGGCACAAAACCTTTGTAACAAGTTCATCCTCAACAACCACGAGTGGTGGTTCCCAGGTCAACAATCTTCTATGGGGCCAAAACACCAAGAATGATAGAATTTGACTCATCCTCTTCTTCAAAAGGAACTTCTTCTCCTACAATAACAATATCAAGGACACCTTTTGGCATTGCACCATCAACTTCATAAGAAAGGAAAAATGATAAAGTTGATGATTTAGTTAAAGAATTTGGCGAATAGTCACAAAGTAGAGAACATATTTTACAAACTCTTAAGTATCCCCCAAGAAAATAAAGTAAGAAATTCAATCAAACCTTAGCCTGAAATATTATCTATTAAAAAAATGAAAGGAGGGGATGTTGAATTTGAGCATCAAAAATAAGTATCCCAAGAGGAAGTTGTTCAACAAGTACAAAGTCTACAATAGTCAGGGTAACCTAGGCAATATTAGTAACAACAATAACAGGAGTAGTAGGTAGGAACCAATAAAGCAGTGTAGGATGTACCTACAAGGCCACTATGGTTAAAACTAGATTTTTCAAAAAGAGAAAATTTTGTTGTAAAACCTTTGAACCTAGAGTCCATCATAGCTATGGTAGATAAGGAGAGACCAGGGAAGAAAACAAGAAACTTTTATGCCATAAGGATGAGCTAATCAAGAGAAAGGATTACTAAAATAGAAACACCTATGATGTGCAAAGATGTTAGAGATTTGACTCCACAAGGTTACCAAATAAATTAGGTCAATCTCGATAACCAATCAAGAGAAGAAGAACTAGTTTTTCTAGATACAATTGTGAAGACATTGAAGCTCAAGGTAGAAAAGAATCATAAAACTACGAAAGGGTTAAAAGCATAATTGCAACAAATGAAAGACTTCATCAAAGTTTTAATTATCCATGTAGCCCAACAAGAAGGTGCATCAAGTAATACACTCATTTTGATCTCCAAAAAAAAAGTTGATTCATTGCAGGGAATAAGACTCAAGGCTCAAGTTGTGGACAACAAGATAGATAAAATTTTGGATCAAGCAAAATAGAATAGTAGATTGTGTATGTCAATTGCATGATCAAATTCATCAACTAGAGCAGACTATGGATAGCTTCTTAAAGGTAATGAAAGATGATGCATTGTATGAAAATAATCTTCCTATATTAAGGGAGATAAATAAAATGACTCCACATGAATTAGTATTTTAGGGAATTTTACAAGTTGATGAATCAAATTTTGTAGAAAATGTTATAAAGGTAATAGTTTTCAAAATAGATGTGTTAGCTCTTTACATACACAAGATTCTAAAAGAGTAGAAGAACTAGATAAATCCAATTACAATTTTGAAGATTTTGTGAGCATGTTGATTAGTCCTAAGGTAGTAGTACGGGAGAAGCATGAGATAAAATCTCTAAATGAGATTAAGAAAATTTTGAAAGGTAAGATCAAAGAAATGAGGTAGACTCCCAATGAAGATACATTAGATCATTATATGTAGAGTAAAACATACTTCAACTACATTGAGAAATATCTGAATGAAATGAAGAAGCAAATAGAATTTTTTCAAAAACTATTTCAAGACTTTGAATTCAAGTTGGAATGGCTAGATGGGCCAAAGAGAGTGGATTTGGAAATACGATTGAAGGTGTATGAAGACTACTAGCAAAAGTAAAAGTCCAAGGAATAAATTTTGAAATTCAAATAATTTTTTGGAGCCAAATTGGAATTTTTCTATCTTCAACAATATTGAGACAGTCAAATATTTAATTTATTTTTAATAATTTTTTAGTTGAATAAACTTGATGTAAATGGGTCCCACTCAAGTGGTTCCTATGTTTTAGACATGGTTGTATGTAAGTTTAAAATTTTGCATGAACTTATACAATATAGTGCATGAACTAACTTCTAAGAAAGTGAAGTTAAAGAGTTAATTTTTAGGAATGATCTAAAGATAAGAACATCTACATGAATTTCTCATCTACAGATTGTGCATGTAAATGCATATTTTCAGCTCAGAGCAGATAGAAGGGTTTGAGAATCCGCTGAAGTTGCCAAATACTAGGCGACATCTTTGTGTAGACAGAAACGTGGGTATTAATAGAGGAGTCGATACCTTTGGAGGTGCGTGGGAATGTGCAGGAGGCTGGCGTGAGCCTTAGTTGCTAAAATGCATCCTTTGCCTTACTATTCTGGCCATAACATCACCCTACGTAGGGTGCAGACCCAGCGTAGAGATTATTGGAGATACGTGGAAGGCTTCCTCTGCTGTTCGGGTGCATACTGGGAAGGATTCAAGTATATCACATGTTGCTGAGTGCACTTCAGACTACCGTCTGCTTCCAGGTTTGAGTATTCATGGTTACATCCTTGTCTAAATGTAATTTCTGATCAGAATATCAGAGTGATTAAAGTTTATGTACTGAATATGAAGTTCTGGGTATAATAAACTATTCTCAGACCATTATTTCTGTTATATCTTCATGTGCATCTGAATATCAGTTAAATCTGCAACTATAGTATGTAACTGGGGTTATATCAGACTGTCATTTGTTACAACAGTGAGACACATTATAATATCAGATAGTGGTGAAAGAGTTAATTGCAAGTAGTCATCAGATGCACGCATAAATATCCTTCTTGTCGTTGTACATGTTTTATCATTAAACAAGTTTGTTTTTCATCCACTTCAATTTATTTTTCCCTTTTCTAATAGTTCTTAAGATTAGAGAAGAATATAAGTATAAAATCAAAGAAAGGAAGAAAATAGAAAACCCGCAACAAAAAGAAACACTTAGAAAATAAAAACTTGTTTCAAAGTTTGTGAATCATTAAAGACCCCTTAAACAAATGAACCACAATTAACCACTACGTGATCCATCATTAAAGGATTCTTGTGGAGGATTCCCCACCTAATTCTTATTTATCTATGGATTTTGATGATAATAATATTTCTTGGACTATAGTACAAAGGAGGAAGAAAGGTCTTCCTAAATCCATCAACCAATCTCATACAAGAGTGAAGAGTGTGAGATTGAATAGAGTTGGGTTTGGCATTGTATAACATGGCCCCAAAGTCCCATGTTATTTATTTCTTAGTTAATGTTGTGTGTAGCAACTTGGTTACAGTGTTGTCAGTATGTCTCATTTTTATGGGTTGTTTAGTTTGTCTCGTATCTCATGGTACTTGTTTTGTCTATCAACCGGTTGATCTATTATACAAGGGTTTGGGCCCTTTCAATCCCACTTTTACCAATATCAAAAATAATAATATATACTCTAAAATGGTCTAAAATTCTACCTCAATACTTCAACAAAAAAATTAGATCATTTGATCCAATCTCTTATATCATTTATCCTATCCAAAGCTCTCAAGATCTTCCAACCCTTCTCTTTTCCAAGCCATTTTGAAAACAAAAAGTGACAAATAAAAAGTATAACATCTAACTCTAAACATAGCTTTTAGAAATATTTAAATAAAGAATCATTTTCTAAATACAATGAACCTAGGGAAAAGGTTTAACTTTGACAATCCAAAATTAAATTTGTCTTTCCAAGACATTCTTTAGGGCTCTAGACTCATCTCAAACACATATTAAACACACTAATTTGGACCCATCTCATAGGTTAGTGTTTTATGGATTTAATTTGACTCAAATAATAATACATTAAAAGAAGTCTAAAATTCTCTCTTAAATTCAAATTTGAGATTCGACACTTAAGGGAACTTAACCAAACCTCAATTTAACAATATTGAAATAAGCATAAATTAAAAATTAATCAACAAGATTTCACACACAAAACATTTATACAAGAAGATCTTAATCCCCTCTTAAATTAAAGTATGGATATACTAGAGAATCACAATAGTGGTTTCTTGAAAACCTCCAATATTTTTTCATTGGCCATAGAAATACCTACACACTTGCAATCAAACATTAACATATCTCACAAAATAAACAAAGCAATAATAACAATATCTTTAAAAACATCATAGACTATAGGTAATCCATAATCTAAATATTTATTAATAGTCAACAATAGTTATAATTTAAATTCAATTTACACAATTATACATATAGTTCACATTTATCACATAATGATATTTTATTAAAAAAAATCCACTTTTCATCACAATAAAACATTCTATTCAATTTATCATTACCAATTCAAAATCATATTATTGTTTGCATTCATCGTAATGTAATTGAAATTAAACCACAATACCAAAGAGGAAATATTCTCTAAAACTATTCACATAAATAATAAAAATAAACCACATTTATCATCATCATAATGATCTTATAAAATTTAAACTATTACAAACATAGTGTCAATATCCATATAATCCATGATAATAATCAAAATCCAAACATACATGTGCAACTCCATGAGTACCAATACCCAATCTAAGCCTATCAAGTGCAAATAAAATTGTAAGCCAATGTGAAGGAATAAAATTACAATTTATTTATTTTTTATTTTGATGCTTAAAAGCATTATAAAAGTTTTTATTTATTTATTTATGTTCACAAGAATAAAAACAATACGAAAAATTTAAAAAAAACATTTGTATTTCATATATTTATATTTATTATTAAATATTAATAGTATGTTTACTATTATATCAAATACTTTGACCATATATTACTATTGAATTTAAGGTAAAAAATAAGAGTTTTTGTTAACACACTCACACAATTAACTCCACCCCTTGTTGTCCTTGTAGAATGTCTCTCAACACAATTATCAACACCTAACATGTCAAAATTCATTGATGGTTGGCACCTCCTCTAGACATTCCTTTGTGTTATCTCAATGATGGACCCTCTCCTAGATCCTAGAACTTAAAAGGTAACATTTCTTGGACAATTGGTCAAAGTTGGAAAAGCAATCTTTCCAAATTTGTCTCCCAATTACAGAATAGAATAAAAATTGAATGGAAATGATGTTGCCTTCCCAACTCTGCAGGTTGGGGTATTGTGATTGACTCCTCCATCCCCCACTTCCTTGTAGTTTGGGCCCCCTTCCTTTTTGACTAGGGGGGCCTCATCAAGGGTGTGGGGCAGAGTCACTTGCCTGTGAACTGCCCCCAGTCCTGCTTTCTGAGTTGAGGCGATCAGAGAGGAGCTGCTCCGATTAGTTCCCAGCAGCTGTTCTTGAGAAGACCCAAGCTGGGTATCTTGGATTTACCTGAGAAGGTGGATTGAGCCTATTGTTCCGAATCTTGTACTCACAAACCTGGGAGATTGCACCACCCAGTAGCGAGGTAATCTTGATTTTGCTGAGTTTTGTTATGCTGTTTGGGATGCATGACTTTGTAGCAAGGTGATCTGACTTGGCAAGCGGTCTTGGCAAGTTGCTAAGGTGGAATCTGAGTTTCTTGGATCTTGCCGAGAATCTTGAGTTGGACCCAAGTTAGTGGAGACGCAAATTCCTTGTTGAATGGAATGCAGAATTAATGTAAGGCATAATGTTTGCAGTGGATCTTTGCAAGGCATAGTGTAGCCTTAGCGTCTTGAGGAAAGGCGTTGGGGTCCTTTGGACAAAGTCTTAATTGGCAAACTTTGTTGTCCTGACATGATTTGGTGGAATTCAAAAGCGAGTCCGTAGCAGACAACAAAGAACACAGAAAGGCGAAGTCAGTGACTGTGTGTGACTTTGAGGACAAAGATTGCAAGCTATTGACCCGTGGGAACTTGAATGAGACAAGAAAGATGATGGCCATCAAAATTATGTCCTACTGCTATTAGGTAACCTAATGAAGTTAGTGTTCCAGTTTTGAACTTCAATTTGATTGCAGTGACTTAGGGAAGTCAGCTCAGGAGCATTCTTGACCGCAAGGAACTTGGGGCTTCTTCAAGATAGGAGCGGGTTGCACGTGAGTTTGAGTGGGTACGCAATGTTACTACGCCATGAAGTCCAAGAAGTGGACGTAGAACTTAATGGGGAGTTGCATCATGAGTTGGACTTAATGATGGAAGGAACCTGGGTTTGACTTGAGAAGGAGATTAAGTCAAGAAGGTCGTGGATGGACCTGGTCCAAGTGGGGAGACTCTATAGTGAGTCAAGGAATTAACTCGAATAGTTTAAAAAAGTGCAATGGACTTGGTGATGATAAGTTCTAACAGTTTGGATACTGCCATAGGAGTTGAACACAAGAAGTAGTGGCATCGAACAGACTTGACGATGGTGTTGGTTATCCGCAATTTGGATCTTAGAGACAAAGGGTGACGTCTATCTAAAGTGGGGGAGAATGTTAGGGTAATTGGATATTTTGATGCTCGATCAAGCCATTGAATCTTGAATGTTTGATTGAGGCCATTGAGTTCTCATAAAAATTTGAATGTTCAATTGAGGCCATTGAGTTCTCATAAAAAATTTGAATGTTTGATGTTGATGTAAGCAGGGATATTATTTAACTACTTCACATCCAAGGTCTTATTCACATTTGTTAGTTTACTTGGGGTTCATTTAGGATCTTTATTTTTTTTTGTCTCATATCATATGATTGTGACACTTCAGAATCTTATGTTCAATTATCCTCACTTTACTTATATAAGCAAGGCCTCATGTGTATATTATGTAGAATCATTGATCTATTTGATCATTTTGATCATTGTATCATTATTATACCCATTATCCAACAATCTATTATATTGCTACTTTTTTTGTGGAAGGATATTTCTAGTTTTACAGGTGGACCCTGAGAGCTTGAGGGTTTATGTGATTCTTACACAATACCAAAACTTCAAATTTACAAGCGCCTTCTCAAATCAAAGGGTGATTCAAGTAGGAGATTTTGTTAGGTGCATTTATGGACAAAAAGGGCCTCACCATGGAGTCCAAAAACCCCTATTTTTCTATTGGTGCTCTATATTTTGGAGTCAAAAAATTCTACCATATTTTCAGGTTTGAAGAAAACTATAGAAAATTATATTGCACAACCGTACTAAATTTGTACAATATGGATCCATATGGTATGTACATTGCCATACCATTTTGTATAGGTCATAGGTAGATCAAGCATTGGTAGTCAATAGATACCACAAAATGTTGTGTGTGAGCATTGGCAAGGTATGCAAATACGATTTTTATTTTTTATTAAAATGTCAACCTATGTCATTCATGGAGGGTATGCAAATACGATTTTTATTTTTTAATAAAATTTATATTTAAATCACTACCTAAATCAGTACCAAGTTTGTAGCCCTCAATCTCCAACTACGATGGCTTATATCCTAGTAGGCAACAAACAAAAATGTTGCCACTCTATTGTTCTAAGGTAGTTCTCACTGAGGATCACCATCGAAGTGGTCCACAAAGAACCCAATGTTGGTAGCCCCTTTCCACTGGCCCGCCAGCCACACCTCTACCCTTAGCACCAAAAACTAGCCACCACCACCTAGATCCACCACCAATGAGGTGGCACCGCCAAATCCAACCACCAAAAGCCTACTTTTGTTTGCTTAAAGAGACTATTTTTTCAGTAGCCATTACTTTTCATCAAGATATCAAATTTTTGACTTCTTATAGTTGTTCAAAAGTTGGTTTTGAGCACTTTGCAATTGTACATGTTATTTTCCCAATTTTTACTGCAAGTGTCTGTTTGCTAATTGAAGCCAAGATTCCCTTTCCCGACTTCTAAGATCAAACATTTCTACCTATTTATCTAATTTTCATGATTCTTGTCACATTAGAAAGGTATTAAAGAGCTCTTCAAATATATTTATCTGATTTTCGCGATTCTTATGACATTGGAAAGGTATTGGAAAGTTGTCATTGAGTTGTGAAGTTTGAGTAGTTAATTCCAAGGCATGTTGAGTCTTGTGGGAGTCTTCTTGGAAGAGTTCTTTTGGAACAGTCCTTGAGAATTTTCCATTGATCTGAGAAGCTCTACATTGAGATGAGATGCTAATGATGAGTCCTATCCCCACAAATAGAGTTGATGAATCCTAAGTTGGATCTTGAGGAGATGGGATCAAGATTGAGATTCAATATGGTGTGCCTATGAAGATTGCAAACAATGAGGCATGGTTCAATGCTAGGTTGTTGAGCAAGTTCTAGCATGGTGCATAGAGATTTTTGGAGTTGGGCATACTTGAAAAGGGACCCTAACTTGAGTTGCATTGGGTTGCATTAGACCTAGCTATGCAAGATGGTATGAAGTCTTTTAGTAGGAGGTTGAGCTTTTAAAAGAATTGGGTGTTGAGAAGTTGTGCTACAAGAAGATTTCTTGTTGTGAGAAAAGAATTTCTTGGTGCTAAGGCAAGTTGGGAATGGAGTGAGCATTGGATGTGAGCACAATACTTGAGCATCGTTGGAATAAGGTTCTTGAGGTCTTGAAATGGTGTGAAGGAAGTGTTCTAGTCAAGGACTAAGGACTTCTTCATAGAGAGTTTGTAATGTCCAAAGCAACCCCAAGGATACATTACATCTAGCATTTATGGCACCAATTTTTTTTTTTTAAAGGTATTAACATACATCATAATAATCATATATCACATGATATGAAACTAAACATGAACTACATATAACAAATCCCTCGGGTTTTACAAGACTGCATTACTTTTCACAACAACATCATTACATCACATGGATGGTAAGTATACACCAGTACCATAAAATTACATGAACATGTTCAACATATTAATCAAGGGTTACAATATTACAATGTCGCTTCCCAACATAAATGGGGAAGACACAATAAAATAGAATGTTACATTTGAAATGAAGGAGTACAAAGCTGCAATACTGGATTCAACTCTGGTCAACTCAGGAGTCACTGCAAGGTACATTTTCGCACTTCACGATCAACGTCTAGGGACCCAATGGGGTGCATAGCATGTTCCACCCAACCACGTGGACCCGAAGGCTACCCCCCGTGCTAAGAGATGAAAGAAGGATCCCCAACAATAACCATCATACAGAACAAGGGTACAAGACTTCACAACAAGATCCACAATAACATAAGCAATCTCAGCACAAGATATAACCAACACAAGATGTGCCTAACATAAGGAATAACCAATAAAGCATCAACATAAAATAACTTGTGCTTCCAGGAGACTCAAGAATGTCATAAAGGGAAAACAAAGCATGCCCAGGTTGTTTAAGGAAGAGTGTCATCACAATGTTGCATGGGTTACCCTGGAAAATCTTCCTAGGCCCGGCCCCCAACTTGGGTTACCCTGGTGACCTCTTACGAAACCTACCCCACATGCAATCCAATGCGGCATCCATTATATTTCATAAGGACAAGACAATGATTTTTCCATTCCAGGCCTTCTCAACTCATCTCAAGCCCATACAAGCACTTGAGTAATGAGTGAGGCATTCACTTATATCTTGTTAATGTGTGATTCTATCCAAAACCCCTAATTAAATATTAACGTTTTCACTTGATTAATAAACTTCCAATGAGTTACCCTAAGACCACTTCTGGGTCTCGGCCCCCATTGAAAGCCACTCCCCTTATGAACAACAAAACTCAAAAGACACTATCAGGGTAAGCCCCCATGCACAACAAATAAAGTCACGAGTTAAATTGCATTAAGCAAGGCATACATCATCCTACTCAAAATCTTCATAATGAAACTAATTTCAAGTGCAAGGCTAAACCCAATCATCAAATAGATCATACGAGCAATAGTTCACAAAGAACCCAAAGTGAAGGCCAATAATAAAAGTACACCTTTCTTTCTTTCTTTCTTTTTACGGGAGATTGATAAATCCCACTTGCTACAAGGGTTCTCAACAAGGTGACAACAAAGGCTTGATCTCAAAATCAACATCATGCAAGAAATCCATCTCAAAACAAAACCAAAATCCTATCAACATTCAACAACTGCAAAAGCAAGTCACAACTTGTTCCTAATGATCAACCCAATGAGCTATCAATTAAGCAACCATGAAACACTACTTAGAGGACAGCTCACAATTAAAAACAATCATGGATAACTTCATAAATAACAATATCATCCACCTTTTATTTATTTATTTTACTCACTACAAGGACAATCTAGTCACTAAATTATATACACATAACTAACAAATGATTTCCCTATATAATATCCATACAACAATATTAATTGTCATAGATAAAATTATCTTATTAAAAACCAACTACAAAATAATCTTAAGAAAACAAAATCAAAACCCTCTTTTTCCCCTAGAATACTTCAACACTCCAACGCCAATTATTTTCTACTACCATGATTCCCTTTAGTAACTATATAGCCAACTGGAAGTGATCTATTATAGAATTGATATGGGTATTTCTTCATTCTTGTAGTGTTGCACCTCTGTGTGTTGAGGTATTCCTCCTGGATGTATGCTGTTTGTGTGATTACTCTGTATTCTTGATAATGTCACAGGAAGGTTTTTGACCTCATTTTTACATACATCACATGTTTTATTTCCTTTAATTGTAAACCATTTAACAACACAATCTTCAAGTGCAAGTGCGAGTTCAACTTTTCATCCACACTCCATTTTAAGAGTTATACCGCTCTTAGAAAGAGAAACCAAACAAATTCTGCATACCGCTTCTTCCTCAGAAATTTGCTCAGTGCCATTATCAATGTCAATATTTGTTGTTGAGATTTCCTTTTGAATAGATGCTACACTTTCCTCCATCACATGAGTCACTGGTCTTAGGAACACGATGCAACCTGTAGATATGGTTCTAAGGGGAGAATGATTAGTATATTGCTTCTGATAAGTTGGTTCAATATTTTGAGATAAAACCACAACAGGTGAAACTAGCATTGATGATGTTCTTTTCACAGACAATGGTACAATTACTCTTAATAATTAGAATTACTTTGAGGCATAAAGTTTTGTATTATTCCTCTAACATCATTTTGATTGTGACAATGCAGTGGGGGATATTAGGAAGTTTCTTTCATCCTCTGATGTAGATACCTTGTGCTTATTGCTTGTCTTTGTTAGTAGCCTCCCAATGGAAAATTTTTGTGTCTGTATAATTCAGATACTGGCAGGAGGTCTAGTTCAAGATAACTGATATCAGAATTGTCCATAGCTCTTGGTCGCTTATGTAGTACAGAAGTCAATTCTTTATTCTTTAAGTCATTTCCTTGCTCAATTGCCTTTTGGGCATTAGTAAATATCATTTCCTCCACTTCCTCACAGTCACTCACAATTTCCATTTTGCTCTAAAAATGAGAATAAGGAATAACAGTATGGATTGATTAACATGAGCTTTCATTTGATAACATTCTAATTTCTGGCTATTGCTCTTTACTTTCACTGTAACCATAATCCAAAAAGCAAGCACTAAGGGAAACGTTATACAACTGGCATGCTCTGTTGTGGCGCACAATCTATTCCACCAAATCCCCATCATAATTGTTTATTTATTAACTATATTTTGCCATGTTTAATAATTGACAATATCTTATTTTCATTTGCCACAACTGTGATAGATTGTCGGGAGAACCAGGCAGGTTATTTAAATATTTTAACTTCCTATTATATTTAAGTGCTGTAGCTAAGACTGGTTGACACTGAAATTAGAGAGATTATTTAAACCTCTAACCCATTCTATTTTCAAATATTGCAGCTGTGACAGTTTGCAGAATGTGCATAAAATGGACTTTGCAAAGAAGGTCTTGAAATCTTCAAATTGGTAAAGTGCCCTGGAGCGTATCCTAACATTGTAAGCATTGCTTGTATTCCAGGAGCATGCCAGATAAACAGAAGAAAGCTACGCTGTTTTGTGGAAGAGAATTGACAGATCAGAAAGGAAAGGCACATAGAAGTTAACCACTTATCGATGGTTAGGAATTAGATCTGACTGGGAAGGCTAACCAAACCCAACAAGGTCAACATCTTCACATTCCTTCAACTGCAAGGATCAATGTGGGACTATGAAATAATAGCATCTACTGTCAATCCTAACATAACCATTATGGCTAGTCATAGGCACTAAAAATACACGCCAGACACCGAATCTAAGCAATCATATTGACGGGAGCCATCCCAAATAAATTTCCATGCAAATATCGAACACCATACCAACTGTATTTCACAGTTTGGAGTAAGAAAACACACACAAGGCATCAAACAAGAATGTTACGAAGAACTCGTCTGGCGTCCTATGCCCATTGATGAATTAGACATGCGTCAGAGCACCCGTTGCTACCAATTTCATTCCTATGGTTCTCTTGTATTATACTTCAGAAAAGTAATCTTCCAACTTCTTCCCCATTTTTCAAGCTATCTTCTTTTCTGATTTGTTTTGCAAAGTTCAAGTCCTTTCATGCCAAAAACCAAAACATTACCCCAAACCCTTAACCGCGTCCTTATCACATCAGAAATATGAATTCAAGCCATAGTGATTTCTCTCCTCGTTTATGGACTGCCACTTTGGCTAAACATGACCATCAAGACAAGGAACATGTCGAGACTCCCAACAACGTTGATAGGTTAGTCTTGAGCTGGAGATGACTCTCAACATTAAGGCTTGCCATCTTCATCAAGCAAATGTCAACAGCTTATTGGCCTGAGAGAATGTCTCCATCATCAGCTGAAGGTAGAGTTTTCCCTCTTAGATGCACCCCAAAAATGAAAATACCATCCCCTTCCCAAGAAGATAGCCACCCCTAAAAAGGGACCGTTGAGATCCTCTAATTACTCCTCCCCAACCCACATGCACCCAATGCATGCTCCACTAAGAGTGTAACTTCCCTTATTTTTCTCCACTAAGCGTGTAACCACTACCTACTTCCTTACCCACTTCGGTGATTCATCAAGATATTTGTTTTCTTCTTTTTTTTTTTAGATGAATATAACTTATAGTTGACCTTTTGAATAATCTAAAATGTGCAATGACCCATTTAGATAGGCTTGATCAACATATCATGTTGGTAATACTACTAGGTCATTTGTGATTCATGAAGATCAACTAGCGAAGCATTTGAGCTAGTGTTATATGCATTGAATATATTAAATGATGGTATGCACCTTAAAGCAAGCTCTTGGAGAATGACTTTGATCATTATGGTGAACGATAAAGGTAATCTCATGTAGAAAGTTTGTATATATAAAAATATGTACTCATATTATCAAGTGTCCATATTTCAAAAATAATGACCCCTAAATTGAAAGAGTTTTCGAGTGCTTTTAAAAAAAAGAAATTATTCAATTTATTATTGCATATATTAAATAATTAAAGTAATTATTTAATCAATACCTTAAATATATAAAATCTTGTATTCAACTATCACAATACCTATAACTTCAATTAACTATATGGTCAAGATGAAGTGCAGAGGGGGTATTACAAAGTTGAGTTCCTTTAGAGGTGATGTTTTCATTGTTTGCAAGTGTTCCAAGCATTATTGGCTATGCTTGACATGGATACACAAGAGATAGAGATGAGCATAGGTATGGTGAGTTTGAGGATGTGGATGTAAGAGTTTGTCTAAATGAATCAAGTAAACTATCTTACCCCAAATATGTTTTCTACTATGTGCTTTCATTTTATGTTGCTTTGTGGCATAGCATAGTTGGTTTTGGTTGTGTTGAAAATGAAAGACTTTGGAAGTGGATCAACTTGGTTTTGCAAAAGAAGTTGATCTTATAAGGGGAGGCATAACTAGGCTTTACGAAAAGTCTCATCCTCATTGGGAGACTAAGTATTGAAAAGTCAATGTCGCATGGGCCTAGAAGTTTGGCTCCATGACAATTGTTCCATTTGATGTTTTGGGTTTATGGTTTCATCAAAACCAACTTTAATCAAAACAGATCACTTTTTTATTACTTATAAGACAATAATATTTTAATATTTGTCTTGGATTGTGTGAATGTCATAATAAAATGTAGTTTGTTGGCCAATAAGATTCCAAATAAATAATTGTTTATAAAATTATAACTATATATTTACATGCTTACATTCAAATGAAAAAATATCAATATTGACAAAAGAAAAAAATATATTTATAATCGGCTAGAAAGCAGTCATTAATAGCTAGTTATCAATTAACTCTCACAACAGTTTGCTAAATTGGGGACTAATAATGTATCGTAGTTCCTTCTAACATTAAAAACCAAATAATGTCATGCTTGATTACGGTCGAGATAAAGGAATAGACATAGGTGAGAGAATTTGTGCACCATTATTCTTGGCAATGGAAAACATGATACGAAGATGCCCGGAATCATTACTGAAAGATTAATCAGACTTAAATATAAAATGAAAACTCCGCCAATACTCCCGTCTTCTAGTAACATTTGAAAGATGTACAAACAAGATAATCTCATTTTATTCAAGTTGTGATTATGGCTTATTTTAACCACTAAAGCTACTGGGGATTATTAGTTTTCTGGTTTAATAATATCAAATTGTCTTTTATATATATAAAGGACTCCCATTTACAATCAGTCTTCGCACACTTCATTGATATTCATGTGTGTAATCTCTGTTTTTTTTTTGAAGTAGTAAAATATTTTATCTAATAAACATGTAATAATAATAATAATATTGGAATTCCTTGACCTCAGCATAAAGCAGCCTTACCAAAACTCTGGAACACCTCTAGTAAAGTCCTACGTAATTGCGATTTCATTTGTATCTAGATCTCATTTCATTATGTAGACTACTCGACGAATAGCAAAAACGAGTATAGAATTTAACATTGTTCTTTACACAAATTTAATCTACTAACTCATTGTTTTCATTCCTTTTTAAATCTTCTATTTCAATGTTTTTGTTGCCCTTCGGTATTTCTTTTAATCATCTTATCGATTCAGTGTTTTTGTTGCTCTTAGATTCAGTGAGGTATTTCTTTGGGCATGAGTAGTCTTTCCAGTCTTGTTATCATTCCTTCAAATGTTATCAAATGCAATGTGAAATTACAAAGGCATAGATTATACTTGCATCATTTTGTCTGCAGAATTTAGTTACTCTTTATGGGATAACTAAATTGTTTATCAGTAGTGCCTATGCTTAAGTCTTGTTTAACCCAGGAATGGTACTGTATGCTTGTGGCCCAGATCCATCCTTTCCAATAGTATTGTGCCATGATTATTTACTAGTGTAGGACGTGTATTGCTTGATAAGTGCACGAACACTAAAATTTATACAAGTAGAAAAATATCAGCAAAAAGGATGGCAAAAGCAACCTGCACCTCTGAAATGGAAATGGAACTTGTACTCTCTATCCTTTCATCATTGGAGCAATCTTTAGTTCCATGTGTTTTTATCTGTTTTAGTTCATATTTTTATCCATGTAGTTGTCCTTTCATTAGAAAACGAGCCAAATTCACCTGAATTTGTTGTCTCGATATTGTGAAGCATGAACATTCCCAAGTTAACAAAAAATGGGATAATCTAGAGAATGGATATTGGGAACTATTCTTTTTTAATTGAAATGTCCAAGAGATGACAACAAAGTTAGTTGTATGACCAAACAGACTGTACATCAGGATCAGTATAAATGCCACCAATATGCTTAGGTCTTGTTAATGTCTTTGTAGTTGGCCACGTCGAAGTTCCACTTGTTTCCGCAGGCCAGTTGTTTTCAACTTTGTCGTCTTGTGTCTGTGATCTGAAAATAAGGCCAGAAAATATTAGAATGTAGATATTAATGGTTGAGTTCAAGCACAAGAAATTACAAGAATAGCCACCCCATTTAATAATGGGAATGTCAAAAGAAGGTGAAGGAAAGTCAAAAAAACAAGCATGCAGTATTTGTAATTTTGTGTAGTCCTTATTCTTAGCAGTCCTCTTTTTGTGCAATATGGTATGTTTCTCTTGCAGATGTAACAATAAGCATTAAAACACAAATATAGAGCGTGGAAAATTTTCACCAACATAATTAAAACACATAAACAGTCTGATTTAATTTAAGACCCTCAAATGGTGACTAGGCATTTATAGAGAGCAAGAGAATATTGCCATCACTGCTTTTCCAAATAAAAAGAGTAAACAGCATATTGTATTACCTCACAAGTGGGGGGAAGGGATAACAAATCTCACTGGCCACATAATAGAGATATAAAAAATACTCTCTAGAATTAAACATTCTATAGCATATATTTCACATTGATAACTGATACTTCCAATTTTCATCAGATGCTAAAGACAGTTCCTATTATTCAAATCCTATAGTTAAACAAATATTTTAGGTGGTAAATGTAAGCATATTCCTTCACGCATATGGTATCAAGCTAGAATAGCCCATACATAGAGAGATCTACTCCAATGAACCATGTAATAAGAAAAGAACTAGGAAAAATATTTCGATAAGGTTGTTTTCATATACAACTACCATGATATGTACTTGAAACAATCTGTGTCTGCTAGAGCTATAAATGAAAGCCTTTGCTCCAATAATAAGCATTTAGTACCTAAATTTTATGTGGTGCAGCTATTGATTAATTATAATTCTATTTAATAACTAGACTACATATATATATATGTTCCCCAGTGCATTTTATGTAAACTCTAGGTAAAGAATACTAATACAATGGTTTTACTACCCTATGGTGAGAAGCATACCTGCCTTACTCCACTTGTAGGAAAAGAAAAGATAAAGAAAGTAAAAATAAGGTGAGATGGGTAGGCAGAAAACTGAAGTCTGCATTAAAATTGTTAAAGAATCTTCAATTTGGACCAAACATGCGAGAACTAATGCAAAAGATTTCTCAATAACATGATTGATTACAAAAACTATTTAAAAACCTGTTGTCAAGCCCACACTACCTCCCATGAACAGAAAATCGATATCTTGAAGGACAACAGTGATACCTTTGAATCAACTGAGGCACTGGGCATTGGCTTTGCCATGTCATCAAGTCATCAATTAGGCATCAGCCCCATACATAGCCTTACAACATCGTACACAACTGGATTTCTGGTGAACATTTGCCTAGGCCTGGCCTCTGTGACATCCCTTGTGAGTATGCACCCTGGTATCACTGAGGCATTGGGCATTGGCTTTGCCATGTCATCAAGTCGTCAATTAGGCGTCAGACCCATACAGTCTTACAATATCACACAGAACTGCATTTCTGGTAAACATTTGCCTAGGCCTGGACCCTGTGACCTCCCTTGTGAATACACTCCCTGGTATTACTGAGGCATTGGGCATTGGCTTTGCCATGTCATCAAGTCATCAATTAGGCATCAGCATAGTCTTACAACAACGCACAGAACTGCATTTGTAAACATTTGCCTAGGCCTGGCCCCTGTGACCTCCCTTGTGAGTATGCACCCTTTCTCCTAAAATATACTTTTCCAAGTTCTTCAAAGAGCTATACCAATCCAATTGCAAAATTATGCCATATCTATTAATCCTTTAATTTTCATGATAATATATCCATGATGATCATCTATCATTATTAAGCATTCTTTGGCAAGGATCCATCGTACAAATTGAACCACATCTCTGTAGTCTTGTAGAGCATAATAATTTATACATACTAATGAATCAATAAAGGATTTTTGTTCCTACTGAAGAATGAGCCGCCAATTTCTGGAATATGGCTTGGTTAAGAAAACCCATCAAAGACACACGGACAGCAAATTTTCCTAAGATAATTGTCACAACCAAGAACAGAATACAATGTAAAGTTTCAAATACAAATTTACGCTATTGGATATTACTACCAATTTCCCATAAACTCCTGCATATGAATGATCTGTCATCATCACAGTACATAATATTAACCTTAAAAGAATCGATTTTACATGCTGAATAAAAAACTTAAGTCCTCAAAGTCCTAGGATTGCAATATTTAAAGTGGAACATGTTTGTTCCCCCATTCTTAATTCAGGTTTGTAAAGCTTCAATATATGACAAAGATTTTGAAAACTCATTACAGAACTCAGAGCATACAGCCTGTTGATTTTATTTCCTTTATCTTTGTTGGAATTGTGTTTTCTGTCTTTGAATATAAGGCAGTATTCATTACTTAATTTTGAAAAACATGCTACAAGACTTGCATATTAAAGCTTTGACATTCCCATGGGTAAAACTTTTTGAAACGTTTTCGTTTGGCTTTAGGTGATGACATGTTATAGATACACACACACACACACACAACCCCAAGAAAGAAAAATACACAAATTGTTTATATATATATATATATATATATATATATATACTGTGATCTATCCTCCTTTATTTCCTATATATATCTCGGTGTTCCACGGGGACACATCCCCACCCCCAAAAAACCACTCATTTCTAGGATGGTGATGACCTTGAGGGGCGGGGAGGGCGGACATCCCCCCACAGCCTCGCCACCAGCGTCACCGTCTCCAAAAATGCTGGGGACACCGGGATGCCCCCAAGACATCTGGGTGACTCCTAGGAGTTTCCTAACCATCTCAAGAACGCCCGGGAGTATCCTCTGAACAGACCACCAAAAAGCAATTTAAAAAAAAAATCTTTGAACTACGTGCCCAAGATTGAACCTTAATGGCCTGTGGGCACCACCCAAACCCCACAACTCTATAAAACTGCCTCCTATCCTCATTTTAATTCACAAAACGTCAAAAACAAATCAACAAGAAGCTAATAGTGTGAGTGTGAGTAAGGGTTGCAAATGTAAGGTGAAAGAGTGAGAATGAAGAGCAAGAGGGTTGAGGAGTAAGAAGAGAAGTGACACCGAGTTAATGTTCACTTCAAAATTCAAATATTTAAAACTAGTTTGCCAAAGTTTCATTTGTAATTCTTATACCTCTTATTATAACTATTTTTTCAAGTACTATATGTAGGCAACTGCATTCCCCTTCCTCTGCTTCTCATATTTCTCCTTCATTAATGCCCTCACCTTCCCCTGCATTAATTGCACGCATCATAGGCAGCATCCCTGTTCTGGGGGCTGAGGGTGCAGATCACACACATCTGATCTCTCTCTTTTCTGATAATAGTCATCATTCACCATCCATACGACCCCCTGGCTTCTTTAAGTCTATTCATTCATCAGAGCATTTGACATGCCAGGGTGCTCCCCAAAGCTTAATGCTCAGTTAAGCCCTATCTATAGATAGTAGGCACCCCACTACCATTATAAAGGTAGGGGTAGGGATGGTAAGCAACAGTAAATTTTAGAGTTGTATTCTTTATACTGGAACTAAGTATTATGATGTATGATTTTTATGATTAGTATTACTATATATTAAGAGCACTGTATGTCCACTGCAAATTGGGATTCTGCACAAAATTACGAAGTGATAAGTTACATCCTCACATTTTGTAACATATAAGTGTGTGCATTTAGCTTAGATTGCACAATTGTTCACCTTATCATGAAGGAACCTAGAAAACAAACATTCAAAGCTTCAAAGGTAGTGTTGCTTTTTGAATTGTAGGAAACGTTGTGTACAATTCTCCATCATTTTTAAAGATTTTTCAATGATCAACAACTCAAGATATATCACTCAATAGTGAAGGCTAGCGAAAGTTCCAGAGTTCTAAAACTTGCAATTAGGCAAAACTCAACAGACCCAATTTTGACTTGGTCTTGGTGACTTGACAAAAACTCCATAAAACTTGCTAAAAATTTGAAACTCAGCAAAACTCAATGGCATGAACTTCTCCTGCAGATTCACTGAGTGCTTGCAAGAACTCAGAGCAGTTTTCAATGCAAAAGTCACAATGAGTAGATCAGAAAGTTTCTTGGCTGTGAAGAGATCTCCCCAGTACTCATGAGTAGTGAAAGTACCAGCAAGTTTTAAAATTATTAATGAAACAAAACAATGAGAATTCAATACATTAAATGGGTCATGGCATATCATTTATCACATAGTTAAATATTTTAGATTTTCAGTCAGACATAATATCACGTATCTGGATGCCACTTTGTAAATGATTTATATATCACATAGACATATACATTATTTTTTCAAAAAATGAAAAATTCCATTATCATAGCCAAATTCACAAACCATACAAACGAGTTCATCGCGAGCATCCAAATCAACAACCGATCCAATAAAATTGGGTACAGTAGGACTAGCAGCAGTTTAGTTGTGTTTTATTTGATATAATTGTGCAAGCTACAGATATAGTAACTAAAGACTTACAGTCAGATAAAGAGAGAGTCTGAAGTGGCAATAGTAGATGGTTATTCATTAGCTTGCAAGAAGGTTGCCTGCCAGTTATAGGTAGTGTTAGATGGACATAATATCACCCATGACTTTTGTATCATTAGAGGGGAGCTCACATGGTTCTAGGCATCCAATGGCTGTATTAAAACATGGGGAGTTCACATAGAACTACCAAACAATGGCACCCAACTTTATGAAACCTGGGTGAAAAGAAAACATCAAGAGTGTGTTATGGATGCACAAGTAAGACAGGTTTCAACTCAGCAAATAGAAAGGCTTTTAAGAAGGGACCAGGTGAGTTGGATGGTAACTAGTATCACCATTAAGAGGCTTCCTCTAAGTACCATGGACTGAAGGGAGGATGCATATCCTTCAAACATCCAAGTTTTGTTAGATAACTATGCTTCTGTGTTTGGGGACATGTCTCTAGGACTTCCACAAGATAGGAGTTTCCAACGTACTATTGTGTTGGAGCCAAGGATGAGACTTGTTATTGTGACTCCTTATTGACAACCTTGTGCCTTCAAGGATAGGATGAGAGGATTATAGAGGAGCTGCTAAAATTGGGAAAAATTAGACCCAACACGAGTCCATTTACATCTTCAATGGTACTAGTGAAGAAAGACAGAATGGTGTGGATTTGTATAGATTACAAGGTTCTGAATAAGAAAACCACCAAGAACAAATATCCAATACCCCATATTGATGAGTTACATGGGGCAGCATATTTCACCAGAATTGATTTGCAATATGGGCATCAGCAAATAAGGGTTAAACCAAGACACATTTAAGACTATCTTCCAACGTCATTCTGTGCACTTTGAGTTTTTTACGATGCCTTTCAGGCTAACTAATGCACCAGCCACCTTACAATCAGCAATGAATGTAAATTTCAGAATTTATTTGAGGAAATTCATGTTGGTATTATAATATCATTTGATAACATTCTAGTTTACAGCCAGACATGGGAGGAACACATAAAACACCTAGATATAGTGCTGCCTATTCTACAGCAACAGACCTTTGCCAAGGAAAGTAAACGCATCGTTGGAATACAGAAAATTTTGTACCAAGGGCATAATCAGCAGGGTAGGTATAGAGATGGACCCAAACAAGGTGCAATCCATCCAAGAATGGCCTATTCCAAGAGCACTAACACAATTGTGATTATAAAAAATTCATTAGAGGATTCTCATAACTAGCATCACCCTTGACCAAGTTGACCAAGAAAGGTGCCATCCATTGGTCCACAGCAGCACAAAGGGTGTTTGACCAATTAAAGAAGGTAACATGCACTAGTTTCATTCTTGCAATACTTAATTTTTCATTAACTTTGTGGAGTATGAAACTTCAAGAGAAAGTCTAGGGGCTGTTCTTATGCAAAAAGGGCAACCCGTATCATTCAAGAGTCGAAAATTGATGGAGATAGAACATATTTTCTCTATATGTGATCAAGAAATGTTGGCAGTCAATCAATGCACAGGAGAAATTCAGATAATATCTAGTTAGTGGGCATTTTATAGTTCATACAGAACAAAACAATTGAGATTCTATAATTTTTCTTAATGCAGCATGAACTCAATAACAAAGAACAAAAATGAGTAAGCAAATTGCAGGGATATGATTTTGACAACATATATGTCAAGGCAAAGAACAATAGGGTCACAAATGCACTCTCCAAAAGACCTGAACTATCAACCATTACTTCAGCAAAATTAAAGTGGAAGGAAAACTGTTGAAGGAGTATGCCAAAGACCCACTTGCTACAAGATTGATAGAGGGTACAATCACTGTCTCAGATAGAGATGAGAGATATCAGGTAAAGAATAGTATTATTTTGTAAAAGAACATTTTTTTGTGGTGCCAAAATCCAAGTTGAAACAGAAAACTTTTGCAGCATTTCATGATTCTCCACTTGCTAGTCATACAGAAGTTTTCGAAAGTTACAGGCAAATTCAAAGTAGACATGTTTGGGAGGGTTTGAAAGAGAATGTATTGTAATATATAAAGGAGTGACAAGTGAGGAATGTGGATTGTGTCAAAGGATAAAACACAAAACCACATACCCTACAGGTCTACTTCAGCCCCTCCCCATTCCTTAACAAAAATGAGAACTTGTGCCAATGGCTTCATTACAGGCTTTCTTTGGTGGGCAGAAAGAATTGTATTGATTGATTGTTTGATGAAATTTGCAGACTTCTGCTCCATTCCCAGTGAGTTCAAGGCTCCACAAGTAGCAAATATTTTCTTCAAAAATACTTTCAATTGCATGGATTACCCCATACTGTGGTCAATAATAAGGATGCACACTTCATGAATGCCTTCTAACAAGAGTTATTCAAGTTGATGGGAACACAATTGACACCTAGGACCAATTATCATCTCTAAACAAATGGGCAAATAGAGATAGTGTATAGATGGGTTGAAGCATACTCTAAACAGATGGGCAAATAGAGATAGTGTACAGATGGGTTGAAGGGTACTTGAGGAGTTTTGTGACCAATCCCCAATCAGCATGGATGAGATGGTTGTACCTTGGGAATTATTACTACAATATACTAACTACCACATGTCAATTAGGATATCCCCTTTTATGGCACTGTATGGAAATGATGTACCAATGTTCACAGAATCGACAATTAGAGAGACACAAGAGCCCCGCAGCAGGAGACTTTATTAAGTAAAGCAGGCAGGTTCCAACAGGTTTGCATGATCAGCTCCAGCGTGCACAAAATCAGCAAAGGATTTCTACTGATAGACATTGCACAGAGAGGCATTTTGAGGTAGGAGATATGGTTTTCCCTTGGTTGCAGCCCTATAGGCAGTCTACTTTAAGAAGATGTGGGGCTGAAAAATTAAAAATTTAAAACCTCACTTCTGCAGTCCCTATAGTATTGTACAACATCTCAGTGAGAGACTTAAGAGTTGAAGCTACCCTTGAACAGTCAAATCCATAAGGTTTTTCATCAAACTTATTTGAACAAGGCAGTGGGGCAGCAAGTCATACATATATTCAGCTAAGCTTCAACCACTAGATAATGAAGGGAAATTGTTATTAGTGCCCAAAAAAATAGTTGGTACTCAAGAGAAGCAGCTACCGAACTGTTAATGGACTGAATTCTTGTTGTAGTGGAAAGGTTTGCATGGGACGATACTACTTGGGAGTCTGCTAATATCCTAGATCACCCAGCATTGTCTTTCTTGAGGGCAAGCAAGTTCAGGGAGGGAGGACTTGTAAGGTCCCCTAGTTGATCGGTAAAAACTAAACTGGTTGGCAGGTAGACAGGACTGAGTTTCAAGTGAATCCCTGTCAGTAGTTAGGAGTAGGTCTTTCAATTAATGGTGATTGATTCTTCCAGTTAAAGCGGCTAAGTCAGCCAGTTAAGTGATTGTCACTTAAAATAAGGGTCATTGCATTTATATTTATTTCCATTGCTGTACGCACCAGTAATCATCAGCAAAATGAGGTTTGTTTGGCAACTTAACTGCTAGAAATTATGGAGCGTGTTATACCAGTTAAGTACCACCAAATGAGTAGTTGATATCTATTAATTAATTTAGGATTACGGCTGTTGGAGAGTATAGGAAGCACTGGCTAGGAAGGGGGATACAGCTACAGCACTTTGGCTTCTGGGACGAAAACCCACAGGTGCTTCTACAGAAGGTTTTGAGGACAAAAATCCTCAGCTAGAGACACATATTGGAAGGCGAACTACAGACATTCAGCTGGCACGTTTGTAGGTCCTGGAGGCTTCACGGAGTCAAACAACTGTGCTGGGTGCATCCAGTAATTAGTCTGAGATTAGCAGTTATTCCTGGTATATGTTTATATTTAAAAAAATACCTAAAAGAACAGAGGAAATCAGAAAATATTACTGCTGTTAGAAAACTTTCTAGGCCTACTTTCTGTGTGTTTTTAGACTAGGTTGCCACAGGTTTTCTGCATGTTTTAGTCAGGTTTGTTTCAGGGGACATCTAGAGTAGTAAACAGTAATGTGGGGTGGAAGTATGAATGGGAAAGAAATGTTTGGATATTTGAAGGCCATCAGTTTTTAAATTTTACTAATTACTTTAACGGTGGTATACTATCTCTTTATTTAAAAAAAATATCTACTCAAGCTGCACTCAGTAACTAAAAAGTATTTAATTATTTTCTCAAAACTAATAGAACAACCATAGGTCATTTTTGGACAACTAAGACAGTTCCAATCAAAAATGGTGATCTGTGCTAATTTATAAATAGTTGTTTTGAGTAAAAATGTCACAAAAGGCAGTTTCTATGACACGCAATTTAATAATAATCACCAAAAAGTACAAATGAATCTTACTTGGACCAAAAACTGTTGGCAGATTGTTCATAGGAGTGACCATTTGCAAGAATTGAAGAATCATATGTCAATCCCGTTGGCTCTTGAGTAATGCTGTTTGCACAGATAGGAGGTGATTGATTGCGATCATGTCCCTCCCAGCTATTCACTGCTGATCCAAATGCTGGGATGTTCAACCACAAGTTGTTACCACTTGATACTGGATCTACACCTTGGTTGGGGATTCCCAGGGTTGTTTGTTGAGAGAAAACAGAAGGAATATGGTTTTCTGATTTAAACGGAGATTGGACAGCCTTTTCCGGAAGAGGCCTCATCAAATCTTTTTCCCAATCCGAAGATAGAAGAGAGCCAATTTCAGACTGACCAAGTTGTGGTGTCTCCCACATCTGCCACTTCCCTTGCTCCGATGCACAATTGGTATGATCAAAGGAGAGTGATGGCAAACCCCAAGGCTCTGTAATTGAGGGGAGATGGTCTCCATCATCGACAATGCCAGAGGGCAACAATTTTGACAAAGGGGACTCAATAGGTCCAGGTCTGTTGATTGGACCAGGAAGAGGTACCCGGTCAGATCTTCCTGTGTCAGAAGGATGCCTTGCTCCAGGGTTCAATGAAAAACTGTCCAATGACTCTGAAACAGGTCCATGTAAGGCAACAGAATCATGCACATATGACAAGGCATCAATAGTTTCACCTGAAACTGATGACACAACAGGCACAATGCTAGGAGATGAAAAAACTCCTGAAGAGTTCATAGGCTCAGTGGTAGAAACTGAAACCAATACCGAATTGCTAAAAACTGATGTAGCATCGGATAACCCAAGTGAAACAGCTGGAGCTGATCCAAAATAAATATTGAAAGGAGAGGAACCCATTGAAGTTGCTACCAACGAGGAAGATGTAGTTCCTGTTCCAGCCTGAGACTGGTCGTCCCCTTGATCTCCAACATCTGTGGAACAAGATTCAGAGGAAGAATCTGATGAGTTTGAGAACAACTGGTGCCATGGTTTGCTCATAGTTGATCCTGTTGATGCTGGTTTCAGTTCAACTCCCACCTACAAAAAGAAATTTTTCAAATTAAACTTATTTTATCAGGTACAAATAGCAGCAGCTTATGATAAGCCAAAGAAACATGCCATCATTAGGGCACCTGCAAGGTATAATCATATGTAAGAAACCCCTGGAAAACAATTACATAACATTTTCAAAAAGTCAAAAAGTAGTGCCCCATTTGTCTCCTATTATATCAGCCGGAGCTTAGTGGTTCATTGACAGGCTCAGAAAACAGCTTCTCATGTCTAAGCCTCAGGTTTTTCATTGTCTCTTTAAAATTAATTTTTAGTAGTATTCTCATTAAGAATAATGGCTGAAAATTAAAAAAAATCTGTTGATGCCCAAATGGTGATGAAGTCTTTATTATACTATGATATGGTTTGCTGTTTACTTAGCATTTTAATCTATTTCTGAAATGTAGAAAATACATATGACATAAATAATATAAGCATAAGATATACAATGAAACTTACAGGTGGCCGTGAGAGAATAATTCCTGGGTTTTTGTCTACACCATTTATGTTAAGCTTCCCTCCAAAACTGCCACCATGCATGTTCCCTGTAGAATCACCTGCACTAGGCAGTTGTCGAGAAGCATCCTTGGAAGCAATACCAGTACCTTTACCCCAAGCCCAACCCATTCTGTTCCAAGCAGACCTGGTGTTTTGTTTTGACTGCAGACTTGTTGATACAATAGGAATCTCACCAGCTGATGTCTGCGTCTTATCTACAGAACTACCTGGTTTACCAGATTTTATCCCAAAACTTGAGGCAGCACGGAGACTCTTGCCCCAAAAGGAAGATCCATCAGTCATATGTGTAGGACTTTTAGGAGGAGTGTTAGGTGATCCTTTCACAGAATCAAAATGTCGAGAGCCACTGACCTTGACAGAACCATTAATTCCTCCCTTCACAGCATTGTCACTGCTTCTGTAACCTATTTCATTTCAACTTGCACTCTGGAATTCTCTACAAATTTTCCAACCTCTGTAGAATTTTTGTCACCTTTCTTATCTAAATCATACTTCCTCTCACTTTCCTTAGAATTCCTCTTCTTTACCTCCTCTGCATCGATGTGAGCTTTATCTTTACCCAAACCTTTCTCCCTCTCCTTCATCTTCTCCTGTCTTCTTCTTTCTGACTCCTTATCTCTTCTGCTTTCTCGCTCCTTTTCAGCCACTGCCTCTTTCTCACTGACTTTCTCAGCTTCCAATTTCTCATCCCTTAACCTCCTCCTTTCCTCTACTAACCTTGCAACTTCTTCTCTCTGTTTTCTCTCCTCCTCCTCCAGCATTTCCTTTTCTAATCTAGCTTGCCTCTTTTCTTCAGCTTTTCTCCGTGCTTTTTCTCCCCTGTTCTCTTGGGAACCCAATCCATCTTCACCCTTCTTCAATACCACCTTGCGGCTTGTACTTGGAACTCCAACTCCACCACAAGATGCACCCCTGCATAATCTTCTCCACACCCACATGATGCAAGCCAAGAAACCACCTAAAAATCTTAAAATTAAAAGAGAATTCCTGTCCCTCCAATAATTTGCTAGTCCTGAAAAAGATCCTCCAAGCCAAGAACTATTACTAGACCAATCACTTGGCCAACCCTTTCCATCCCATAACCTGATATTTTTTCCTCCCAACTCACTGCCTGCACCTGCAACCCCACTACCAACTCCCTCAGGAACAACATTGGATATATCCAATACTGGCCGCCGAGAAATGTGACCACAAAATGTACACATAAATCTGCCACCCCCAGGATTCTGATCTCTATATGCTGTCAAACAGTTTCTGCACCTACGAGTTGCCTCTTTCCGCCATTTTGCCGCCTCTAATGCCTTAATTCTCTTCCTCTCCCTCATCAGGGCAATCCTACGTGCTCTCCACACTGAAAGACGAGGCATTAAGATCTCATACCAACCAAGACCGATGAAAATCACAAAAAGGCAAGCCAACCTTGGTGAGGTTACTTCAAACCTAAATGCCGGTGGCAACAGCTGAGAGAATGCCCACAGTACAATCAAAGGAATCACCAGCCATGGCAACATGGCCACAATTCGCCGTGACCACCGTGAAGCAACACATAGTATACACATTATCTTTTTTCCTCAATCTGTCAAACCCTATAAAGACCCAGCAGAATGCAAATTTACAAAATTTGCTACAATTTTCATCCACTCTCCAAGTCCACCCTTACTAAAAACTGGACCTTTTCCCCAAGCCTAGTTCCAAGACTTCCCCAAACCTACTTAAGCCTTGAAATTTGTCACCAACCCTGCATTTACAGCAAATTTCCAGCAAGAATTGATGTTAAGACTAGCATTGATGTGCACTGATTAAAATATAATTTAAAAAAACTTCAAAAACAAAGAAAATAAAGCAATACTTGAAAGAAATTTTTGTTCACTGGACTCAGAAAAGAAAACTTTTTCACGGAAATGAGCTCTTCAGCAGAATCAGGCGTGCAGTTGAGAACATTTTGCTAAAATTCATATACAAAACCCGAATTTGCATTTCTTTAGCTCAGTTGAAACCCTAACTTACACTCTGTATTCGCATTTACAGCAAATTTACAAATTCTTCAAACATAACCCCCACACGTACATATTCAAACCCTTGCACCGCTTAAATTCAGCTAGTACAATGTCAACCCCGTTTCATGACGACAATTTTACGCGTTTAGTTTCCACAGAATCGATTTTAAGAGGTTTGCATTCACAAAACCCCCATATTTTTTAGCAATCATTTAAACATAAGTATTTTGTTTCTTACAAATCGCCCAAAGTTTCCTCAATCGCTGAAGAAAAAGTGTCTTTCCACAAACCCTGAAAGAAGTGTTTTTTCTTAAATAAACCCACCATATTTTCAGTAATAATTCAACCAGACGTGTTTTCGAACATAAAAACCCAAATGCAGTATTTCTTTATCCACAAGCCCCCAGAAGAATGTATATTTCCTCACAAACGCCCCAAAACGTGTGTTTTTGCCCAAGACCCGGAATTTTCAGCAATCTTCTTTCCACACAATCAGGTTTTCCTACGGACCAAAGACCTTTCTTGCCAAAACCCTATCTTTGACAGCGTTTATTCAACTAGGGTTTGAACATTAAAAAACCAAAAAAAGAAAACAGAGATCCAATGCCCTAAAATGCCAATTTAACACACTGAATTCTTCAGAACCCTAACCTGTATTGTTGCAGCGGAGCCCTGCAAAAGTTCGGCCGGCCCAGCCAAAAATTGAAGCCCAAAACTTTCTTTCGTAACAATGTATTAAAAAACAGCCCTGAAGCGATTCCTGTGAGGTATAATTTTCTTCTTCGCGTTGGCAGGGAATTTGAGGAATTTCGCGAGATATGGATAAATAAAGATAAGCACAGAGAACAAAATAATCCACCAAAAAGTTAATGGGGAAGACGAAGAAACTGTACATTCTTATTCTATTTTGTATTTAAGAAATTTCAAATCACTGTTCAATGTATTTTTGGAATATTAAGATATTAATATTAATAATATTAATAATGATAAACTTTCTTTGTTTTTTTTGTATAGACTATGTCACAATTTGACGAAATTGGAGGAAATTACTAGAAGCTTTTGGAGGAGATTGTTTAGCGGCTAAGTTTGCTCACAAAAGTTGAAATGGTCAATTTTTTTTTGGAGGTATTAGACGAGGAGATTATTAGTATCCTTTTTTTAAATGTAA
Organism: Sequoia sempervirens; assembly: GCA_007258455.2. NCBI lineage: Eukaryota > Viridiplantae > Streptophyta > Pinopsida > Cupressales > Cupressaceae > Sequoia > Sequoia sempervirens. The sequence continues at coordinate 277,728,665 of VDFB02075321.1, forward strand.
AATGTTGTTTTTTATATGGGCCGGAGTATTTTTCTTTTTTGTAATTGAGGATTTTACATTTTAGTGAAGTTTAAAACTAGCTTATCTGTCTTAATTAATTAATCTATAAATAAGTCAAAGAGATAGTCTTATGAAGATTATTATTTTTAAAATAATTAAATTAAATTAATCTTTATGTAATATAATTAAATAATTATATTTATAATAATTAAGATTATTATAATAATATATTTATATATTAATTACTAGCAATTGTATCTTAGTATACAATGGGTATGTTGAAAAGCGTGGAACGTCAATTAGGAAAAACTTGGTCTATTTTTTGCATATATTTGTATAGTATGTGAGGTCAATTAGTAGGCCATTTAGCAAATGATGTTATGTGTACTACAAAGGTCTCGATAGAGAAGTGATAGCTTCAAATCAAGTATGCATCCACTTACAAGGATCCAGACACGACTAAAACAAAACCTATGAATCTGGAAGATAATCAGGCTTCATTACTAAGAGAGACATGTTAAGTTTGCAATAGGGAGAGAGAGGGGGAGATATGGAGATATGGAGAGGGGAAGAGCATGAGAGGAAGAGGGGGGTGAGGAGATGGAGATAGAGATGGAGATGGATATGGATATGGGGGAGAGGGAGAGAGGAAAGACAGATAGATAGAGAGGGAGAGATATAAAGATAAAGATAGAGATAGGAAGTGATATATAGATAGAAGTAGAGAGAGGGAGAGAGATATGGAGAGATAATGAGAGATATAGAGGGAGAGATGGAAGAAGAAATATGGAGAGAGAGATAGAGAGGTAAAGAGATGTAGATATAGAGGACTAGAAAGAGGGAAAAGGGGGAGAAAGGGAGAGAGACAGATGGATAGAGAGAGGGATACATGTATAGAGATAAAGGAGGAGAAAGGAATATAGAGGTAGAGATGAAGATAGAGTGAGAGAGGAAGAAGGAGACAAGTAAATAGAGAGATAGAGAGAGGTAGAGGGAGAGAGAGATTGAGATGGAGACATATAGAGTGAGAGAAAAAATAGATATAGAATATAGGGGGAGATAAAGAGAGGGGGATAGACATAGAGTAGTAGTGTGTGTGAGTAGAGAAAGAGATATGGAGATAGAGATAGAGAGGGAAAGAGATATGTATAAATAGATAGAGATAGAATAGGATAGAGGGAGAGAAATAGAGAGAGGATAGTGTTGAGAGTGGTGTTAGCACTTACAACTTGTTAAGCAATGACGAGTTATTGCTCCTCTTGAAAAGTAGAAATCTACTCCAATGTTCCTTTTGAGTCAGGTCTTGACCGTGTGGGACAACAAAGTGGTCGTTGTTAATGTGTTTCAACAAGGGGCCTAGGAAGTTTTCTAGAAATGATACCACTAACATGCAATTAAAAAATGATAGATCTAATGTTCACAAAATTAATTGCACATTTAAATTTATCCATAATATATTTATATCAATTATTATGCTCTTTTCAATGATTTAAGATTGGTTTAAAGAAAATTCAAAAGATTGAGGGTAACAAGAAAGAATTAAACAAATGCTTAATTAAATAGATAATGACAAAATTTGTTTTATTTATTAGTTTTGAACGATTAAATGAAATCTCACAAACTACTATTAAAGCAATTAGCCATATGCATTGTTGTTATTGTACAAAGATGCAATCTTCCAAGGAAACAAACAACCAATCACAAGATTTTTAGATTTCATCAGATCAGAATGCCATCAAACATGTGTAGATCTGAGACAAAACCTTACTTAATTCTAAAATACTATATGAGATTTCATTAATTTGTTCAACTAAGAGAAAATAAAATAAATCACATCATTACCAATGTATCAGATTGAGATGCATGAAAAATAGGCATAATCCTTTAATTCATTAAAAATATGATCCTCACAAAGTCAGTAAGAAACCCATGCTGAGAATGTATAAGTTTGTTTGAAAAATACATCAAAATCAAATGCTTTGAATGATCTACAATATAAAATATATAGGAATTAAAGTTCCATAATTTGTGGGATCTAAAACAAAAGCTAACTAAAATCACCCTAGATCTATCTAAGATTAACTGAAATTAAACTAAAGAAGTTCAAAGCATAACTGAAAGTAAACCAAATTCAAACCCCAGATCTGAAGTTACAACTTGGGCATTGATTTATTACAAAATTTATTCAAAAATAAAGAAAAATTAAGAATTTCAACTTTAGTTGGCCAAGAAAGTTGTCGATGAAGGCAATAACTACTTCATTCATCTAATCCATGGGTGGGCCCTAGTGATAATGTAGTTTTATTCTTTGATTGAAAGTTGAGTTCTCCATTTGCTCTTGCAATCTTGCGAAGGCAGTTAACTTGTCTTAGAAAGAATGGAGTCGTGCTTTCTTGTCCATCATCTTGTCAATTACAACCTAGGCGACCTGACCTTGCATAAGCTTCTTTAATTTATGTACCATCTTACTTGGAGTTGTCACTAGAGTTGATGTCTCCCAAAATGTGTAATCCAAACTCTCCACAAAATGTCCTATCTTAGTCATAGCTTGTTCATCTAGACCCCTATTTTTACTCAATTTAGTTTTGTACTTGTTTAGGGTTTCAACCCTCAACTATGCAACCTTTAACCATTTAGGAGGTTTATCCTGATCTTCCTCTTTAATCACTGTTGCTTTAATTAAATCCTTCATTGGTGTTGCTTTTATTCTTTGCAAAACTAGGATGTAATCCTCCCAAACTAATATTCTTCATCTATCCCCACCTCAATTTGATGGGTTAAACTATCCTCATCACTAATGTAGTGATAGGAGTTTATTATTTTCCTCAGCACTCTATTTGCCAAGGCCAAAAAATCTACTTTCCACTACTCCACGACTAGAATCCAACCTTCAGGGTCATAATGTCTAACCTCTCCCTTCAGTGCTGCTTATAATGCCTACTCAAGAAATGGTTGAATTAAATTAGTTATACAAATTGTTAATTGGGCCACTTGAGCTTTGAGCTCTTCTTCTGTATTATCATCTTTTTGTATCCTCTTAAGGATAACAGAGACAAACATCTAGAGAGATTGTTGCTCTCCTTCCCTTGTTTGCAAACCCAAATCAACTTGCCTGATTTGATAATATTTATGCCCCTTATCAAACTCATATTTATCCACTAGAGGGATGACTATCTGAGGAATTATGTTACCTTACTCATCTATGGTGACCATTGATATCCTTCAAGCTCTCTTCTTCTTCTTTATTGGGGACTGGAATAGTTCTGACAAGATACTCAAGCTCTTCCCCTCTTCTTCTTCAACATATGTCCTTTATCTTCTTTGTATGGTGTGATTTAACCATATTGAGACATTTGAAGACACATTTCTTTATGGAGAAGCAATTATTTTTGTGTTATGGTATGCTTCCAAGTTAGCTTGCTCAATCTCCCTTTGCTTTGTTGTTGTCCTTATTTCTTCATGCTCTCTTCAGACTTGCTCACTTAGCACTTCTTTGATTTGATCAACTTCCTACTCTTGAAGTTCTTCTATTACTGTCTCTTCAACATAAACTTCTTTTTGTGCCTCTACCTCTGCCACTACCTCTTCTACAACCATTTTATTTTTAACCTCTTCTTCTTGATTTGGTGGCTCATTATCTTGGGAAGGAGGAAGAGGAGGGTCCTGTGGAGGAAAACGTGGAGGTGGAGGTGGAATTGGAGAAGTGGACTCATGAGGAGGAAAAGGAGGAAGTGAAGGTGGAGGTGATGGAGGAGGGTCATGTGGAGAAATTGGAGAAGAAGGGGGTGAAGGCAAAGGAGATTCAGGTGGAGGAGTGGAGGAAGTGGTAGGAAGAACCTCCTTTTGAGCAGTCATTTCTTAGGTGTTTGCTCTAGTTATTTTCCTCCTTCCCATTTGAAGTAACTTCTTCTTCAACCTCCTCCTCATTGGAACCAATGTCAATTCTCTCCTTTCCTTTTCACTTCTTTGTTGCAACATTTTAAGATGAATGTTTCTATGTTTTTACTATTGTAGATGATTCTTCTCTTATCTCTGCCATCCTAGTGATAGGTTGTGGCTTAGGCAGCTCCATCATGGGAAAAGGAGACTTCGGCCATCTCAAAGAGCAATTTTTAACTCTTGTTGCCCTGGTATCCATGCCATCTTCTTGTATAGAGAAATCTACATTGAATATGGGTTGGTCATAGACACCTTGGCCATTGTAGATGGGATCCAAGACCTTCCCATTTTCCTTGAAATCTTTGGGCACTTGGGCTTCTATATAAGCTTTTATCAATTTTACTATCAACTGACAATAATCCTTCATCTTGACCTTGAATTCTTCTTCACAATGTGCCCAATGGTCCTCTATTATAGGCTCATGTATGCAAAATCAGCCTATAACCTTGCTTATCTTCCCAATTGGGTCAAATCGGCCCCTTGGGTCATTATACATCTCCATGGAGTATTCTTCCAACTCTATTTTTGTATTCTTTGTATTTCACATATTGGTACATGAGCACACTTTGAGCTTAACTAGGAAAGCATATCCAAACTTATGCTTTCCAACAATCAACTTATGAATCTTTGTCACCTATCTACATAGTTCCAATAGGATCATCTTATTTGATGGGTACCTTGGTAATTTATACAGTGACTTGTGGAAGCCAACCACTCTAATGTAAGCAAAGGTCTTGAGTTGAATGTACTAGTTCCCCTAATTTTTAAGCTCTTTCATGGCTTCAATAGAGATTCTCCTGGATAAATCACCTTCTAGTCCTCTTACTATAGCATATACAAATTTTTCATTGACTACATAGAATTTTTTGTAGCTATCCTCCAACTTGAGTTGTGGATAGTGTTCATGGATTTTTACTTCCCCAGGTTGGAAGGATCCTACTTAGATTAGTCCTGGAAAAGTGGCTTGAGAAGCCAACAAGTAAACCAAATAAAAGGTCATGTAGAATTTGTCTATTTGGCGGACACTCTTCAATTGTTCGTGGATGTTATCACTGATGAGGGTGCCCCAATCAATCTTCTTGTTGTTATAAATTTCCAAAATGAACTTGACCATCTATGGATAAAGTCATTGGCATGAGGGTATTCAAAAAATTGCTCAATAGTGTTATCACGTCCTTTACATCTTCCTTGAATTCACTTCTATATTGTACTTTGGTCATCTTAAGAGCTATCTTTTGTGGATTAAGCAACAACTAATTGTTAACAAGGTTAAGGTTGCTTGCTTCATGATTTTCAAAATACTTCACTACCTTTTTCATATATATGGCTTCGTATTATGGGGAGGCATGGATTCTCAACACTCTCTCAATCACATTTGAACTTAAGTCCAACACTACCTCTCTTGTTGATCTCATAATCCTTCTTTGTCTTTGATTATATTATTGAGCACATGTCAGAACAAGCTCAGATTATTGCCCAGTCGTTGGGAAGGCAATTTCCTCCACTAACCTAGAGTTAGCCAATGAAGTGGCTACACATGTTCTTGTTTCCTCATCATTGATTCTTCTCTTAAACTCATCCAAGTCCACATGTCCAAGGTTTGTATCTCCAATCTGAGCATAGGGAGATAACATTTTTATGGAGGGTTGTAGCCCTTGTATTGGTACTTCATCTCCACTAGATCCTTTGGCATATCTCATACATGTAAAACACCATGTTTCGAGATAATCCATAATGAATACTTAAAGGAAGAAAAACATCCTTTAATCAAGCTTTGAAAGTTGTTAAATAAATTAAAATGATAAGAAACAACTTATTGAAAGGGTACTCTAAGAAAAAAGGGGCCCTATTAGGGTTCAAGCTTTGGGTCTACGCTCTATAGCTTACCAAAGAATCAAAATAGCTTAAAGGAAAGAATTCTAAACACCGATAATAACACATAAAATCTCACTCTTGTTTGTAGTCCGTCGAGATTCAAAGATTGGGAGTTTGGTCTACCTCATGTGCATAGCATACTTAAGAATTAAAGAGTATCTTTGACTAGTGATGCCCAATAATAGGTTTAAAGCCTTCAGGAGTCAGGAATGCAACCACTTGTATAGAAACAACAATAAACTACTGAAAAAACTATTAAAAACTACTTATAAATGACTGAACATGGTCATGTGACCATTAGTAGTTTATTACCAGTCATATATAACGCGACCAAATTGATGACTAAACCATTTTTAGTCATTTATTGGTTGTTTTTATTAATCGATTTGGTAGTACATTTAGTCATTGATTTAGTCATTCATTATTGTAATTTGGTCACTTTTTTAATCATTGTTTTTCATTGATATATTTAGTCATTGATTGTTGCAATCTAGTCACTTATTTAGTCATTTTTATTCATTGATATATTTAACTGGTCACTTATTTAGTTGTTGATTTAGTCATTGATTGTTGTAATCTAGTCACTTATTTAGTCATTTTTTATTCACTGATATATTTAGTCATTGATTGTTGTTAATTGGTCACTTATTTAGTCATTTTTATTCACTACTCATTAATTTATGTCAATTGGTAGTAGATTTAGTCAATTTAATTATTAATTGATATCAATTAGTGGATATTTAGTCATTTTAATTGACTGATATTTGAGGATTTAAGCATAAAACACAAAAATACATATCAATCATCAATTGCACACAATAAGACAGCTATTGAGAAGGCAAAATTGGTGAACTTTATTAACAAAAGAAAGGTGTTCTAATTATAGCTTAGAAATAAAGCATTACAATTGTTATTTTCAGTCACAAGATTGAAAATTTGAGTTACAATATTGCACAGGAATGACTACAAGAAAGAAACTTCTCCAAAAAACTTCTGCAATGATGGAAACGCATGCTTGAAGCCCTTCAATGCGAGCACATGCCCCTTTCATCTCTTAAAACTTCTACAACATGGGCAATCTTCCTGGAGCAAGTTGTAATGTGTAGAATCCAAGAAGGAGAGTGTTGATTGTGTCCCATCTATGAAGCTCTCTCCTTCAATGCAATCAACAATAACCCAACTAGAATCTTTCCTCCTTTATATGCAACGTGCCATCTAATATGAGCTACAGGGTGTTGCCTTTTCCGCCATGAATGAAGTTGTGCCTCAATACAACCAACAAAATTACTATTACTCTCAATTCAGAAAGAATAAAAGTGCATTGTATATTGCAAGTTTACAAAAGTCCAAACACAGTAGAAAGATAAATCAATTAAAAAACTGTAGTCTTGTCAACAAATGCCTTAAACAGAGTGTTCAACATAGGCCTGAGATATGCATATTGAACCCTTGATTTCATAACCTTGTTCAAAGTTTAAGAAAGGTGATATGCTTAGATTATAGAATGAAGTTGACATTATAGAATGAAGGTTATCAACACTAACCAGACGGGAACAACATTATCAACATAAATTTCCTGGAAACAAAGCCCAAGAATGCCATCAAACTTAATTAGACAACAAAATTGTCAACCCTAGTCCATGTGTTGTCTGAGTAAAGACTTGCACCATGGAAGAATCCATTTATACATAAATTCCAAATTAAGTTGATGAGAAAAGATCTTTGATATCCAATTGGGAAGCCTTAACATCCAAAAATTAAACTTGATGTTTCACAAGTTTCCCAACTATGACATCATCTTTACTTAAGAAACCAGATATTGATCCACTGCCATATTGAATCTCACATGATTCTCCTTCACAAACAAAAAATGATATATATAAATTTTTTAGCAACTTCCTTAACATCCCCATGTAAGCAGACTAAACTAAGTGGGGTTAAGGGTTTGAAGTAGAGTACCATCTTCTTGGTATGTTCTTGACTTTGATGACTTGTATCTTGAATGAAAATAGCAAGCTAGATGCACTATAAAATCATTGTTAATAATTGTTACAAAAATAACCACAAAATCCTCTTTAATTAAAATAATCCTTCTAGATATTTCAGTTAATTTCTAAGAGAGCTAATTTCACTATCCAAACAACCATCAATCTATTTACTATATATAATTTCTCAGAATTCAGAATTTGAATGTAATGAAACTAACCATAATTACCAAAGATTTGACACCAAAATGTAGTAAAAAATGAATTGTTTGACAAAATGACTCAAAGAGATGTCATCTCATGGAATGAAATGATATGATTGTAGAATGTGCACAAAATGGATTTTGCAAGGAAGCTCTCAAAATATTTGAATTAATGAAGCACTCTAGAACATTGACATTGTAATATTTGCTTGTGTTCTAGATGCATGTAGTCATGTAGGTTTAGTGGATGAGGGTTGCACATACTTCACATGTTAGTAACCCTTATTGCATTACATATATAGTTGATCATTACGTGTGCATGGTTGACCTTCGTGCCTGTGTTGGCTATCTTGAGGACACCCTAAACATTATTACTAAGATGCCAGTTAAACCTTTGGTTCTTGTGAATCATAGATGACTATAGGCTAAGTATTCTAGCAACACTACTTTTTAGTTGGATCCTAAAAATGTTGCAACTTATGTTCTTCTCTAAAACATTTGTGCAAAAGCGGGTAGGTGTGGTGAGGTTCAAATAGTAAGGAGATCGATGAAAGATAGAGGAATTAAAAAGATACCTGCATGTAGTTGGATTGAAGGGCATAAAATGGTACATTCTTTTTTATGTAGGAGACATATCACATCCACAAACATGGGAGATCTATGCAAAATTGGAGAAATTGGCTTGGCAAATGAAGGCAACAAGGTATTTCTAGATTCAATACTTTTACTTAATGTTGTGGAATAGAATAAAAAAGAATCATTTATCTGTCACCATAGTGAAAAGTTAGCAATTGCATTTGGTTTGTTAAACATGGCCCTTGGTACAACTATTAGAGTTGTTAAGAAACTTCGAGTATGTTCTAATTTTCACATTGCATCTAAATTCATCTCCAAGATTTTTGCAAGAGAAATTGTTCTAAGAGATTGAACCATTTCCATCATTTTAAACAAGGATAATGTTCTTGTGGAGAATATTGGTGATGCTAAATGAAACAATCTAAAAAATAGGATTACACTATAATAATATGCAGTACATTAGGTATCCAGTAATAATAAAGGGTCATCCATCAAAGCATAACAATAGGAAATTTTTTTGTCATATGTTGAAGTTACAAGTGACGTGTTAGACATACATGAAAATGTGGAAGCAATATACACAAGGCAAGCAAACTATTTCAAAACAATTCCTCAAAGAAATGTGATATTTTGTTTTATAGTTTAACTGTGATACTGCATTGTTTTGACATGATCCTTGCGGTGATTCAGGATGTTACCACTACACCGCACTGTTATTGCTCAGCCTTCACGGTAATGCAGTGTAAGGACCCTTTCCTCATATCATCGTCACAACCCCTTTTTACTAAACTTATGCTACTCTATTAGTATTCAGATTTAGTGTATGACATTGAGATGATACATGACCAAGTTGTGAATGCTTCCATAATAATGTGACAAAGTTGCAATATTATTGCATGCTTTAGGGTACATCTACATAACATGTACTATTCTCTTCTCTTTTGACTTTAAGCTAAAACTTGGGACTTTATGATTACATACTCTGTTTGTATTTACCTTCCATATGTCGTTTCTCCATACTCTTATTTAGTTATGGCTATAGAGTAAAAATATTTTTCATTATCATTAATTGGACAATAAACAGTGGTTGGCAATAATGTTATTTTATTTAATACTTAAATTATAGATCGAAGTAATAATAACAGTACTATAGTATTTATGTTTAGATGTGCGTTAACGACTAACATTCTTAGTGTTCATATTTAATTACGAGGTTTAATAATAATATTGAAAATTAGAAATTCGGTTGTTGAGAAAGCGACCTTATTATTACTGTTACTTTTTTTGATTAAATAATCATAATAATATCAGAGAAGAACCAACTATGAGAGAATTTCTTGGTCAATACCATTAGTAAATTGAGTAGATTAAATAATAATGAAACTACCATTGTTGATAATACTTAATCAGTAGTCACATTTAAATGGACAATATAATTATTGCATATCTTAAGAAGAGCTATATAATAATAATAGTAAGAATTATTATTATAAGTAAATAACCAAAGAAATTAAAAAAAAAAATAAAAAATCTAGTCACCTTTCAAACAATAGGAATTACTTCTTTTGACAGGCTAGTTTAAATTCTGATTGTTAACTTTTGACTGAACTTATGAAGTGCTGGTAGACGAACGGAATTAATTTCTGTATCTTTTTGCCACTCAGGGTTGTCTTTTCAAATCTAGATTACTTGATTGCGTTATTGATCCGATGGGCATTCACATTGATTTTGTGGCAATAACGTATTAATTCTTACCACCACATTTATGGTGCCCTAGATATTATTTGTGGAATTGGATTTGGCCGCATGGTCGACCTTTATTTTGAGGATCTTACACCCACTACCGCAATGAATGCCAGGATAGTACGCCGTGATCTCAGGAAAGCTGAGTTTAAACGATATATTCCAATTATATTCTAGGGGGAAGAGCAGTGTTTCGCACATTGTCGTGAAAGGAGTCAAATTTTAGAAATTAGTCCACATAATTTCTATTGTAATCCCTCTAAGCATGCTAGTGCAGGACTGGAGATTCAAGCAAAGTCACTTAATATGTTAGAGATATGGGAAAAAGAGGAGGAGGAGGACGCGACTGGGTTAGGTAGGGAAGTAGTGATAGAAGGTAACAGGCCATTACCCCAATGACACACTTGCTAACTAGTTGAATGGCATTAAAGGCCCTGGCAGTGCTGGTACTAGGACGTTACATAGTGTCTGGGAAATATAAAGGGGGATGTATCTATTGATGGAGAGTTTTGGATGGGCATGGAACCTATGATACGCCTCCTAAGAATTCCCATCGAGCCTGTAGAGGGGGAGGAAACATAGGTTCCAACCAAGGCGAAAGAATACGCAGAACTAGGAGTTTTAACAGAGACCAATACTCGGCTAGAAGAGGGCTATGGTAGTTTCAATGCACTTGCTTCTTCTCCACTCAAAATAAAATTCCCTTCAAAGCTTGATATTTAGAATTCTCCCTGATAGCATAAAAGAATCAACCTTAATGATGAAACTGCAAAGAAGGAAAGTGTTAGTTTGAAGGCGTTTACTATGGGTTTTGCTATAAGAAGGGAAAGAAAGAATTCATGGAAGATACCCCCAAGGTCACTGAAAAAATAAATGGGAATGATCAACAGGATTTCCTTGGTGTTTATGATGGGAATGGAGGTCACAAAGTTGCATATTTTAATCGCAGAGAAACTAAGACAAAGTATTTTGGATTTTTTGGTCAAACCAAAGGATCTAGAGAAGACGATTAAAGCTGGATATGTAGCAACAGACAAATAGTTTTTAGAGCATGGTGTAGGTTGTGGGGTCGGGTTTTAGACCTGCCAATTTCATTTGCTTAAAGGTTTCTAAATCCTTTTTCTCAAATCCATTTAGTGCGTACCCTGTAATCATGGCATTCCATGAGATGATACTTCTTTGAGGATTCTATCAAACAGTTCACGTGCCTTGTCTAGGCAATCATATCTTGCACGCATATCTACCAAGGTAGTTGCAACTACAACTTCTGAAAAATATCCCCATTTAAGAAAAATGTTTGATGGATGTCCATACCCCGTTCTAAAGCCGCGTTCTTGCGTAGGCAGAGAGGATGCAGGAAAAGGCTGTGGGAACTGGCTTTGCACCTGCCAATCGCACCTGCATAATTTCATTAGGGGTGAAATCTTGAGGTAAGTCACCTACCTTGGCTTTTGAGGTTTTCTATTTTGGGAATCTATACGTAGATAGATCACTTTAATGGTAGTGATCAATGCATTATAAAGAAGCGTAAGGAAATATTGTGTAGCTGAGTATATATTGAAATTCCAATAAACATCAATTCACAATAAAATAAAGTCAAGCATCTGCAAGTTAAATAAGTTTTCTATAACATTGTAAGAATGTGATATTTGATCTTAATTATTGATTTACAGATGTTAAATTTCTCTACAATTGAATAAGTAGTATTTATCTCTAAAACTGGTGTAGCTATATCTAATGTTCTTGTAATTGACCCGTGAATATTGGGCATTAACTTAGCTGAATAGTTTCTCAGTAGATTCATTATGGCTATGTTATTTTTGACTGCTTTCAAGTGAATATTGGGCTTAGACACGTTATGCTGTAACTTTTCCTTGGTTGTAGTCAACTCCTCTCTCTCTCTGTTATGTGTAATGGTCATGGATATTTTAGCTATTTTTTTTATGGATCTAGTGTTCTACAGAAAATTCTTATCTTAGTTTAGTTGTAAGTAAAGTCATGGAAATATTTCCTTTCCGTTCTTTAATGATACATTTTATCTTTAGACATTGTCCATTTTATTTTTCTAGTTAATTGCCTAGGAGGTAACAATTAGTCTAGGACACTTATCAATCCTTTAAAGATGAGTTCAACCATCCTTCGGTAACTCTTATTGTGATGCATTACCTTTAGTAAATATAAAAAAATAAAAAAAATAAAAAAAAAAATCATTTATATTATCCATGTATCCGTGATAAATTATGTCCACTAGACCCTTGTCTTAGGAAATCATATATACACTGATTGGTAGGTGAAACTATGATATTCATTACTGCATTAGCGGTTGAAGAAATCTGTTGTTTAGTTGTATAGATAATTTCTTTAAAGATTCTCTAATATATAATTGGCACGCTCTGTCTGGAATATGTAATTAAGATCATGAGATGTTTATCAATGGTTCTCCCTATTATCTAACTTTTTGAATCTGAGCAATACACTGCCCTCCCTTACATAACTCCAATATCCTTCTAACCAATATTACAGGTCCAAAACTATACCATTCTAGCTGTTATAAATGGAAATTACCTACCTCTGCCCTCGATTACTTTTCCTGTGGTCCCCTTTCTAAACCATTAATAGTCTCAATGGTGGGATTTATGTTTATAGTTTAATATTATTTCCCTTGGAGAATTTTAGTTAGAGTATTCATTTATTATTATTAGTATTATTATTGAATTACTAATCACTTCCATTATCAGTAGTAATTGAGCATGCCTGAAATGGTAGTGATTCCATAGTCAATATTTAGGAGGATAAAGTGGGATGATGATTATAATTGTTTTATATTATTATTATTATTTATTTTTATTGTTTTTATGGTGAAGTTCTATATATCATATGTGTTATAGTGTTGAGGTTTCTAGGAAAAATAAGTAAATAAATAAAAATGATGATTATCATTGTATACCCAAACTCTAATAAGAAAGACTTGGAACAAACTAAAGAGTTTTAGTATACTATAGTTGTCTTCATATTTTGGGGTAAATCTTCTAATGATATATCTAATCCACTAATGATTATATGAAATAAACCATAAATTAAAGATGTCATTTAATAAAAATTTAAATAAACATATTGGCTCTATAGGAACCATTCCTCTCTTTAGTATACTTTTACTTGTCTTGCTACATCGTTAATGTATATAGTTCCTGACATCATTAACTATCAATAAGTTGTTCTACTATGTAACAATAAATAAATAATGATATAGAAATAAAGCTTTTAAGGAAGTTCCTTTAAACTAATAGTATTGTTTAAAACATTAAATTTAATTATAGACTTGAGTCGATACATAGAGTGTATAGTATATTTGCATAGTCATCCCATGACTAATGGACATGTTACATAGAGTGTAAGATATTGGAACTCATTGAATTATCATTAGGTTATTTTAACTTGTTGAAAATCACAAGTGAAAGGGGATGGCGATCTTCTCTTATAAGTCTCTTCCAATCTTTGTTTGAAGGTGTTTGATTCTTGAGTATGTAGTTGTTAAGATGTGTTCCTTCCTTTTGCAATTCTCTTAAATTATTTGTCATAGGAAATGATACTTGGGATATTAGTTTATATCTGTGTTTTACCATAAGGTATAGGAGCTTATGGCTAGAGGAAGTATGGGAGAGAATCGTGTAGTTCTTTTTTGTTAACCTATCCTATCACTTCACTATATAGTGAGAATCCTCATAGTGTATCCATTAATGTTTATTCATTGTATGTATTAAAGTATGGTGAGACCATTTGTGAGTTAAACCTAGATGGTTGTATGAGTTGGAGAAAACTCATGTTTCTTTAGAAAACTCTTGGGAAATCCTATGTGTGGGTCTAGTCTCAATTCTTGACCCTGAACTATTGTTCCTATTATTACTGTGTGGAGAGGTGTTAGTAGTTTGTGTTTGATGTTGATGTTAAGCCATCTTTTCAATGTAGTGATTATATTCCTTTGTTATCCAACCATGTGGGAGATGGTTGAAGTCTAGTTGTCGAACTACGATGCCTCTGCGAATTACATACGTAGGCAAGGCTGTCTGACAACAAGCCCCCGAGGACTAGGTCTGGGCCCTAGGATTTGTTCTCTTATTGTTCTTGTGATTACTATATATATATATATACATATATATATATATATATACATATACATGTTATTGTTGACATGTGACTTATATAATGTTTCAAGTTAATTTTGGGTTGGTTGAACTATTTAAGTCTACCTCAGAGATGTGGATTCCACGTCTCCTCTCGAGTTGACCATGATGGTCTAAGCAATATAGCTATCAAACTAAAAGAATTATAGTTTATGACTAGTCAAAAGTTGTACGCTTTCTTGTAGTGCCTGCTTGGTAGTAAAATTTAAGAGTTTTTCAAGTGCAAGTGAACAAAATTTGGAAATTGTGTTTTGTCCTTAACTGTATTTTGGTGTAAAGTTTAGGGCATTACATGCAGGATGTTACCGCTACACTGCACCATGTATTCTTGTCTCTTGTGGGGATGCGGGAGAAGTATTTGATTTACTGCCATACTGCACATTTATTGCTCAGCCTTCACGGTAATACGGAATGTTACCGCTACATCGCACTGTGTCTTCTTGGCTCTTGCAATATGGTGGTATTATGAAACTTGTCACAACAGTCTTATGAAACTTGTCACAACCATCTACTACCTTGACACAACAGTCTTATGAAACTTGTCAATATTTATGGTCACCTTTTAAATTACATTTAGATCTATAAGGAAACTATCCTATAGGGATTACAGTCCCAAGAAACATGGCAATGGTTACACCAATAAGTAGTTAACTATAAACCATGAATTTTCAATGCCTAATGGAGAATATACAAAGAGTTAAGTCAGTGAGAAAACATCCTTGGAGAATTTTCATCAAAAGTATGACAATCTAAGAGTTCATAGTAGAAAATCATATACCCTCAAAGACCTAACAATCATAATACACCTAGTGATAGCTTTTAGAGTCATAAGAATAAATTCATAAGAGAATATATGCAAGAGCATGAAAAGACACTGAGATGGAAGGGAAACTGGTAGAGTTGAAGAATTAGACCTATAGTGAGAAGGTAGGGAGAACAAAGTAATTTATAGTCAAGATCATCATGGTAGTTTCTTAGGTCACTATATTTGGGCAAGGAAAGAACTTAGTGACAACATTACCATCAAACAATAAGGATACTCAAAACCCTACCAAACCCTAGGGCCTTTTTCATCACCTTGTAGAGATCTCAAACATGCATGAAAATATTTCATAGAGACTAAAATCATCTCTATTTTTGATGATCACAAAAAGTAACAAAAATTTAGATTTACAAGTGATGAAAAGAAGTACATGGAAAGTATATTATGCTGAATTTGTTTTTTTTTTTTTAACTTAACCATTAACTATCCAATACAATCTAACAAAATACAAATATACAATGAAATATTATGATTAACAAAATGATAATTTTAACGAATATCTTAAGGTAGACAAAAAAAATTTGTGCAAGTGAAAAATAACACCCTTAGATTATTCTAAACAAATAACATTTTTATTTACATCATTTTCAAGCAATAGTTTTTTAGATCCGTCCAACTATACAAAAATCAAATCAAATCTGCAACGATCTCAAAGATCTGAAGGTTTAAAAATCTAATATTTTTAGATCTACTCTTGGGTGTATCCTGCATCTCACTATAAAAAAGACAATCTTTTTCTCCAACAGGGTAAACACATAGATCATTATGATAGATTTTTTTGACTGTAAAGCTTATTTTTCATAGATTATAGGATCCATAAGAAGGTTGTTTTGTTTTGCAAAGTTATCTCCCTTGTGAGACTCATCCAACTCTGTTAAAGTGGAGGAATGAGGAGTTGACAAGCCTGATAGGCGATGGAACAGGGAAGAGAGAAGAGTGGGATAGAGTGTATGATTATGATTTGTACAATGATATGGGAAACCTAGACAAAGATTGAACAGGGAAGAGAGAAGAGTGGGACAAGGTCGCATGGAGGTCTTAATGAGCCATTCGCATCACCGTGAAGGCCCAACAACAACCATGCGGTGTTGCGGTGGTTGTGCAAAAGTTTTTGTTAAGGCTTTGGCGATCCAAAGTGGAACTTGCAACTACAATATTTCATAAAAATCCACTTGGTAATCATTGTTAGAGTTGCAAATTGTGAATTGTGCTCTGTCCTATAGGAAAAAGAAAGGAAGAACACTATCAAATAGTGATTGAATCATAACAAACAGTCCAAAAACAATAAAAATTACTGTCAAATGGTGACAAAGATCTGTCCTCTAAGTCATTTGCACATGGTGATTAAGAACACAATGAGTAAGAAGTAAAAGAGCATTGGATCATAGCACTGCAAAATGGTCATGAGTTATGTAATGAACTTCAATGTTCTTTTTTATCACAAAGGAGATCGAGATAATAACCAACATACTGATGTGCACAGAGAAAGTTCATGGAGTGCAAACTTCCTTACAAAGCAATTACCACAACAGAGTTTGAGGTGAATTGCACCTGCTATTTTATGCTGATATGACTATACTTATAGAATAGAAATATGATTTCAATAAGATCTAAATATCTATAAAGGGATATTTTTGTGGTGTAGGATGGGAATACAGATAAGAACATTGCATAAAAAATGCAAAAAGAATATAATGCTAATGCAAATAAAATAATTGATGGATGCAATATTATTTTATGATTTCGTTCTACAAGAAGGGGATATGGCAGAATTAGTAGACGCTATGGACTTAAATTTTTTGAGCCTTGGTATGGAAACTTACCAAGTGATAGCATCCAAATCCAAGGAACCCTGGTATATTTTGAATGGGCAATCCTGAGCCAAATATGATTTCTAGAGATAATAGTTTCCTTTCTGAGAAAGTTATAGGTGCAGAGATTCAACATAAGCTATTCTAACAAATCAACATAATTTTAACTGGATACAATACTTTATTTACAAAATGTCTTTTGTATTTTATTTAACGCTTGAAAAAGCGTTATATATCACCAATAAACAAAAATAATGATTAGAGCTTGAATTGTTTTGGGTTTTATTTTAAAAAGAATATGCCTAGCTTCAAATAAGATCGCACAATAGTAAAATACATGAAATGAACATATAATAAGAGAAATAAAAATAGATAATAAGAAAACAACCATGACACAAATTGTGTATAATAAAAAAAATTATATGATTGAAACCTATTGATAAATTTATTAGACCTAGACATAGACGCATTATTTATATCCCCCCTCTTTTTAATAAATTTAAAGCACATTTAAAATGATAATTTTTTTCCCTAAGAAAAATACCATGAATAATTTCCATAGGTTGAGCTCCTAATTCAAGAAAATGAACAATATCACTATAAATTAAGCTAGTTTGATTCTTATTCATTGGATCATAAAAACCCAATTCCTGAAGATCTCTTCCTTCCCTTTGAGACTTAATGTCAATTGCAACAATTCGATAGGTAGCTCTACAGAAATAGGCCTAGTTTGGAATCTTGAAAGTCGATTAGAATTAAGTAAAATTCCTCATTTTTTAAGAGAAAAGGTAGAAAGAAATACTGAGAAATTTGCATGACAAAAGGGGATTGAAACCATTACTATCAAAGTAATGTACGTAGCTAAAGAAGCGTTGAATACCTAGCTAACTAGAACAAATTCTAAAAATATATTGTATAAATTGAGTTAATGACTATTCATAATTACATATCCATTTTGGATCAGATAAAGAGATCTATCTTATGATAAAAATTCATCTAAAACAATGTGATAGAAAGCAACGTGTGACGAATGACATGATTAGTTATGTGGGTTAATTATTGTAGCATAATAGATAGGCTAAATATTTGTTCATATACCATTTTTTCAAATTCTAAATTGCTATACCTTATTCTAGGAGCAAATCACAAGGGGAGTCTATCTATAAGACACCATTGTTTCAAATTCAAAATTGTTGACTCTTTCACAATTGTTTGCTTCATTTATTTGATCTATGATAGCCTACTATATAGAAGATGCTCTCAAAATCACAGTAAAATCCTTTATTGCAAGATGATTGTTCAAAATCTTTTCCAACTAACAACAGGATCTACAAGCCGAGGAAGTTCTTCATGGATGAAATTGGGAATAAAATTTAGAATGGAAAAGAGAGTGGAAAAGTATAATTTGACAAAACTCTTGCAAAGTTCAGGTTAATGACTGATGCTTTTGTTCATTATTATGATGGGAAAGATTTTGAACAATCATCCCGGAATAAAGGATTTTACTGTGATTTTGAGAGAATCTTCTATACAACAAGTTGTCCTAGATCAAATAAATGAAGCAAACAATTGTGAAAGAGCCAACAATTTTGAATTTGAAACAATGGTGTCTTATGTGTAGACTCCCCCTGTGATTTGCTCCTAGAATAAGGTATAGAAATTTAGAATTTGAAAAAATGGTATATGAACAACTATTTAGACTATCTATTATGCTACAACAATTAACTACAGGCTAGAACATATCCATATTAGCATAAAATACTAAGTGCAATTCACCTCAAACTCTATTGTACTTGAGTATGACAGTACCTGAGCTTTTGGTGTTTCTAGATGGAACCTATAGCAAAAAAAGTGTAGTTCCCATATGAAGGAGCCATCTTTGAAGCTCTTCCCTAAAATGAGGGTTGAAAACATTAGAAGAAAAGAAATACCGTAATTCTAAAGTAACAATTTGTATCAAGTTAAATGTCAGAAAGTATAATTAAAAAGACAAATCCTTACAATTGAACCTCAAATTGGATTAAGCATATTCATGATTTTATCTTTAGAATGTAGGAACTTTCTTTATCGAAGCTTCACGACCTCAAATTGGATCTCAAATTGGACCAATAAAATTTATGATTTTATTTTTAGAATGTAGGAACTTTCTCTATCAGAGCTTCACGACCTCGAATTGGATCTGAAATTGGGCCAACAGATTTATGATTTTATCTTTAGAATGTATGAAATTTATCTATCAGATATTAAAGATGTTAGGTTGGATGTCCAATTGTACCAGTAGATTTATGATTTTATCTTTGAATAAAGGAACTTCCTCTATCAGATATTCAAAAATTATTACACCTAGGTTCTGCTTCCAAGTGAAAACACCCGGAAGTGTTTCACACTGGCTCAAGGTACTCTCCAACCTGGTTATGTCATTGATAGCAATCCAATTTTACCTGAATTGTCCATACCCGAACGTTGCATCACAATCTATTCTTCTTGCACATAAAAATGCCACGTATTAACCCCTTCTAAATAAAAATAAAAATCATCATAAAACCATAATTAATAAATCATTTCAGTTTTAGAAAGAATTCGATGCCATTTACTATAAAAAAAAGGTTGTATAAATCACAAAAAATCCATGAAGCCATCCATCCAAAGAGAAAATAAGCAATGTAAGGATTTGAGCAATATAAGTCCAAAGGGTTATGTTATAATGGTAATGAAATCACCATAAGAGCAAAACCAAGGAACAAATTTTTGTGACTATAATTATGTGATCCATAACTCTATTGGTCATGTGGCACAGTTGTGCTATAAAAAATACAAGATGCATTCATGTGTGACCCAAGTTTAATGTGGCTATGTTGTGATAGAAATGGAGGCACTTATATGAGCACAATTCATGTATAAATCACTATCATCACAATTAGGTGTCAATCATCATTGGGTGCATTCAGGTTGACTCAAGTTTAGCAGGTTACGATGTAATGATAGCATGATCCAAGAGTGAATACCTATTGCTGCAATAAAGAGCCTATAACTCTGGTTGATATGCAAAGTGGTTGTGTTATATCAATTATGTGGTGCATTCAAGAACAACCCATGTTTAATGGGATATTCTAGAGAGTGATCAAGATTTTCTAAACCTTGCGAATATTACTTAAAAGTGTACAACTTAAACTACAAACTAAGTTTGTTACATACTTGAATGCAATCTTGGGTTACCACAAACTATGATAATGTGATCTACTAATAACCATTATGGAAAGTATTAAAGCAAGACCCATGCTATATAGGATACATTTCCCTGATCAAGTTTACATACCTTAATGATCAAACAAAAGCTTCCCACACAATCTAGGATACAATCCAAGATCATACCACAACCTTGTCAAGACAACTCATTTTCTGACCCAAGATTTAAGGTTGTTTTTTAATACCAACAAAAGCATTGGTAAGAGCATGACTAGGGTACAAAACCTAGGCCTCCGTAGAAACATAAACATAACTCTAGTGGATTAGCTAGGTTACAATACCAGAAAGATTGAGACATTGTATCCAATAACAAAATCTTGCAATCTAAAGATTGTAGCCAATAACAAGCACACTATGTAGCTCAGTGACTTTTGTAAATGCAATATATGGTAAGAAGAACGATAGTCACTTGAGGTGTGATAGTCAAAAAGAGGCTGAGTAGTGACAAGATAATAAAGCTCAAGCCTTGCATAGTAAAGTGGATATTTTAACAGTGAGTTTCCTTACTCCTTTGCTGACCGTTAAGGTTTTTCAAATGCTATTGGTTGTGTTAGACAAGGAAAATACAATTAGGGAATGACTATCCAAATGAAGTAACAGTGGTAATCATAGATTCAATGTTTCTCCTTATCCATTGAATAATGCAGGTAGTGAATTACATGTTTGAGTAGCGTTTTGAGACTCATCAAAGATGGGAGAATAGTGAATAATACCTTATGGACTATGAAGTAGTGACAATAAGGTTGAAGGATTGTAAGACCCATAATACAATGAAACAATGAGTCCCTTGTAGTAAGTAAATAGGTAGTCTAAAGGGCATAGTTTGATTTTATAAAAGGATGCTAATGAAAGGAATCTTCAAGTGACAGTGAGTGAGTTGTTTGAGATTGTAGTTGAGGGTGTAATATCCTGTCTTAAAGGCAGTTAGCAAAGCAGTAAATGTGCAAGAAAATCAAATCATACACATCAAACAATTCACAATGTTATCTTGCCTAATGCCTTGAGTTTGAAGACAAAAATCTCATTGTATCTTGATGAAAGTAGTGACCTTAATGGTCAATCACTGGGAACCATGATTTTAAAAGGTACTATTGTGCTTATGGAGGCAACATTTTAAGCAAGGCAGTGAGTGGTGGTTTGGAATAATGGCAGGTATGAAGGACTTGCTTTATATGCATACTATGTAGTCTAGCTTAAGACAACGTTCTTAGAAGATATTGAAGGTGGATTATGGAACTCAAGGGTTACCATGATAAAGCTTAAAGTAGAGACAAAGATCTATTTAAAAGCCACTATCATGAAGATATTAAAGATGTTGCATACAAAACCCTAGTAGCTAGAGTAATGAATACAGTGCCAAAGAGGATAGTGTGTTAGGGCAGATTTATGAGATCTCCACATTATCTAATCATAGGAAAATACATCATTTATTTATTTTTTAAATTAAAATAAATCATTCTAAACCCTATATAGGATACATTGATACTTCAAAAGCATCTAAAGGAATTTGAGATTATGCAAATATATGTCAATTAAATACCTAGATTACAAATAGTAGCACAAATAATGTAACCCTTGTTGAGCAGAACAGGAATGAGATAAGCAACAATGAATCCTATGCCTCCTGTCACACACATCTCCTTACCATTCTTTGTCATTCTTTACTAAAACACTTCTGCATTTTGGCGGGCTATACCTGAAAATAAGGTTTCGACGAAGGTTTTAGAGTATGTTTATTAAAATGAAAACTCCATTTTGGTGGGCTACACCTAAAAATAAGATTTTGACCAAAGTTTTAGAGTATGTTTATTAAATTTTTAGAGTATTTTGGTGAGCTATTGATTCTTGATTCCTTAAATGATTTACTCAAATGGATTGTGACTAAATAAATGACTAACTATTTAGTCATTTTTATTTGTGTGACTAAATAGTTTTCAGTCAATGACCAAATTAGTCATTTATTTACTCATTTATAGCTGAGTTGCAAAAAATTAGTAGAATTTAGTCATTTTTAGTTGTTGTGACTAAAAGTTTTAGTCACATAGCCATTTATTTGCCAAATTCTACTAGTGAACCTATTCCTTTCTCTTAAGGTCTTTAGAAGTTAAAAGGTAGCTCCAATTAGTGACATTCAAAAAGCAATAAAGTATTTCAAGGATCAGGTCTCAAACATTCCACTTAACATTCATCCATTAGTTCAATATTTGATATGGCTTACTCATAATATTCAACATCCAAAAATCATACTATGTTCTGACTTGAGACTCTCATTTTGGGGATCGGGGATTAGATGTTTCACTTAAGTTCTATCATGAAAGGTATATTTTTGAAGGAAAATTCTAATTAAAAATACCCAATATACTCTAACTCACTTCAATAAATCCTTTATCTCTTAATACATTAGGGGTTGAGGGTCAAATATATTGCTTAACTTCTATTTCAATAAGAAAGTAATTGATAAAGGATATCCCCAACAATTGACACCTGATACTTCGAAAGTTCAGTTTTTGTAAACAATGATTTTGGTTTGCCCCTCACAATGCTTCCCTCCTCCTAGAGTTTTCACCTAAAAGGAGAAAGGGGAATTGGATGGGGGACCAAAATGCAAGGGTTTACACTCAAGACTAATGTTAATGAGATGTATTAAGCTTAATTAAGGTGTCCTACTATTCTGATATGAAAATGAAATGATTTTAATGATGCAAAACTATGAAAATGTGAAGTGCTAGAAAACACTATTATATGCAGAAATGCTTAAGAATACAACTAAATGATGAAATAACAAAACAAAATGAAAGAGATGCACTTGGAATCAGAAGTTTGATGTTGGAAGATTCTGGAATCCTGAGAAATTTGACTGGAATGTTGACCAAGACACTTAGGCCAGTCTGGGCGACTTAGTCCCAGTTTCATAAAACTTTGTCAGAATGGGAATCTGCCAAATGGGTATCCAAAAATGTCAAAATCTATTTTCAAGCCCAGAAGCAGGACTAATTCACCCCCAGTGGTGACTTAGTCCACCTGCAGATTTCAGGAAATTCAAGATAGAATCTTGTAGTCTCAAGTTTGCACTTCCTTTTTTGACAGGTATCCGTACTTAATTCTGCAAGAAATAGAGCAGGAAGTCTCTCCAAACTTGAAATAAGGTGATGTTGAATTGATTGACTTGATGAAATTTTTGATCACTTTTCAACACCTATTGCTTGAAAAAATTGCATACAAAAGTCACATGCAAAAAGGGGGAAAATGGTTGAGGGTTAGAGAATAGGGGTTTGCCTTGGTCAAACCCCACTTTGGTAATCAAACCCTAGACAATGAAATGAGATGAAAAGGGAGTAATAAATAGATAACATGCAAATGTCATAAAATTACCACACCATTGATGCTCAAATATGAAGATATGCAATGAAGAACTCCAATAGCTTGACTTGATAATGCTTGATTTGCTTGAATGCTTAATGAGTGCAAGAGATTGTATATGATTTGGAGATAGATGATTGTAGGAGATAGGAGATGTAAAATGAGGTGAAAAACCCTTATTTATACTTGAATTTACTAAAATTTCCTAAAAGTAACACATCACAAGCCGAACTCAAGGGTTAGAGGACAAAATCCCACTAGAAATTTAAAATAATTTTGAGTTTTGTGCTAAAAAGGACTAAGTCGACCCTATGGGCGACTTGGTCCCACTTGAGCAAGTTAGGTGGGTGTTAGGAATTTTAGGGCATTCAAAGTTGTCCAACGAGAATATCCTTAACAACACACTTGAAAACAGTCAGAACATGTATTAAGAGGTCATTTAGACATGAGAAAGGGTTGAATTAGTGAAATTAAGCCTAGAAAAGTGTGAAATCTTGTTACAAGACTTTACAACACTTAAAAATAGGACTTAATAAGTGATAAAAAGGCAATTTTTAGGTGAATTGTAATGAGTAGAGTCTAGAAAAGTGTAGAATTTTTTTACAACAATTCACAACAACTTCACAAGACATCATAATTTGAATGTTTAAGCCACATTGCAACATTAAGCCTAGGCAAAATCAAGCCAAAGCCTAGTAGAAAGACTTAAGTGAGCATAAAAATGTCAACTATACATTTTTTGGTGACACAATTTTTTACCAAGGCGTAAAAGATTTGAGTTTGGGGGTCAATAGTTCAACTCAACAATCATTCATAAGGCAGGTAAATAATAAGCTAGATGACTAAAACCTAATGCCCATAAGCATTGAATTTAATGACTCCAAGGCATGGATAGGATTGGAATTTGGGGGTTGGGGGTTTGGCTTAAAACATATCAAATTGGTAAATAAAGAATAAGCCAAACAATCAACACTCAATGCTTGAAGTATCGAAACTTCCAAAAAATGCTAAGGCATGAAGATAACTTAGCAGGGGCAAAGTCTAATGCCCAATACGATGATGTCACAAACAATATTGATTGACACACTAGGATAAAATTTGATTTGATGAAACCCAAAAATAAAAAATGAAAGGAAATAACGAAGAACAAAGGAAAAAAGGAAAAAAAATGGGATCGCCAAATCAACCAAACAAAAAACACACAAAAGATCACACATGAAAATCAAAATGATGCCATGATTTTGAAGAAAAATTTGAAGAAATCACAATGCCTACTTGGTAAGGGTGTGAGAACAAATGAAAACACTAATGAGGATGAAGCCATGATGAAACAACACAAGAACAACATAAACACAGACACCCAAACACTGAACCAACACAAAATTAGTCAATAATGGCAAACAAGGATGAGTGTGAGGGTTTGTAGAGGGTCACATGGAAATTGCAGAGCTCAAAAGTTCTTGGAATACATAAGGTGAATGATAAAATGGTCTTTCATTAACCTATAAACCCATTCAACAACCATAATTAATCCTCAATAATTACTAAATGCTTTGTCAGTTCACTTAAATGCATTTGGTAGGCACAACAGTTGAGGTGATAAGACATTATCGACGTCGAGCCTTTGGGATCAAGAGTTCACTTTATCAAATGTTTCAATAACTGAAACCCAAAACTAGAGACGAAAAAACATCGAGGTTCAAGCCCGATGCATTTAGCATGCCAACATCTAGTATCTTGAAACTCTAGAACCCAAAAAACCACTCAAAAGAAAGAGAAAAAAGAAAATAAGAAGGAAAAAAGGGAAAAGGGAAAGAGGAGGGAAAAACAAAAAAGGAAAAAGAGAAAAAAGGAAGAAGGGGACAAAAATAAATAAAGGAAAACAAGGAAAGAAAAACAAGGGATCCCCATTTTGTCGAAGACAAAATGGAGCGTGGGTGTAAAATACAACAAATAGAGAAGTGGAGAGATATAGAAAGAGGGAGTGATAAAGATACATATAGAGAAGAGAGAGAGGGAGAGGGAAGGGGATAGAGATAGGGGGGAGAGATGGAGAGGAAGATAGAGATGGAGATGGATTTAGGAATTGATGTATAGATAGGGAGAGATGTAAGGAGAGAAGAAGAGGAAGAAGAAGAAATAGAGATAGAAAGAAGGAGATACAAAGAGAGATAGAGAGAGATGGAGGGATAGAAAAATAGAGATATAAAGTGATATATAGAGAGAGGTATAGGGAGATAAAGAGGGAGAAAGGGAGGGAAAGGGGGGAGAGATGGGATAGAAAAATAGGGATAGCTAGAGAGAGAGAGAGAGATAGAAGGGAAGACAAGTATAGAGAGAAACAAGGAAGAGAGATGAAGAGAGAGATTGAGATATGATGAGAAATATATAGATAGAGAGGGGGAAAGATATAAAGATTTATCTTTCTTTTTTTTCCCATCTCTCTCTCTATATATATCCCTACCTGTACCTTTCTCTATCTATATATATATATTCCTTTCTCTCTTTTTCTCCCTTTGCCTCTATATATCTTATATCTATCTCCCTCTCCCTTCTCTCTTCCTCTATCTTTTCTCTTTATATATTTTCCTTCTTAAGTGTGTAATAGGTACACTGAAGAGGTTTTAAAGGTGAATTATTGTATCCTTAATCAAATGACATACTACCTTGAACATAACTTCCTAGGGACACGCGCTATCCTTAGATTGTTGATACAAAACGATTGATCAAAAGTTAATTTCTCTCTCTAACTTTTAATTTAGATTGTAATTTCTACATTTATTTTATTATATAAATTAAATTCAAAATTCAAAATATAATTATTCTACAATAATTAAAATTTTAATAAGATAATTAATTATAACTTAAATTAATTGTAATAACTATTTTTTTTGGTAATTTCATAAGAAGACATTTAATAATTAAGATAAATTTAAAACTTGAGTCTAAATTAAAAATTAGAATAGAATTATCCCCACAACAGCCTAGGTGATGACGGGCAGACATGTCACTGAGGACAAGGCTCAGGACATTCGTGTCAGGCTGGTGCGGTTACATCGAGCAAGTTGGGGAGAGTGGATATTAATTACAAATGCTTATCTGTGTTTTTGATATGTGGAAATGGATGGCCAAGGGTGAAGTTTTAATGGAGATTGGTTTCAACAAACAGGAATGACACCACTTCACATGGATTGTGGGTGAAGTTAGAACTATAAACACAACATCACACCTCATTTGGCACCACACTATTTTTTAGCTTCGTGTTGTCATGGAAATGTTGGTGTGTCTTTGTACAACACGTAAGCTATGGGCGTTATTTGGGAATATTTCATACAATAGATTGAAGTTAGTGTTTAGGGATTGGGATCCCTTGGTGCTAAGGGAAACACAACTTCTTCTAGACAGTGACTATTTGGAGTCTATAGAGCATTATTGCACAAATGCAGATATAGCGTTGAGAGGTCCCCAAGGCTGTCACCCTGCTAATGGTCTACAAACTACTGATGGGGAACCTATTAGGTGGCATGGAAGACACAATCTTCATCGCAAAACTAGGCATTGGGCTTCCTCAACTGAGGGATATGCACAAAGCTCTTCTCCCGGGGGTGTTCATGAAAAGATATATGTTCCTTTTGGACCTAAAACGAGAGGCTTTGGAGGAGCATAAGCAATGGGCAAGATGCGGCCTCATATTTCTAAAGCACCATTTGTATCTGGTACCAACTGGTGGAGTTGACTGGCGGTGGCATTTCTGCAAGTACTTAGTGGAGGAAGGGGTCAAATTTGAATATTAAACATGTGCTCCAAATTTTGTTGGTTTTGGCATTTTGGCCATAGCGTCAGTGCCTTTTGTGGTCTATCTGCGTGTTTTTGGGTAGTTAATTGTTGTTGGTGAAGCATCTGTGTTTTTTTTGGGCTAGGATGGCAATGGAAAATTATAAAATGTTTTAGTCTGAAGTCTTATGCAGTTTGTTTGTCTGTTACTGGTAGCAACTCATGTTGATCCTGTGAGAGACACATGGTGTTTGTACAAAGAATATAACCTCATTTTGATAATTAATACAAATCCTTTATTTATGTACCAAAAAAAGAAAGAATAGAATAAACTAAATGTAAAGTCAAAATATATAAAAATGCAAATATTAATAAAAATAATTTTAAAAAATAATATTAAATAATAAACTTATTGAGTTAATAAATAATTAAATTTAAAAGTAAAAGTAATTATAAATTTATTAGAATTGAAATATCAATAAAATATAATTCTATAAATTTCATTTCAATCTTATCAACTTCTTTTATTTTCTTTGTTTTTAAAACAAGAAGCCTACTTTTAAATTGTTAAACCATTTTAAAAATAAAAATAGAGAATGACAAGAAAAATGCGGATGATTGAGATTAATTGCATTGTTTTGTGTAGAGTCTTTACTAATGTCTAGTAAACTTGGTGGAAATCACACAATTCAAAGGGAAAACCTAGTTGAACAATCCACTTGAACCTTTGGAAAGACCTTCATTGAATTATCAACCAGGGCTAGTAAGCTTGTGATGGTACTGGCACTGTATGTGCTTTCAAAGACTTAAGACTAACTAAATCATTCTAGTACAGGTGTTACACTTGTTGAGAAATCATAAAATTGTATGATAGCAAAGGAAGTAATGCTAGCACTATTCTTATGGGTACCTACAGTATAAGGCTGTAACTAATTATTGTCAAGAAATGAATGTTAGAATTTAACTGATACTAGTGACTAAACCTACACTCCAAAGTACAACAAGCTTAAGCAAACCAAAGAACACATGTGAAACAAGAATTGATCATGAATAACACAAGGAATCTAATTAACATGCATTTATGAAATAACTGCTACAACAAAAGTAACTGTACAAAAAATGAAGTGAGGGATAGTTACCTTGAGTGGCCCTTGCTCAAGTGACTGCCTCCGCTGATCTAAATCAAATATAGCTTCTTAGATTAACAGAATCATAATAACTCAAACCATTCATTGTACAACTCCAAAATATCACATAAGATTTGGCTAAGATATCTTATTCATGAAATCATGATTGAACAATAAACATTGTCTGTGTAAGAACAACAACCAACTGAAAAATAGTTGGAAACTATATTTTCTCTTGAAAAATTAACTAACTCCTAATACCTCAACCACCGAGCCACACATATAGGCATGGGGGAAGTTTATTAAAAAAAGGACTCAAACTGAAACCATAAATCACCACTCCCTATATGTCAAAGCATGATAAAAACTAAGCAATCTATAACTAAAAAATGAAGAAGAGTCCAAGTAGAACTAAGACTCTATTGTAACAGAACTAGAATATGGATTGGTTGAATCAGTCACGTTAGACTCCTATCTGCAATAAGGTTCTTCTTCTTCAACATCTTTATTAGATGTCACAATGATAATCATCTTCATTAAGTGCCTCCAAGTTGTAGTTGTTGTGCTCAATTCATTTTGGAACCTCCCTTGCTTTGTTATCTAGGAATTCCTTTGGCTACAGGTTGCACCCCATAGTTGTTGTAGGCTACAATTTTACCTCCTCTAGATTGCAAAGAGTTAGTTCACAAAACATGCACACAATACTAACAACCATAACTATAAGCACAAATATCCATTATAATTCATACATATCCACACATAGATTATGAAATAACCATCACATCATAACCATATAAATCCATATACTTTGAATCAAGTTCAAGGTTGCATAATAAGCATAAAAGATAGCATAGTGTAGGAATATGTATAATATAAGTGTCTAAGAATGTCTATGAACTTGCATAAAAACATAAGAAAACCACCTAATGACCAAACTCATCATTCCCTCAACTACCAATTTGCTTGTGATCAAGCAAATTAACTAGGGTTGGTGGTTGTATTGCAAAGTGATTTCCTTGAAGTTTGTGACAATTTCCACTCCTTTGACTTGTTTCAAATAGAATCCTCTATAGCATGTAAGTTTGTTCATTCTAGTAACCTCTGCTCTCTCACATTCCTCATTCTTCTCCCCTATCTAGTGTGGTATCAGGTATAGGAGCTTTAGTGGCTGGAATGTAAGTGGAACCCATTCAAGACCTCTGTCTTTGGCAATATCCATATATCTTCTTGTTCTTTCAAGCATGGTTATAAAAGTTGTAAATGGAGTGGGCTCTTCCTTTGCCTTTGCAATTCAGGAGATAAACTATCCCATCTTTCTTGCACAAACTAGTAGAAATGGTGGATGAGTCCAACAGTCAATATATGCATCCTTCTATAATCATATGTTCTCGAGTTTGTGATCTTCCTACCTACACCTTTGTGGTCCAGGAGTTGCAACCATTCTGCTATGATCACCTCAGGGGTTTTACATTCTTTTTTGGTTGGGAGAGAAATTGATTTCTCTCTCTCCATATACTCTTGCATGAATTCACCCCTAAAATTTTCATTTTTGAAATAGGATTCTAGTGCCCTTAATTGTAAATCTCCCACAAATATTTATGGGTTCCATTCAATTTCTTCAGGCACAACATAATTATGCAAATAATATTCACATAATTGATCCCGTTCTTCTAGTGTGGCTTCAACAAAGACATTTAGAAAATCGAATTTTATGCTCATAGCAACTAGCTAGTTACTAATCAACCTATTGAACTAATAACTTAAGAACTTTTCTTGAAAAAAAAAAGCATATGTTCTGGTTGGAGTTTTTCATATAACAATCTAAGCGACTTTATCTGCTACTTCTTCCACTTTGACTGTTAACCTTTTCAATTTAATATCCTTACTCTCCAGTACCCTAGTATGCTTTGAGATTATTGCTTATTTTTCTTTCTTCCAATTCTCTTTTTGTTTAGAAAACTCTTGGGTAACTTTCCATAATTGGTATCCTAGGGACTTAGTTGTATGATATGTTGGAGTTTTTGTGGCAGGGGGTCTTCTACTTTTCAATAACAAGCTCTTTGTTTCTTGCTTTAACTATTGCTAGTTGTGCAAGCAAATCTAACTTCAACCCATGTCCATAAGTGTGTAATTTTTCCTTCAATTCCTGCATTTTCATTTTTCTTTCTTTGTCCCTTTGCTCATAAGTTTTTACCAATTCTTCCAATTTTTTGATCCTCTCCAATGCTTCTTGTAATTCTTTTCTGAAATTTCTTTCTTCTAAAAACAATTCCTTACCTTCAAAAAATTCTCATCACCAACCCTTGTGTATTCAAAACTCTCACTATCAATTCTAATTGGGGCTCTCTTTTTGGTTTTGTTGGCAACAAAAATATCCTCTGAATCCGAGTCAGAGGTAGTAGATATATACCATTTCCTTTTTGTGTGAACATGCACATTTTTAGACACATTGTCTTTCAACTCTTGAGTTAGTACCTACTATCACAACATCTTCCTTTTCTTCTTCTAGTTTCTCAATACTTTCCCTCATAGCACATTTCCTTCTCAGGCAGTGTGAACGCCTTGGTTGAGTGGGTTTATTTTTCTGTACCTTTGAAGGTGCAGAAGAAGAACCACCTCTCTTTATTTTGGTTTTAGGTGTTTTTCTAGAGGATGTCGGGGTTTCATGTACCTCTTTTGTTGCAGGTTGATCAGATGTTGCGTGTGGTGAAATTTTCATACTTTGCTCCTCTGATTCACCCCTGGTGCAGGTAGGTGAAGTAGCAAGTGAAACAGGAAGAGTTTCGCTTAGAAATGCAATAGGTGACTAGGTTTTTTGCAATTGTTGATTCCTTGAGAATGTTGTTAATGTCTTGACAAATTAAAAATCTCTCCCAAGACACATGTGGATATTGAACCCTAAGGCTCTTTTTCACTAACAAGGTTACCAAATAGTAATGTGACAAAGTTGAATCATTTATCTTCCTTTGGTACTTGAACCTCATTACTTTTAACAAATTATAAAGGAAATTAGGTACATTGACCAATCTATTGTGACAAAGATGACTTAGTAGCTTAAAATTCATAGTATACAAAAGGGATTATCTACCATCACAAGTGATATACTTAATAATATAAGAAGTACAAGAGGCCCATACCCATGGAAGTGACAGTCTCTTTGTACCTTATGATGATGAATCAAGGTTTTCTCCTACCTCCTTGAACTCATCCTTGGCAGCCACTACATTTGCTTTAACAGGGAATTCAACTCCATTCCTCAGTAGATTAGACACTTCTACAATTGCAACCTCTAAAGCATCCACTCTTAAGCCCTTAACAATGGCTTCATCATGTTGTAATGTCGCTGCAAATTGCCTTGTCACGTATTCATTAAACTGTCAATTTCAAAAAGTAGTCTAACCATCTTGCTCTTGTGAAAATGGGAAAAACTAACATGTCCTCCAATATTTTCTTATGTGCTGACGGTTCCCTTCTGACAATATCACCTCCCATGGTGAAATATCTCAACTTTGCTCAAAACTCTAGAAATTTAGCTCAAAATTTGATTTCAACCATCTACAAACCCTCTCTATTTGCTACACTTGCATGTACTTCTTTCACTATAACTTCAACTGTTATGTCTTTTCCTCCTCTATTTCAGCTTGAATTAGCTTAAATTGGCTTTAAATTAGCTCATAATCTAGGGAATTGACAACAAAAGGTTGCAGGTGCAAAAAGGTATTAAGGCAAAAAGGGTTTGCATGTTTTCTTTGTGTTTTTCTTTTGCTGGCGCAAATAAAATTTTGGAATATATACTATCTCCCCCCAACTTAAAATCTTGAAGTGAGAGATAGAAAAGTTTTTTTTTTCGACATCTGCAACTTGGTAGCCCACGTGACGTTTGTGTTAGCTCTTCCAAGGCGACAGGTGGAGGAGGCCTCGTACTCCTCCACGCAGGTTTGGTGCCCCGTGGATTAGTGTTGTGTGGGCTTTTATTTTTTCATTTACTCTACTCTTTTTGTTTTGTTTATTGTTTGTCTGTGCATTTTTTAGGGTTTCTAATGCCCCTTGTGCTTTAGTTTTTTTTCCTTCCATGCTGAGTTCAGGTGTTGGCCCACCCCACAGGGGCATGAATGGAACCCCCTGACAAACAAGGTTTCCCCGACGTTGTGCACCCACAGCCCAAAACGTTCAAGGATGTTGTTTCTGGTTGTGAGGTGAGTCTTCCATCCAGTGCCAGTTTCGCTGTTTAGCAGGACAAGGTGGGTGCCCACGATGGTGAAGAAGGTAAGGCCTCTGGCACTTTTGGCTTCGCTAAGCTTGTTCCTAACTCTGATATGGAATTGGTTATTAAAATTGAAAAGAATAGGTTAAAGGAAATTGTAATCTTCTTTGTGGCTATCGACCCTAGCAAAACCCCAGCTAGAAAATTTCTTGACACCTAGTGTTCGAATGTGTGGCTCTCTACATTTGGGATTCAAATAAATTATTTTAGATTGATCCAAAAAGGACTCTTTGTTGTGTTCTTCAAAACTCATGAAATGCAGGAAAAGGCTCTCTCCAAAGCATACTGGAATGTTGGAGGGTGCGTGTTTCGCGCCCTGGCTTGGTCTCCATCGGCTATTGCTGAGGACGTCCTCGCCCTTTCATGCCCAAGATGGGTGGTGCTCAAAAGCGTTCCCCCAAATTTTTGGAATATTGTCCTTGCTCTAATCGCTTTGTTTGGTAGAGTGATTCGAGTGGATGGAGCCAAAGCCTCCCTTCCCCATCTAGATGCCAGAGCCCCGGTTTCCTTGAACCCGGGGATTGAATTCCCACTAGGTATTCTAATTGAAGATGAAGGAAAAACCATATGCTGCCCCATCAAAATTTTGGGTAGCCTAAATGCTTGCTACCTATGCCGTAGAGAGGGACACATCATAAAGAATTGCCCTTTAATTAAGAAAACTGTTGAAAAAGGGGTTGCCATCCCCAACTCTGGTCGCGTGGCTAGCCGGATCCTGAACCCTGGTGGGTTATAGAGCCGAGATGAGGATAAATATAATGACACTAGAGATACCACACATCCATTGGTGCTTGACCTTGGGACTGGATCCCAGTTCCCTGACCAGTTTGGGGATGACACCCCTTCGTCCTCCCAGTATTTTGGTTCTTCTCCTACTGCTATTCCTACCAGCAATTCTTTTGGAGTGTTGGGTGATGAGGATACTAATGTTAACACTACCTTTGGACCCGTCCCTCCTTGCGACTCTAGTTTCTCATTCACCCTTAGTAAAGCCCAAGTTGAGAAGCTAAATGTGCAACAACTTTCTATGCGGTCATTGAGGAAGAAAATTGAGAAGACCCATCTCTTGGGTGGCCCTACTAACTCTAGAAAATCTAGCCATATCACCACTCTGCAGATAAAAAAATTGATGGCCAGACTAAAATTGAAAAGACTAACCTGGGGGTACTCATGCTGTTGATGTTGACTTACTTGGTGGTCACTGGGAGTCGAGGCAACCCTGCTCGCCCATCACAAATGAGGCTCCAATTTTGGAGCCAGTTGTCCCCCAATCCTCGCTAGATTCCAAGCAAGTGAACACCAATAACATGTTGTGCCAATCAAATGTTGACATTGCTCATAAGCTTGAACTAAGGCCCGAACAAGAAGGTGATACGGATTATATCCAAACTGATCCAAAATAGCTTGCCCCATACAACAGTAGTGACCTTGAACCGAATGCTTGCCTCAGCCCCAAGCCAATCTCAGTTTCTCCTCATAAGGTGGCCCTTAATTCTGCTAATGAAACTGAAGGTGAGGTTGAGGAGAACATCATTAATAGTAAGCTACACAAGACTCGTAATGCCAAGAAAGGGCCTGGAAGGCCGAGAAAATATGGTAACACCGTTTCCGGCATTCCAACCGTGTAGTTGGTTAAGCATAAAAGAAAGAACACCAGCCTGGTTCTGCAATCTCTTGTTCATAAAAGGCTGGAGATTGAGGAGAAGTGGCCTAAATGTTTCGAGAACTTCAAGAGTAACCAAGAGGATGCTCCTTTGTCAAGAGAATATGAATCTTAATCTCATTTCCTGGAATATTCGAGGACTGGAGTCCTCGGATAGGAAGTATATTATAAGAAGATTGCTTAATCTCGAGGCCAATAAAGATGTTGTCATGCTGCAAGAAACAAAAGCTACTAATTTCACTTTGGAAGTTAATCTTAAGTATATTTGGAAAGATTTGTGTCAATTCTCCTCAAAGCACGAGAGGGGAAGAGGGGGAACCTCCATTTTAATTGCTAACAAATGGAAAGCTTTTATAATCAATCATGGTACTTCCCCCTGCAATAGGGTAGTGTGGATTGTTTTGGAAAAAGACGAGGAGTGCTTGGAGATTGGTTTAGTTTATGCCCCAAATGACCACAGTGAGAGAGTTAAGCTTTGGCAGTGGATGTCTTCTCAGCTACCCTAGGTCCCTTGGGTACTTGGGGGAGACTTCAACATGGTGGAGTACCCTAAAGATAAGTGGGGTGGCTTGGATGTGGCCTGGAAAGGTACTGAGAGGCACTTTTGGCAGAGATTGAAATACAAACTAATCCTTGCTGACCCCTTGGAAAAGGGAAAGAAGGACTACACAAAGATCTGGTATACTTGGTGTAACGCCCAACAAGGGAAGAGCAGGATTTATTGTCGTCTTGACAGATTCTATGCCAATAAGTCAATGGTTAACTTCCTCTCTGATAAGTCTGGGAACAAGGTCAGCGTGTACCCCTATACTCTTTCTGACCACCACCCCATCAAAAATCAAGTCTCAACTAATCAGAGTATTCCCAACAAGGCCCTCAAGAGTCCTAAATTCATCCTAAACGCCCAGCTCCTATAGGATGAAGACTGTAGAGATGGCATAGCATCCATCAGAGAGATCAACAAGTGGTTGCTTACTGAAGAGTCAACAATTGCAAGATGGGAAAAGAATGTGGAGGCCTAGAAAAAGCTTATCCAAACAATTGGAATGAAAAGGGCTAAGGATGCAAGAAGGATGGAGAATGATCTACAAGAAAAATTGTTCAATGCTGAGGGAAAAATTTAGGCTGATCCTTCTAACATTGAACTGAATGAAACTCTGATGAAGATTAAGAGTGATCTTAGGTGTCTCCAAGAGAGGAATACCAAAGGGCTCAAAATCAGGGCCAAGCTCAACTAGATGAACCATGGAGACAAGGGCTCTAAGTTCTTCTTCAACTTCATTAAAGAAAAAAGTTGTAAGGAGCAGATTGGTCTTATTTGGGATGAAGGTAAAATGTTGACTAATCAGGAAGAAATTGTTCGCCAATTCCATCTTTTCTATCAAAAGTTATTTACCTCTGAAGGAAATCAGGAGGGGAACAAGAAGGCTAGAGATCTTGTAAAAAATCTGATTCCCAAGAAAATTAGTCAAGAAGCCTCCCTTAAACTTGAAGCTTATTTAACAAAAGATGAAATCACAAGGGCTATCAGCTCTATGCAAAATGACAAATCTCTAGGGTGGGATGGGATTTATGTTGAATTCTACAAATCCTTTAGTGATTGGATTAGTGAGGACCTATTGCAGGTCTACTAAGAGGCTATAAAGAAAGGATCCTTGGGTAAAGGCATAAATAAAGGCATAATTAAGCTTCTGCCTAAAGGGGGAGACAAGACTCTTATTAAAAATTGGAGACCCATTACTCTTCTCAATGTTCCGTACAAAATTTTGGCAAAGGTGCTTGCCATGAGATTAGAAAAAATCCTTCCTAATTTCATAAACAACACCCAAAATGGTTTTATTAAGGGGAGATACATCCTAGAGAATTTGATTACGAGCTAGGAGGCCATGGAATGGTCTAGGAACTCCAACCAAAATTCTACCATGTTATTGCTTGACTTTGGGAAGGCTTATGACAGAATCGAATGGTCCTTTTTAAGAGCAATATTAGAAGCTTTTTGCTTTCCTGAGAATTATTGCAATGCTGTTGACACTCTTCTTAAAGATGCCACAACCCAAGTTGATGTCAATGGTGTTTTATCTGAAGAAATCATCCTTGGAAGATCTATTAGACAAGGTTGCCCGCTTGCCCCGGCCCTCTTTGTGATTGCGTCTGATGCCTTGTACTATATGTTAAGAGATCAAACTTACTCCCATAAAGTTAAAGGGATCACACTCCCTGACCGAAATGAGCTTATAAACATCCAATTTGCAGATGGCACTGCCTTATTCATTGAGCTTGATGTAAAGAATTTGGAGGCCCTCATGGGAAAACTTGACTTATTTTGCCAAGCTTCTGGTGCTAAAATGTTGATGACTAAATCCAACCTTCTTGGTTGGTCTGCTTCCCCATCCACCTGGCTTCAGAACTTTGATTTTTAATGGGGGGCCCCAACAAGCTTGTCAGATACTTGGGAATTCCATTTGCCATCCATCCCAACTTAAAAGAAATGTGGCTTTGGATTAGCAAGAAGATTATTAAAAAATTGGAGAGCTGGAACAAGCATTATCTCTCCCTTGCTGGGAGGCTTCAAATATGCCAAAAAATTCTCTCTTCGTATAGTATTTATTTTTCCTCGGTCTGGTTTTTCAATAGTTACTAGGTTAAGGAAATTCAGAAAAGAATTAGAGCCTTCCTGTGGTTCGATGGGAAAGGAAAAAAGAGACGACATATGGTTAAGTGGGATTGGTGTTGTGTGGATAAAATGGATGGGAGTTTAGGTCTTAAAGACCTAAGAGTCCAAGGAACCGCCTTGGCAGCAAAATGGATTGCCAAGGCTATGGCAGGCAATGAGCCCTGGAAGGTGCTGATCAGAAATAACATTTTACAAGCTCATCCTAAGCATGCAAAGCAATGGAAAGGCCTACCCTTTTGAACAAGCACCCCATGTCGCCAGCTGGGTCAGCGGTCTTCAAAAGCATATGGAAAGCTTGGGAGTTGGTGAAGCATAAGGTTAATTTCAAGTGCTATAACATCCTTATTAATGACAACACTAAGTGCCAAACTTATTGCTCCCCATGGTGGAACCTGGAGCATAACAAGAAGTCCCTCGCCCTCCTACAGGGGTGTTCTACGAAAAAATGGAACCATGCTGGCATTCACACTTTTCATAATATCCTTGAGAATGGTCACCTTAAAACCCTTGACAAGCTGGTCTGTGAGTTCAGTCTGGATATACCTAACTCTCAGACCTTTAACACCTTGGTTGAAACCTGTAAAAGTGCCTCCTTTCCTCTTCAGTCTTCTGAGATTTGTGCCCTTGATTCTGATCTTGTCTGGAATGATGGCTCACCTCTTATTGATGTTAAAGCAAAAAAACCTTTATAAAGAGTTAATGAAAAGTGTTGATATTAGAGAGCACATTAATACTTGTTGGGGTACTAATTTAGATGCTTATAAATGGAGAAAATGCATATCTTCTATATGGCAGAATGTTATTGAGCTTAAGAAGGCTTGTTTTAGATGGCAATTGCTTTTACAAAGACTCCCTACTAAATTTAATCACACTGATGTGGATGTTTACAACATTTGCAGGGTGCCTGAGACTATTATTCATATATTTTTTGATTGCTTCTATGCTAAAGAGGTTTGGAACATGTTTTGTAATAATATGGCAATATGGAAAAATGATGGGTAGCTTAATTGGGCCGAGATTTTATTTAATTCAAGGAAGCTTAAAAATGAATTATAGGGTTTCTGGGACTGTTTGTCTACTAAAATTTTGTGGTTCATTTGGAAAGCTAGAAATAAAGAGAAGTTTCAAGGGTGTACCAGAGGCCTTACTGAGTCTAATAAAAGACTCACATTCCTTTCCATTGCATTGCAGGTCACTGGAATGATGGAGATCTTGATGGATAAAATCATGAGGTTGATCTCAGATGGTGTAAGCAAAGCTGAAGTCAAAGCTGATCAAAGGTGGCACCATAATTAGAGAGATGTTGATCCTCCAAGCACTAAGGGAATTCCAAACTTTTTTTAATGTAGCTCATTCTTTTACCCAGCTGGCAGCAATTTAAGGAGATCTAGCAAGAATTTAGCTGCAATGGAGGTGTCTGATCCATTAGTGGAAGCAAATCTTTGCTTTGCTTTTGATTATCTGTGAAGGCTATTGCTATATGAAGCCTCTTGTTTTGTTTTTTTTTTGTCTTATTTGTAACGCATCCATGCTGATATTCTAGTAGGAGTTTGGAACTGTTTTTTTAATTTTGTTATTGGCTACCAATTGATAGCTCTTTCTGCTGTTTGTATTCCAGCATACTATATTTGGCGGTAGGCTGTTTTTGTTCCTATTATTATCAATACAAAAAATCTTGAAGTGACCTCACTTTAATACATGTGACTAGGAGAAGGGTATGATTAATGAATATGGAAGTAAGATTAATGAGTAGAAAGCATGCTAAATTAAATGCGAGTACATTATGAAAGCATTAGGAATCCATGTTAATTATGGAAGATTAGTATGCATACATGTTAGATGATATGAACATAACTTCGTGTGTGAATCTATTGGAAGAGTGTTTGCAACATGAGTTTTATTTGACATTGGTTAATTGCAATGTGTGGTGGAATGAATGATAGGTTGGCGCATGTGATGAAAGGATGTGGTAAGTACGGTTGATGGAATGTGAAGTGATAGTTTGAATGCATGAAATTCAAAATAGGCAACATGGAGCAGAGTGATTAAGTTGCATGTATTGATATGACAGGCTTAAGGTTGCATGTGCAAAAAAAGTGGAATGAATATGGATGAATTGCAATTAATTTGGTGCAAATTTTTGAATTCTCTAACAAGTAGTAGTTGTGGGTACCTTCATCAACAGGTCCCAAATTGAACTGTGATGACTTTTATTTATGATGCAACAATTCCCTACTGCATAAGGAAGTAGTCTTCATTAATATTGTTGATTGTGGCACTTGTGTTGTGTGTGCATGTGAAGTAAGACAAGAAATTATACCTAAGTTCTCTCAGGAGGTGAGTTGTGTAGCTCATCTTTTGAGTCACTATGAGAACTAGTAGTATCTACTGATGAGTTGTTATCTTGTGGTAGTATGTTTGTATCATAACCATTGTTTTAACCATATTGATGCGTTAGAGAAAGAAGAAAATTATCCTTCTAAACTAGTTGCTTTAATATCTTCAATCTGTGTCCATTCACCAACAGTGAGAATCTAATTGCATCTATGGTTCACAACTTGACTACCGCTTTGGGAAATACCCGTTGGATTTCATAGGGTCCCAACAATCTGGATTGTAGCTTCCCCTTATAATCTTTATATTTGGAATCATACAATAAAGCCCAGTCACCCACATATAATTCTTTAGTCTTTATAAATTGATCATGCCATTTAGTCCTCTATTTTTGAATTACCTTTATGTAAGAAGCTATGCTAAATTGCATTAAATTTTTTTGTTTTCTGCAATTGGACAACTCAGACATTAACAATTTCCCAATTATGCTATTTTGACTTAATCAACAGTAATATTACAAAGATTGTTCCATGCATTCACTTAAGAGGTCTTTCAAAATATAATCTCAAGTATAACATTTTCCAGTTTCACTTTAGTTACATTGACAACAAACATAGGACATTGTAGATAACTAAATCCACAATTAATTAACTACAAATATAGGCTTTCTGAACAGTAAGAAAATTCCTATACTTTTAGATTGAATATACATGAATAATATATTTCTGACCTGATATAAGTGCTCCAACTTCTAGTCTTGATTTCTACAGTCCACATACATCAAATGCTAAACTTCAAAATATCAATATAACCAACACCTTCAAACAAATCATAATATTTTAAAGGAGAGTTATAACCTTCATTCTTTCTTCTATCCCATTTTTCTTCAATTCATAGACCCCTTTATTCACATCCACACATGTCTGCCTTTAAACTATCGATCACATAATTCCATTCGTCCAACTCTCCAACATTTTGAATCGATGATAAAAATGTGCATTAACATCTTTATTGATACATTGCATAATGAATATCAACTCCTTTTCTCTTCCCGACAACTCATGATTTCCTTAATAAGCACTTAGCAACAACTTAGACTTTATTCCCTATCATGCCGGTCGTAGTCATCTCCTCTGTAGGCACGTATGACATAAAATAAGTAATCTCCAATGTAATTTAAAACTCCCACTTATTCAATATCTAGCTAACAAAATCTTTTGATGATAGTGGCACAAACAACCCCCCACAACACCTTCCATACACATGAATTTAACGGTTGCTCCTATTATCTTTGCCCAGTCTTAATTTGAAATGACTCTAGAATGAGTAACGATGGTTGAGAGAATCAACGGTGACCTCCAAGAATCACTTCAAATATTATTCCCAATTAATTCATCCTTGATACTTCTTCCCTTAATGGGAACTTGAAGCAAATAGTATTTCTATCTAAGCGGCTCTATATTGTTGCCATGTTTGAACGACACTAGTCTCCCTCATATTATGTGACAACTTCTATCTAGTAGTGATTGATTTAAAAGATGAATCAAATACCATTTCGTTTGTCTCATGAATTCATTCAGACTTTGAGTTCCTTTTATTATATTGACCTCCCTTATTAATAACTCTTGACTCCACATCCGATGAATTTCTCATCTCCCTTATTCGTTAAGAGATGCCGAAACAGAGCTATGATAGTGAGTAGAGCTTTCACTGCCTGACAAAAAACCAAGCTTCTCACCGACTACAGGCTCGAGTCTCCTTATAAACTTAATGATGTTTTTAGTATTATAGTAACCCCTCTTCAAGGAGTTGCACAACCTTCCATAACCAGAATACGATTCAAATATTTAAATGCAATGTCCCCTTTGATATGGATTTGTGCTCTTCAAAGAATGTTAGCTCTTAGATGTGTAGCTCATAACCTTTATTTAGTGCTCCCTACACGACTAGGAAACCTGAATATTATACTAAAACTCCTCCTACTCTGGCCTCGATGCCACAATCATACATTGCAATATACATTAATTTTTTTGAAACCTGACTCCTTCATATCATCATTGCTAGCACTAGTTGCTTGTACTAGTATGCATTTGCGTTAGAAGACTTCACTATTGTTCCCAACTCTTGGTATTCTTTTCAAAAGTATTCATATTCCCTCTGAATCCTATGATGTATTCACAACACACAAACCTTCTCAATAATTTAGCACCAATATTTTATGAGTTCAGAAACTCCAAACTATGTCTCCTTGAAATGGTTATCTTAATTAGAATATCTAACTCTTCGGGTGATGAATTAAAATACTCTTCACAAATTCTTGGACAATTAATTGTAAATTCAAGGAAGGGGGATTGCAGTCTTAAATACATTTACACACTTTCTCCCTTATAGCAATTCTCATAAATATTGTAATTTCCCACAAACAATTCATCCTTCATTAATATCCACAACTCCAATGAATTAAAATAGGACTAAATAACATGAATTCCCACAATAATCTCAACACAAGCTTCCAACACTTAAAATGGAGCAATTTATTCAGTAAAGAATCTTCTGAAATTTGTCTTTAAAAGACTTTACAAAATTTCATCAATAAACAATCATTTTAAACCAACTGCGAAATTTGTGTGACTCCGCCAGTACAAGAATTGGGTTTTCATCCAATTCTGAGAACATGAGGGTTTTCATTCTCAAGTTACTAAAATCCAAGCTTTCCAAAACTAAAAATCAACCATGCTTGCTGAAACAATGCTCCCACAATCTTTTATTAACCTTTTCTTTGACCCTTCGTTTTATGCTTGTCTGACTGTCTCAATTTATTTTCTCTTTTAATTCCCAAATTTTGACTTACTTTTAAGTCTACATTTAATAAGTCACTTTAAATATAATAATATTTAATTAATAAAATTTCCTTTTCAATTAGCATTTGGAGGAAAATATTAAATAATTAAAATAATATTATATTTCTCCTTATAATAAAAAATGGGACATTACACTTTTTTGTGATGCATGGCCTCCATTATAATTTCATCTAACCCATTCATATTTTGTAGCCTTTCCTTTTGTGTTGTTGTCAAATCCACTACTAATTCCACTGCTATCTGAAATGTCGTGTATTCAAACTCTATTGGCAAAAATGTTGTTTTACTATACACTAGTTCATAAGGTGTGAAACCTGTAGTAGTTTTCCATGTTGTTCTATAGGCCCACATTGCTTCAAGTAATCTAGATGCCCAGCCTTTTTTGTGCATTTGCACTATTTTGGTTAGAATATTCTCAATCTCTTTGTTTTTAATCTCCACTTGCCCATTGGCTTGTGGATGATAAGATGTTGATTTTCCATGTCTTATTTCATATTCTTCAACCAATTTA
The DNA here is from genome assembly GCA_007258455.2 of Sequoia sempervirens. Classification (NCBI taxonomy): domain Eukaryota; kingdom Viridiplantae; phylum Streptophyta; class Pinopsida; order Cupressales; family Cupressaceae; genus Sequoia; species Sequoia sempervirens. The sequence continues at coordinate 277,771,615 of VDFB02075321.1, forward strand.
GAAATGATTTCAGAAATAAACTGGGGACCTTAATCAGTTACAATTTTTCTAGGTACTCCATACTTGGTAAAGATGTCTTCATACAACTACATTCCCATCTCTTGCAAACTATAATGCCTTAACTTCAACCCATTTTGTCAAATAATCTATACAAATCAAAATATACTCTTTGTTATTAGATGTTGGTGAAATTGAGCAAATAAAGTATAGCCCCCATTTGTCAAATGGTGTTGTGCAATCTATGCCTGTAAAGGCATCTCATTTGTTCTTGTTGGTTTTCCCATTCTCTAACATCTATCATAGCTCCTGGTATACTTTACTGAATCCTTATGGAGAGTTGGCTAATAGTAACCTGTTGTTAAGATCTTAAATGCTATCCTTTTGGCTACAAAGTGACCCCCACAAGGCTCATCATGGAAAACTATTAGGATGTCAAAGACCTCATATTCTCTTATATATCTCCTCATGATATTATTTGGACCAGTATAGAATAGGTAACTAGCTACCCAAGAATATGGAAAGCTTTTATGTACTAGTTGTCTCTATTCTCTAGGAGAAAAATATGATGGTATCTACCCTGCCACTAAGTAATTTGCAATATCAACAAACCATGGTGTTTGTATAGTAAGAGAAAAAAATTATCATCTAGAAAAGAGTCATCCACAACACCTTCTTCTATCTATGTGGGCAATCTAGATAGAAAATTTGCGACCACATTAGCTTTCCCAGGCTTATCCACTATTATAATATTAAACTCATGTAGTAAGAACAACCATCTGACTAGTCTACCCCCAACCACAGGTTTGTTCATTAAGTACCTTATTGTAGTATGATCTATGTGGATAAATATTGGATAGCCAGTAATGTAATGCCTAAACTTATTGATGGCGTAAACAACTGCCAACATCTCTTTCTCATTGACGATATAGTTAAGTTCAACTCCTTGTAAGTTTGTGCTGATGTAGTATATAGCATACTCCTTATTACCTTCTTTTTATCCCAATACTGCTCCTATAGCAAAATCAGAAGCATCAGTGTGTATGTGGAAAGGTAATGTCTAGTTTGGCCCTCTCAAGGCAGGTGCTTTTTTGAAAGCTGTCTTAAATGCTTCAAAGGATTCGTGACATTTTGTAGTCCATTCAAATTCTATGTCTTTGGTGAGAAGAACAAACAAAGGTGCTACAATTTTATTGAAATCTTGAATGAACCTCATATAGTAGCCTGCATGTCCCAAAAATCTCCTTACATCTTTTTGTTTATGTGGCATAGGAAGTGTAGAGATGATCTCAATCTTGTTGGGATCCACTTGAATTCCTTCACTTGAGATAAAGTGCCCTAGAACAATCCCTTGATTCATCATCATGGAACATTTTTCATGACTCAATGATATATTATGTTCTTTACACCTTTTCAAAACCTTTTCTAGATTTTTGAGTGCCTCTTCATATGTTTCCCCATAGGTAGTAAAGGCATCCATGTAGATTTCCATGGAATCATGAGCATAATCTAAGAAGATACTTAGCACTGCATGCTGGAAAGTGGTTGGGGTATTATATAGTCCAAAGGGAAGAATAGAATAGGCATATGTACCCTAGGGCATGTAAATGTAGTTTTATCTTGGTCCTTTGGAGCTATCTTTATCTAGTTATAGCCATTAAATCCATCTAGGAAGGAGAAGTACTTTTTTCCTGCTAGGGAATCAAGCACTTGGTCAATGAAAGGTAGGGGAAAGTGATCTTTTATAGTGGTTGTGTTTATCTCCCTACAGTCCACACATACCCTCCATTTTCCTTATTTCTTAGAGACAATAACTAATGGTGACACCCATTGACTATTAGAAATAGGATAAATGAAACCTGCATCAAGTAATTTTTGTAGCTTAGTCTTAACTTTTTCTCTTAAGGTAGGGTTCATTCTCCATTGGGCCTATCTAATTGGCTTGAAACCATCATTTATGGAGATCCTATGCATGCATAGTTATAGATCAATTATTTTCATGTATCATGGTAGTCCCAAGCAAAGGCTGTTGTGTGTGCCTGCAACACAGTGTTCAAGGAATTTTGTTGTTCTTCAGTTAATCCATTGTTGATGTTCAACATTTTACCTAGCACGATTTCTAATGTTTTGGATTTTGATTGTATAGATGAGAGATCAATTCCACTAATGTTGGGGACACATTTTTGTAGAAAATGAGAATGAAACAACTGGGACACTTCTTCTAATGAATTTGTAGGTATAATATTTTGTAGTGGATCTTGATCTTGTAGACATGAGAGATAGTCTTGTTGTTGTGGGTCCCTATGCAGTTATTTTTTATTATATGGTCAATTGAGTCATCCTCATCTTGGTTTTTCAACAAGGGGTTGTGTTCAATAGTCATGAGATTTTGTAGGGAATAGTGTTCTTCATCCAAGGTAGGCCATATAGTCCACTCTAGATTTTCATGAGGTTGTGCTAGTGGATAGAGGACCAATTTCTTGATCACAAACCCATTTGATATTATCATGTTCCTAGACTTACAACCTATGAATGCATCAACTGTTTCTAACCATGGTTTTCCTAAAATAAGTGGATATCCTGCAAGGTTGACCTTTGGTTGCAAGACTATGAAATCTACAGGATACTCCCATGAATCTAATGCTATGAATAAATCCTCAATGATCCCCTCAGGTTTCACTGTTGACCTATCTGCCAACTGTAAAATAGTTGGTGTAGGTCTAAGGTTTTGTCTCCTTATTCATAACATTAATAGTTGCCCCTAAGTCAACAAGGCGTTCTTGATAAGGGTCTCATTTATCTTAACATCCACTACTGGAATTCCAAGGTCTATGTATTTAGGGACAATTATATTCCCTAACATAATATCAGTAAGGTTCCCTAGGACATGAACTGTCTAAGGGTCCTTCCTCTTTCTCCCTGGTTTCTTAAGACAAAGGTCTCTTACTATCTTGGTATAAATTGGGATATACTTGATAGGTTGAATGAGGGGGATTTTGATATTGACATCCTTAAGCTAACTCAATAGGTCTGTCTCAGCTTGGGTATGATGTTTTTGAATGGATAAACGCTCAGAGAAAGGAGGCTCTAGACTTGAGATAGCCTAGTTTACCTATTTTGACTCAGGCTCTAGAGGTAAATTGTCTAAAGCTTCAACTATGGGTTCCTCATCTATCATCTCAATGATTTGAGGGGATGAAGGCCCAACCAGTGTTTTCCCTGACCTGAGGTGGAAATAACTCACCTCTACCACATAAGTGGGGTATTGTATAGCGTTGTTAGTATATGCCTATTGGATAGGTTTATTATTAGGGTTAGGTGCAGGTTGGAAAAGTAATTATGGTGCTCTTGGTGGCTGAGATGTTGGGTTTGATGGATTGGGCATGATGGCTTGGTGTTGTGGCTGAGAAGGTAGAAAAAGCTATTGGTAATTCATATTTTGGTGTTGCCACTGCTAACCCTTTTTCCATTATGGCTGCCACTGATTTTACTGCACTGGCCATTGAGGGTTATAATTGGAACCTTGAAAATTTTGTTGTGGCCATACATTTGGTTGCTACTGGTTCTAGTTTTGTTGAGGGTTTTTCCATTGTTGAAGGTTTTTCCATTGGTTTGTTTATTTGGCTAAGGTTGAGAATTCCAACCAGAGAATTTTTTATTACCAATTGGAAAAGATGTATTGAAATTTAGAGGGTCTTGTGGCATGCCTTGTCTTGGTTGTCACAATATTATTTATGCAATATAGAACAACTTTCCATATTCACCTTTCAGTGGTTGAAAATCTAGTTTCTCTGATTTGTCTTCTGTAATACTTGCCACCCTTTTACACTTGCAGTTAGCTTTTCTTTGTCTGCAATTGGGGCAATATTCAGTAAGTATTGCTTCAGCCTCCTCCTACTTATTCTTTACATGTAGAGTGTTCAACTATGTAGCTAGATGACTTATAATATCTTCCTTCATGTTGTATAGTAGGTTACTTAAATCCACTCTTGAAACCCCATTAGATGTCTTGCCAACAGTAGATGTTCTTTCCCCCCTTGACCTTTTGGTAAAGGTCCTTGAGTAATTTCTACAGACCTTGCATATATCATCTAAGGATAATGGAGACACATCCCTTGCCCCAATAAGATTGAGGGTATCCATGCAATCATCATTGACTCCTCTTAAAAACACAAGCTTCATGGATTCTTCTGAGAGTCTATTATATGGGTTTTTCTTCAAGCAAAATTGGAACCTTTCTACATAATCCTCCAATGGTTCATCCTCTTTCTGAGTCATTCTAAAAATGTCATCTCTTCTCCTATCAACTCCTCTGTAATAGTCTTGGTATTTCTCCAAGAATTTTATTTTCATGGTGTTCCAATCTGGAACAACATCTCCACCCAGTCCCATAAACCATCTCATGGTAGCATCCTTCAAAGTTATAGGAAATAGCTTGAGCCTATCAACATCAATTGTGTAGTCATAGCTCCTACATAAGACATCAAGTTCAAACAAGAATGTGTTTGGGTCCTTAGTTACCAAACCATAAAAGAATGGTAATGTCGAAGGAGGTATATTCTTCAACACAATATCCCTCTCTTGGTTGGTAATTAGAAATTCAAAAGTCACATGTTCTGGTGGATCATCCACTACTACATCAGCCATTGTTTGGAAGGTCCCCTATGTGTTTGCAGTGGATTTTGGTGAAAGTTCTTCTTCAAGAATACCACCACTTTGATTATTGTGGTCACCAATATCTATTCTAGCTTGTTGGTTTGAGAGGAGGAATCTTCCCAAAGTGTCTCTCTACCTTTGCATATAATAGGTATGACTTTGTATAACAACAACTCTTGCACAATGTTAGTGAAATGTTTAGGTATTTGAAAAGATAAAACCTAATTATCCTAAAATTGAAAGAAAAATTAAAATAGGAAAGCTTGAAAATAGTAGAAACTAATCTTTGGAAGTAGTACCATCCCCAACGACATTGCCAAAAATGTAGTCCCTACTAATGTCTAGTAAACTTGGTGGCAATCACACAATTCAAAGGGAAAACCTAGCTGAACAGTCCACTTGAACCTTTGGAAAGACATTCATTGAATTATTGACCAGGGTTAGTAAGCTTGTGATGGTACTAGCACTATACATGCTTCCAAAGACTTAAGGCTACCTAAATTATCCTAGTACAAGTGTTACACTTGTCGAGAAATCATAAAATTGTATGACAATAAATGAAGTAATGTTGGCACTATTGCTACAGGTACCTACAATATAAGACTGTAACTAATTAATGTCAAGAAATGAATGCTAGAATTTAACTAATACTGATGACTAAACCTACACTCCAGAGTACAACAAGCTTAAGAAAACCAAAGCACACATTTGAAATAAGAATTTCTCATGAATAACACAAGGAATCTAATTAACATGCATTTATGAAATAACTACTACAATAGAAGTAACTATACAAAAAATGAAGTGAGGGACATTTACCTTGAGTGGACCTTGCTCAAGTGACTGCCTCCACTGATCTAACTCAAATCTAGCTTCTTAGATTAATGTAGTCATAATAACTCAAACCATTCATTGCACAACTCCAAAATATCACATAAGATTCAGTTGAGATATCTTATTCATGAAATCATGATTAAAAAATAAACATTGTCTATGTAAGAACAACAACCAATTGAAAAATATTTGGAAACTATATCTACTATTGAAAAATTAACTAACTCCTAATACCTCAACCACCGAGCCATACATATAGGCACATGGGAATTTTATTAAAACAAGGACTCTAAACTAAAATCACAAATCACCACTCCCTATATATCAAAGTGTGATAAAGACTAAGCATTCTATAACTGAAAAAGGAAGAAGAGTCCAAGTAGAAATGAAACTTTATTGTAACAAAACTGGAACTTAGACTGGTTGAATTAGTCGCATTAGACTCCTATCTGCAACATGGTTCTTCTTCTTCAACATCTTTATTAGATGCCATAATGATGCACAATCATCTTCATTAAGTGCCTCCATATTGTAGTTGATGCGCTCAATTTATTCTGGAACCTCCCTTGCTTTCTTGTATGTGAACTCCTTTGGCTATGGGCTGCACCTTGTAGTTGTCGGGGGCTATAGTTTTACCTCCTCTAGGCTACAAAGAGTTAGTTCACAAAACATGCACACAATACTAACAACCATAGATAAGCATAGATATACATTACAATTCATAAATTTCCGCACATAAATTATGCAATAACCATCACATCATAACCATATTTCCATATATTTTAAATCAGGTTCAGGTTGCATAATAAGCATAAAAGACAGCATAGTGTAGGAATATGTATAAGATAAGTGTCTATGAATGTCTATGAACTTGCATAAAAACATAAGAAAGCTATCTAATGATTGGACTCATCATCTTTCATCCTTCTCAATTCTCAACCATTGATTTCAAAAATTAGGTTTTCCATTTCATATAGGGAACACCTTTACCATAAATATATTATAATATATAATATTAAATTAATAATATAATTATATAATATATAATATTATAAATTAACAAATTAGTGAATTGTTATACATTAATATTGATAATATAGTTACATAAAAAATAATATATATAGTTTCTATTATATTAATAATATTAGTATATATTAATATACTATATGTAAACTTTTGGCGGAGCCTCCAAGGGAAATCTGGTTCCATTTAGAGGAGGTTGCATCTTTAGAAATAGTAAAGTAGAATCAATAAGGGAAACAAGAATCCCACTACTACCCAGGACAAACAACATAGTTGATATGAACACACTTTGGTATGGTTTGAAGGAAGGGTCTAAAAGGGCATTAAAGAGATAACAATCAAAGGTGACTCCCTCATCATTGTCAATGCTCTAATCAAATTGAAGGCGATAAATTGGAAATTGAATAACATGTTAGAGAATTTTCTAGGCCTCCTTGATAGGTTTGAAGACTTTAAAACCTCTCATATCTTTAGGAAAGGAAACAAATAAGTGAATAAGTTGGAGAATGAGGCAATTGATGCACCTTACACAAGCGACATTAGTATCTGTGCTCATGAATAAATAAAATGAATAAATGGAAATTGGGTTGGCACAGGCTTAAGCAACATCTAGTATAATGATAAATGGGAGGTAGGTATGATTTTCATGCCAAATGGTGAGTGAGTACAATGGTATGGGTTTGGAACTTGGAGAAGGAAACCAAGTTTGTATATGACGATGCATGAGAAGGACTCAAGTTGGGTGGACATGAGATTTGGAAGAAATTACTATCCCACACAAAGTGTGAGAATGACCCAATCATGGCATATTTCTTCCAAACAAATGGCGAGTATTGGAATAGTAAGATGTTATTTTAGATGTTTGTTGAGCATGGATACATCGTTATGTTTAACAAGACAATGTCACTAAATGACATTTTTGGGTACAATTTCAGATCAAAGGCTGAAAGTGATAATGAAAGAGCATTGTGGTAGAACCTTGAAGGTAGTCAAATGGATTCTGGGAGTGGACTTCTTGGAGAACGATGGAAGATATAGGATGAACATAGACATCACCTCCCACTTCATTGTGTTGCTTCTTGACCTCGATGAGCTGAAGGAGGTGGTAAAATCCATTGCCCTCATATTGTTCAAAAAGCAAAATGTGGGAGGCCTAAATGTCATCTTTTGGGTTGCAAGGTACAATATGGGATTGCCACAACCAAAAGACATCCCACAAGTGCTTCAAGAGGCGATGGTGGTGGAATGATTCCCTTATCTCAACAAATTTAGCACTCAAACATTGATGCAACATTAAGCATTCATAGCAAAGGGCAACCAATACCTAAAAAGAGTTAATAACCTAGAACTAATGTATGATATAGAATGGCTTCGTTAGTTCGACGATATGTTGATTGGAGGTGGTTAAAAGATTTAGTGTCTATTAAAAATTTATTTTACTAAGTTCTAAAATAGCGTGATTATTTGTAATAGGCTCAGTTTTACTCTTTGAGTCATATGCAATTGCAAGCTAGCAATAAAAGCCAAGGTATGTGTATAAACTATATAAATCCTTTTTTTGATTAATACAATGGAGCAACAATAGCTGCAACTTACAAAGAAAAAATATATATATATATATAAACTAATAATCTAATATTTATATAAACTTATTAATAATGTATTATTATTATTATTGTATTTATAATTTTAATTTTAACTTTATAGATATAGTCAATATCTCTTCAAAAAATTCCTCAAATGCTTCACACATATACAAATTTCTCTATCCACCTCCACTGAATGATGATGGCTACTCGATCTCTCTCAATGGCCCGTCAACACTGGATTGCAAGGCCAAATATTTGGGATTTCACCTTGCAAAGGCTACGACTGAGGAACCTATGCTTGTTCGGGATGCCTTGTTGGCACCTAGAAAATGTGATCAAGATTCCATGTGCTACTCCACAAACCCTAACTCATGGTGCCCCGTGGATTCAACTCTATGTTAGAAGGAGGACTATTAGTTAAACTTCATGGAGGCACTTCTACATGGTTCTCAAGATTTGGTTGAGGGGCACAAGAATTTATACCCCAAGTCTTCATCGAGGTTCCCTTTCCACAAACCCTCTTCTCCCCACACAGATGTTAACCAGTGCCCCCCCTTTTCTATCCACCTCTCAACCTTCATCCTCAAAATTTTTTTGGACAATTTTGCATGTGACAAAGAGGAATATCATAGAACCATGCCCTAATTTATAGACTCATGAAAGAATGGAAAAAATTATGTGACCTTCACACTTGGGTAAGCGAAAATTGGAAAGAATACATGGAGGCAGAAATCAACATTTGCCCCTATGCGAGGGGGTTTTTTATACTAATTTGATTCTCTAGAAGACAAGGAATTGGTTCTCAATTCTCGTCCTTAGTTTTGCAAGGAGATTTCTTATGCATTAAGCCATGACTCCCTTCTTTTGACCATCAAACTTAGACTTTCTCTTCAACATATTTTTGGGTGCGATTACCTTACCTCTACAATTTTGGGAAATCAAGTTTTTGTGGGCTATTGACAATGGTTTGGGTAAGTATCAAAGTATATTAGAAAACAATCAACTACAAAAGCTCCAAATGTGCACGTTTATGTGTTTAAATGGATTTATCGAAAGGCCTTCCTATAGAGATTTCATTGAAGGTTTGAAATTGATGCTAGAAACAACCTGTTGACTATGAAAAATTGCTTTCAGATGTAGGAAGTGTTTTTCAACCGACCATGTTACATCCCAATGTAGGAAGAGGCAAGCACACAAATGGGATAATATTGGTCCAAACACAACAACACAACAAGCAATTAGCACCAAATTTTGTGTCGGATTTTAGTGTATTTGAGTCCATCAATCGGACTTGTCTCACAACGCAAAAGTCAGCGAAATAAGGTTTCTTTTTTTCATCGCCAATTTTTGCACCAATTTTTACGTCGGATTTAGCGCAGGATATTGTGTTGGAAATGCAGTGCTAGCAACTTTAGTGCTGGGAAATAACATCAAAAACAATGTCTAAATTAGCACCCAATTTAACTTCCAGTTTTGCTTCCATATTTGCTCCCATTTTTGCTTCTAGTGTTGCTCACAATTTTGCTTCCAATTTTGCTTCATTTTGCTTCCAATTTTTCTTCTAGGTTTGCTTCTAGTTTTGCTTCCAATTTTGCTTCTAGGTTTTCTTTCGGTTGTGCTTCGAATTTTGCTTTTAATTTTGCTTCCAGTTTTGCTTCCAAATTTGCTTCCAGTTTTGATTCCAATTTTTCTTCCAAGTTTGCTTCCACTTTTGTGTCTAGTTTTGCTTCCGGTTTTGCTTCCATTTTTGCTTCCAAATTTGCTTCCAAATTTGATTCCATTTTTGCTTCCAAATTTGCTTCCAATTTTTCTTCCAAGTTTGCTTCCACTTTTGCTTCCACTTTTGCTTCCAGGTTTTCTTCTAGTTTTGCTTCCAGTTTTGCTTCCGATTTTGCTTCTAGGTTTGCTTTCGGTTTTGCTTCCAAATTTGCTTCCAAATTTGCTTCCAATTTTGCTTCCATCTTTACTTCTAGTTTTTGCTTCTAGGTTTGCTTCTGGTTTTGCTTCCAATTTTTCTTCTAGGATTACTTCTGGTTTGCTTCTAGTTTGGCTTCCATTATTGCTTCCTTTTTTGCTTCTAAAAATGCCTCTTGTTTTGATTCCTTTTTTGCTTCTAAAAATGCTTCTTGTTTTGCTTCCATTTATTAATTTAATATGTTTTATTTCAATTTAATTAGTTAAATATATGATGCCTCTTAAATAACTCATATGATTATAGAGTAAGTAATTTAATTATTTAACTCATATGATTAAATAACAAGATAATTATTATAACATGACCATCATCTATAATTAAAACAACTGAGTCAAATATCTATAATTTAATTGAATTTGACAACATCCATCCTCAACAGTAAATTAAAATCATCATATATAATAAATATCCATCCAAAAAATCATCAACCACTTTTAATACATATAAATTGACAAGTCAATACTGATAAGATCATCATCATATATAACTAAAACAAGTGAAAGTCAAATACGCTAGTAGATCAATAACATGTCAAAATGATACATGTCCAATAGTCGACATAAGTCAAAATGATACATGTACAAATGATATAAGTAAAAATGATAAATTATTTAACTCAAATTGATACATGTCCAAATGATATAAGTGAAAATGATAAATGTCAATATGATACAACTCAATAATATGGTACTATAGGTCATGAAAATGATACATATGATAGTAACCATGATAAGAGGCATCATAATGATATATCAGCAATGATCCATGATGCAATCTATATGATAATGAATGTCATTGGGTACTACCAACAACTTCCTCATCGTCATCACCACCACCACCATGATGATGATGATGATCATCATCATCGTCGTCATCGTCATCATCATCATTGTCATCAACCTCGGTGTCTTCCATATCTGCGTCATCATCATCCTCTGCCATGTGATCTGTACCAACATAACCAATATTTTCTGGATCTATATCATGATGAGGATCATCTTGATCTTATGAAGACCCGTGTTCTGCAAAAAAAAAACATTTAAAATGAAAAGTTATTATTTATTTCATGCAATAATTTATTTTTCTGTTATATATCTAATATTACAGCATATGAGACAAAACCATAATCGTATTACATCATATCAAAGTGCACATACCATAATAAAATTTCAAAAAATTTATAGCCAATATGTGATTCCAATGATGTAAAACATGCAACAATTCTAATAAACGTTAGTAAAGATCATAAAAAAAATTGTTATACAATTTAACTATCAACTGTAAATTCTATTACATAACCTTAAGTGCCAACCCTCTGCAAAAGAATGAGGAGACTGTAAGAAGATTGGTTGTAGGGGGCATTGGTACAGGAGATGGAAATGGCTCTTCCAAGCCATCCACTGAGATGGTTTCATACAAAAATGTGGATGATATCCCCATTTCTAGAGAGCTCATGATTCAGGTTGATATGAAAAATGATGTTGTTTTGGTACCCATATATGGCATCATGGTTCCATTTCATGTATCCACCATCAAGAGTGATACAAGCCAACAAGATGGAGGGAATTCTTATATAAGGATAATTTTCAATGCTTCAGGTACTGGCTTTAATGCCAACTACATGCCAACATTGAAATTTCCTAGCAGTATTTATGTTAAGGAAATTTCCTTTAGATCCAAGGATTCAAAGCACAACAACGATGTGGTACAAGGCAAAGAGAGCTACACTGGTGACTCAAGAGAAACTTCAGCTTTCAAAAACAAAGGCAATTAGGCTGGCAGACTTGTGGATCGAGCCAACATTTGGTGGAAGAGGAAGAAAGATGATTGGAACTCTAGAAGCCCACAATTATGGATTTTAGTATTCAACCATGAGAGCAGAAGAGAGAGCTGATATCATGTATCAAAACATGAAGCATGCATTCTTTCAGCCAACAGAGAAGGAGATGATTACTTTGCTTCATTTTCATTTGCATAACCATATCATGGCATGAGAACCAAGAAGACCAAGGATGTCCAGTTTTATGTGGAGGTGGTCCAAAATTTAGGAGGGGAAAGAAGGTCAATGTATGATCCTAATGAAATTGAGGAAGAACAACAAGAGAGGGATAGGAAAAATAATATCAATGCAGAGTTTCAAGGATTTGTCAAGCGAGTAAGAGAGTTATGGGAGCAACCTCATGTAAAATATTTTGAACTAGAGTTTGATATACCATTTAGAGAGCTTGGTTTTCATGGAGTTCCTTTCAAAGCCTCTTCTTTTATTATTCCTACAGTAAACTGTTTGGTAGAGTTGGTGGAATTACCTTTCTTAGTGATCACTATTAGTGAGATTGAGATTGTTAATCAATTAGGCGCTAATTTCTTGTAGCAATGAAAGAGTCTGAAAAGGTAGAGAGAGCTACACTGGTGACTCAGGAGAAACTTCAACTTTCAAAAACAAAGGCAATTAGGCTGGTAGACTTGTGGATTAGGGCAGCATTTGGTGGAAGAGGAAGAAAGATGACTGGAACTTTGGAGGCTCACCATAATGGATTTCGGTATTCAACCATGAGAGCAGAAGAGAGAGCTGATATCATGTATCAAAACATTAATCATGCATTCTTCCAGCCAGCGGAGAAGGAGGTGATTACTTTGCTTCATTTTCATTTGCATAACCATATCATGGCGTGAGAACCAAGAAGACCAAGGATGTCTAGTTTTATGTGGAGGAAATGGATGTGGTCCAAACTTTAGGAGGGGAAATAAGGTCAATGTATGATCCTGATGAAATTGTGGAAGAACAACAAGAGAGGGACATGAGAAATAATATCAATGCAGAGTTTCAAGGATTTGTCAAGCTAGTAAGAGAGCTATGGAGCATCCTCATCTAAAATATTTTGAACTAGAGTTTGATGTACCATTTAGAGAGCTTGGTTTTCATGGAGTTCCTTTCAAATCCTCTACTTTTATTGTTCCTACGGTAAATTATTTGGTAGAGTTGGTGGAATTACCTTTCTTACTAATCACTATTAGTGAGATTGAGATTGTTAACCTTGAGAGAGTAGGACTTGGACAAAAGGAATTTTATGTGGCTATTGTTTCAAAGACTTCAAGCGACATGTACTCCGCATTGACGTCATTCCTTAATATTCACTTGATGGCATCAAGGAATGGCTGAACTCTATGGATATAAAGTATTATGAAAGAAAAATGAACTTGAAATGGAGGCCAATTTTGAAGACTATTACTGATGATCCAGATAAATTTATTGAAGATGGTGGTTGGGAATTTTTGAATATGGAAGCTAGTGATTTTGATTCTGATAATTCAGAAGAGTCAGATCAAGGATACGAACCCTCTGATGTAGAAGAATCAAAATCAAATGAGGAAGGTTTAGAAGATGAATCTATTGTGGAGTTAGATGAGGATGGAGAAGAAGAAGATTTTGAAGCGAAGGAAGGTAAAACATGGGATGAATTAGAAGTCAAAGCCAGAAATGTAGATAAAGAAAAAGGAGACGAGTCTGACAGTGAAGAGGAAAGGCGACGACAAAAGGTAAAAGCTACAAGGAAGTCTCTGACACTTGATATTAGAGATTCAAGAGGAATGCCTGCCAAGAGGCATAAAGTCAAATGAATTGAGTTCATCTACATCCTTCTACTATTTATTAACGCACATAAATGGTTGAGTTGTTAATGAAAATGATGCATATATGTTAACTTGATCAGTGTTGTTACTTTGGTAGTTTGACTTCTATGGCAACCAACCATTAGGCCATTCTGTGCGGGAGAACATTTGTGTTTTTAGTTAGCTTTTTTGGATAGCTCTACTTGGTGTTAAGGACATTCCATTTATCCTTTGAATTTTAAGAAGTCTAGTATTACACGCTTCTCTATGTTGATCAAATCAGGTTGTAGGTTTTTTACTAACGATTTCTTTATTTATGGAATTTTTTTAACTTGGAAGATAGGAATTTATTGCCTTTTTTAAAAATTAGATGGAAAAATTAAGTGGCTAGTTAGCTACGCCAAGTGATGTAGAATACAAGGATGTGTTAGATCTATAGGATGCCTACCAAGATGCATCAAAACATTCTTACATGTTAAAAGAATGGAAACATCATGAGGAAGGATGACAAAGATGCATGTGGATCACTTAGTAGAATGACAACATGAATTCAAGGAAGCACTCCTTGAGATACCATGTTCGAGAGAAAAAGAAGATAAATCAAATCAACATTGGACTAAGTTACTCAAATGATACAACTCATAACTTAAATGAGGACACTTAAGAGATATTAAAAGACAATGGTCATTAATTGAAAGATGCGATGAAAATAAGGCATGAATGTCACCCACTACCCTTTAAGGAAAACAATATTTTTTCCCTCAACATGAAATAATGGGACAATTGAGTGGGATTTAGGGCCAACAGAGAAGCACTTTAGAACTCATCCTACACATCAATAAACAACTCAACACAAGAAATACAAATTGACATATTAACACAACAATATCCAACTAAGTTATTGAAAGTCAACTATTGATACCTTGTTCTCCATCTAGATTAAAAAATCGGCCCACTTTTTGCTTTGTAACTTTTCCTTTTCAAATTGCTTTGGATGCCAGCCATATTTCTCCTCCTGTCAAAACATGGCACATGGACTAGTTAAACTAATTAATATGCAATCATTTACTTTTTCCTAGGAAATTAAAAAAAATATCATTTAACATATTAAATATACTTACAAATTTACAGATCAAGGCCTGTAAACCTTTCTGGCCACTGTGATGCATGGCACAAAGTTTTTGAAGCCTAGCCTTGGAGGCCTTGTCCTGAAACATATACTAATTCAATTTAACTATACACAAATAAAATTTAAAAATAATTTAATAAATTTGATGTAATCTTATGAGCAAATTCAAATACCTACGTACTCTCCTCACCAGACTTCCTTCATGCATCAGAATTCTCATATGCTTTTACAAGCTCTTTCCATAATTTAACACTTACATTAATTGGCCTTGTTTTGAGCCTTATCTCTAGAGGGATTTTTTCTCTTCTTTGTTTGGTTGCACCGAAATCCCTTGCAATTTTGAGACATTAGTAGCTTTACCTTCTTCACAGACCAACCTGTGCCAAATTCAGTCTCCATGTCATTGATAACTGCTTTTTGTAGGTGTATGGTTATCTTTGAGAATGGAAAATGTAGATGGTCTTTGAATCGTTGAAGGCATGATTCCTTCAACCTATTCACAAACCCTTTTCCAGCATCTGTCATTTGGACTTCCCTTGAAACCACATCGTATTAACCCTTTTCCAGCATCTGTCATTTGGACTTCCCTTGAAACCACATCGTATTCTATCTTGGTATTGTAGCTACCAATGCAAGATCAAAAAGATTGCGTGGTGGAAGAAGTCTGTGTCCCAAGAGTGGGTGAGATAGTGGAAGCCTCTGATCCATGTTCTACACTCCCAGAGTTTACTGTTACTGATTTCCTCTTAGATCTTTTGCTCGATCCAAGACTGCTTGGGAAATGAATTGATTCCCTTTGACACATTTGATTTGGTTGCAATGTTTGAGGGGCTTCACTAGATCAATTTTCTATGTATCTAGCAAGCATTGTCCAGCGCACATCATCCAAATTGTTCACTACCTCTGCCCCCAATATGGAAGCCAATGCCTCTTTATCTTTGTCAGTCACATGTCCCTATATATATAAAATAAATTTCTTCTTTTAAATTTAAAAATAAAAAACTAAAAACTAAAAATGAAAGAAACAATGGAAACATTTACAAATCTATAAATTGACAATGAATTACCTCATTGTGGCTAGAGTTTTCTCCCTTTGTTCTCTTCCCTCTATTGCTTGAAATTTTGAGGAGACCAAGGGAAAATTATTTTCGTCCAGTCTGTGGAGCCAAATGAAGTACACACTGTCAGGTATGAAAGTTTTCATCCAATTTGTGGTATGAAAGTTTTACCTTGAATCCCTCTCTTTTTGGATATAAATGCCTAAGAATCAATTGCTTGCGCACCTATATAAAATATAAATATATTTGAAAGGATATAAATATATGCAAAATGAAACAAATGTATTGTAAAAAAATCAACGCTTGCGCACCTATATAGAATGGTAATCTTTGGGGGATAAAAGGGTGCGAAGTGTGGTTTTATTGAGAGTTAACACAGATAGGTCCCATGCTCGAGTCACATCTGCTGATTAGAAAGAAAATGAATGTGTGTGCACAATCAACTCGAAACCACGAGCTCATTGTTCTATAAAAGAATAAATGAAAATTAGTAATAGCTAATTTAAGCTCGAAGGTCTCACAAATTTGAGGAAATGATCTATTATTCAGCTATTGTCTCAAAAGCCCTATCTCCTTGTATTGTCTCGACCAACCTCTATTCCCACAGGACTTGTCTTGAAATACTTGACTACTTTTTTAGGAAGGAAGCGAGAAAGTTATCTTCAGACAAAGGTATGGAAGGAAGGTCCCAAAACTCGAACCAGAAACCAAAAGCTTGGGATGGGAATGATAAGCGAACCCGGGAATTGGGGTTTCAAAAACACATTCATTGCTCTCAGATGTGGAGGAAATAATGCAATGTCTACAATTTTACCCTCCTCCTTTGCAACCACATGAGACTTGAACAATTCGTGTGCAAACAAAACAATATTCACAACCCTTTCTTCACAATCCTCTCCATTTAATCCAAACAAAAATATTTGTGGGAACGAAAAAAACAAATTGTAACCTTACCTATGGTTTGCAAACTAAATCAAATTTCTGATCTACTTGCTTGTAGCCCTCCTTCACATTGTTTTTCCCTTTTTTCTCCTCTCTTCCTTCGCACAAATTTTTTCTCTTGTTATCTCTTCCTTAACGCGAGAAGTTTTAAATTTTTGTTCTTGATTCTATAGTTGGCACTATAGTCGATGTAGTTAACACCGACTTTAGTGCTGCCTTTCAGCCCTAAATATAATTCATTTGGGATACAAAAGGTGACACAAAGTGCATCTAATTTAGCACTTAGCAGTGCAAAATGATGTATTTTGCTTGGAAGTTGATAAATAAATTGATTCTAAATTGACTTCATCTTCATATGTTCCAAGGGAGCAATCATGGTTCCCTATTTTATCTATTCCTTATCCCATGTCAATTTTGTGGGTGCAAAACTAATAGAGGTTAGATTTGTAAACTCAGAAATGACCCCTATACAACTAGATGAGTCATCTAAAGTGTGAAATATTTCAAATTGTATATTACATATTTGTATAAAAGGACAAACCCTAATTCATTACTATCATCTTAGATATAGGGCTTATTGGGGAATTATGAAAAATCATCTAAAGTGTGAAATATATGTCTAAAGTGAGGTTTTGTGTTGGATAGCATCTTCATTGAAATGATATAATTGGTGTACTAAACATTATTTACTATGTTGTGTATTATAGGGGCAAGATGAGGCCATGGCAACATATCATGTCATGTCAAATGAGGACACAATGGTTGAAGCGGGACATCAGATACTCAAATTTTGACTTAACTTAGGAAAAAATGATCTGATGGAATTTTTTGATACATCCATATTTTTTCATAGTATTATTGAAATTTATAATGTATTATCCAATCTTGACATAAATTAATACATGTTGATTATTTTAGATGGAGTTTGGAGAAAATGCAAAGCCTGAGCATTCAACTAGCAATATAGGAAGATATGTATGTGGAGGTGGACCTAAAACTGTTAAATCACATAGACAACAGTGGGTGTTCAAGGATATGACAATGGATCTTGCAAACACAACAAATGATTGCACTAAACAAGAGGTTGGTCAGGACAATAGTACATGGGATGAATACTTTGAGAAACTATATGACTAAAGTGAGTTTTTGTGTTGGATAACATATTCATTGAAATGATATAATTGGTGTACTAAACATTATTTACTATTTTGTGTATTATAGGGGCGAGACGAGGCCATGGCAATAGATCATGTCATATCAAATGAGGACATAACAGATGAAGCGGGACATCAGGTACTCAAATTTTGACTTAACTTAGGAAAAAATGATTTGATGGAATTTTGTGATACGTCCATCTTTTTTCACTGTATTATTGAAATTTATAATGTATTATCCAATCTTGACATAAATTAATGCATGTTGTTGATTATTTTAGATGGAGATTGGAGCAAATGTAGAGCCTAAGTGTTCAACTAGCAAAAGAAGAAGATATGTACATGGACATGGACCTAAAACTATTAAATCACGTAGATGAGAGTGGGTGGAAGAGGATATGACAATGGATCTTCCAGACATAACAAATGATTGCATTGAACAAGAGGTTGGTCAGGACTATAGTACATGGGATGAATACTTTGAAAAAATTATTGTTTGTGGATGTTCTGTATGTCATGGAAAGAAACAATTCAAATGAGTAATTGTACAAAGACATTACATATATGATGAGCTTCCAGTTAGTAGTATGCCTTCTACAATCAATTCAAATCCAGTAGGAATTGTGGTAAGCAATTTTCCAATTTGATATAAATAACATGTATACTTCGTTTAAACATTGTTTTATATTATTTAAATAACTATTTTTTTCTCAATGGATACTTGCAGGATGAAGTTCTTGGTTTAAAGTTTCCTAGATCACTGACTTCCAACCTAGAGGGAAATGATCATTTATCAAATGACACATCTAACAAAAATATGTGCCAAAATACCAGCTCAGAAGATGAGGAATTGATGAAAACAAGTCACAAAACAAGAATCGGTTTAAATATACATAATTTGCTTAAAGACAGGGGGAAGGTGGACTACATACCCTATGAGAATGAATGTGATGGAGATGATGAACTTCCCCTAAGTTTGAGATCAATTTACAAAGAGACATTTGATCATCGACTATATTGCACTTGGCCTAGTGATCAACAACTACCTAGAGTGTACAAGGTGTTTCAATTTTGGGGATACAACTACATGATACGACCCTCCAATATTCATGGAGTGAATCTAGGCCTCTTTATTGTACAAAATGTACATGTGGGATCTAAACATAGAAACAATTCAAAACAAACCACTAGGAGATTAATGCCATATTATGGTCCATCATATTACAGTGGTGAATGGAGAAGGCTAGCAGAATATAAGCCTAGCATGTCAGCATATGGTCTAAATTTGAATATGTATACACATCGTCTCTAATTGGAATGTGGAAAAGAAATTAATAGAGGTCATCTTATGTATATAGATGGATGTGCATACACACACAAAAATATTGTAGGATTTATAAATAGTAGTAAGGGAAGGGACCCTAATGTAAGACATAATTGTCAATTTGTTGAGGTTATAAATGATAAAGATGGAGATATGGAAAGAAAGGTTGATAGATTGATAATGGTTGAGGCTATCAAGGACCTTACCATTGGGGATGAGTTATTGATTGATTAACCCTTCTTAAAACACACTCTTGTGTGAAAGAAAAGGGAAGAACAAGGTCTCCCTCAGGATGTTCTTAAGGGTAGAAAACTAAAGAATAATAAATGAATGTGGAGTGATGTTTTATAAACTATGTTGTCAAAATTGTGTTTTATTTAAATTATTGTATAAAAAAGGTAGTCTATAAAATAATGTTCCATTATTCAATTGATGTATATATGTTTATACAATTTATATTTTTATTTTTTAAGCCATATTTGACTATATTTCTTTGAAATTGATACATTTATGATTTATCCAATTGTTAGCAAACATTAAATAATGCTTGCATTTGTTGATAGGTAGAAGATGTTGACGAAACATATACTAATACCCATGATCCAACTGGGTTATTAAGATTTGGATGGGATGATCCAAACCATCCTTTAAACAATACCAAGGTGAAAAGAGAAAGTTTGAAGAGATTACTACCACCTGAGAAATTTGAAGAGCTAATGAGATCCGCATACACTGATGACATGCCACCTAGCCTTAATAATGATGATCATGATAGTGAAAATACAGTGCATGAAGAATGATTGAATGAAATTCTTAAAAGTTTCTTTGGGGATGGAAATAATGATGACAATAATGATCATATGGTTGACAGTAACGATGATAGCAGGGGTAATTACCACCAATGTAATGTTGATGTAACAGCCTGAAAGACTCCATCAAGCAAGCAATGAAGACACCCGTGTTCAAATCGGGTGCAAGTAGAACCTCAAAACTGGTATGCACATTAATATTATTAGAAATCAAGTCACTATTTGGTTGGTCAGACAAAGGATTCACTACCCTACTAAAGTGAGTTGAAATCTATTTTACTTTGCATTGTCAATTGGTGTACATAATTTGTAAACATTCATTGACTTCATTTATATTTCTTTAAGGGGATTTTAAAACCATATATTGTATATAAATAGTCCTAGTAGAGATTGACATATCAAACATGTTCATCAGAAGTCAAACATTCAATTGATTTAATCTCTGGCAATCTTATAGGGCACTAAAAACTAAAATATTCCCTGAAGAGAATGTGTTGCTATCAACTTGTAGAGAGGCACATCTGTTGTTGGTTGAGTTGGGGATTGAATATGTTGCCCAATTTTCACCTATGGGCTCAATTAGGTAGGACAAATTATGGTTCAAATGTTTAAGGAGGCCAGATGGGACATTTGCATTAAGGGTTAAATCATACCTCTAGTGCTAGATCATAGGGAGGTCCATTGGAAAGCATTCCTCAATCTATTCTGGCACAAAATCCATTTTGAGAAGAAAGTCGGCAAGACCCTCTCATTGTCTTGCCGACTAGCACTGCATTCCATTTGGCTGAGTGTGCCAGTCACAGGGGCATTTGGGTCGCCATGACTCTTTATGTGTCTCTATGCATGGGATGTCTTGGCAATAGTAGCTCACAAGGTTGGCGTCGGCAAAAATAAATGATTTTGGTATGGGCTCTTACCGACAAGCAGGGGTCTCCCTAAATGGAGATCCGAGTTCGTCAGAAGGTAAGGTCTCGGTGTAGGGTCTAGTCGATCAAGCAAAGTCACACCAAAACGAAGAGCTCTCGGTGTAGGATGGTCATCTCGGGGAGATGTCTGGTTGATAGGCCAGGGTCTCGGCGACAGATGGGGCTTAGCTAAGAGGTCTCACTGACGAGCAATGTCTCACCAAAGGGAAGCAGCGTTGCTGAATGGAAGTGAGTTCGACAAGAAGTCTCATCGATAACAAAAAGTTACACCGACATGCCTTGTGCCTTCGGTGTAATGCGAGGAGCTCAATAGAAAGTCCCGCTGACACATGAGAGTCACCCCGATGGGATCCCAGTTCGCCAAAAGGAAGGTCAAGTCACCAAGATGTCTCGGCGACTGGCAAAGGCCTCGTCAAGAGAAATTGATATCAGCATAATGTCTCGTCGAGGGCTTAGTGTCTCACCGAAGGGATGTTTGAGCCTAGGGAAGTGGTTGAGGTTCACCATAAGGTCTCATTGAATGCAGAGGGTCTCCCTGACATAAAAGACATTGGTGTAGCATCCGGCTATCAAAGTGATGTCTTACCGACTTGGTATGGTCTTAGTGATAGAAAGGGATCTCAACATGACTCATGAAGCTTGTTGTGACCTCTTGGTGATAAATTTTTGTCTTTCCGAAAAAAAATGAAATGGGCTCTCACCAAAACATATGTAGTTCACTATGACGTCTCCCCGACAGGCGATGGTCCTGCCGAAGCGGTCTCGAGCTCGCCAAAGGATTTTAAGTCTCGCTAAGATGTATTGTAGATACACGAAGAAGGTGACATCGACAAAGGAGGAATGGCCTCGACGGAATGTTTCACCGACCCGATAGGGTCTTACTGAAGTGGAGTGAGCTAAGAGCGAAAGAAAGGAGATGGACTCTTAGGGCTTGCTATGACTCTTGCCGACGATAATGAGTTATACCGATAGTTACAGAAAGGTATAATTGCATTGATGAGACACTTCTAGTGTCTTATCGAGATGCAATTCTAACTGAACAAGCTTTTGACCGTAGGGGAATCCATGTGGAATGTGCCCAGCCAATCAAAGAGAGAGCTACGGGCGAATCGTTGGCAGCTTGACCGGTGCCAAGAAGATCAACAGAATGTGAATCGACATAGATCTGCTATGAAGTTAGAAGCATTCAAGGCAATTCAGCTGAAGAGGTTCAAGGAGGACACGAGGACCAGAAGTAAATGCGTTTGGTAGCTACAAAAGATTTAAAGGCTTCTCCGGGGAATGACTCTTCACCGACATGGACAACAAAGACACGTAGGAATGCAACATTAATTTTAGGCAAAAGATCTAAGGAGGATTTTTTCTAAAGACTAATATTTTGTAAGCCCTGGGGGGCCAACACTCTCTTGTATATAAGGCATTTTTTCCTTCTTGTAAAGGAGTTCTCTTGATGCTTTTCTAAAGTCTGTGACTTCTACAATCCTCTCTCAGATTAGCAAAATTTTGTAACTCATTTTGGGGCATGTTATATAAAGCTTACCTTGGTTACCATTGATGGTTCATTTTTGCCTTCTGGTTCTTGTGAAGTATTGTTCATTTTTAAGTGATTCATTAAGCTACTTAGTGAAATATTTCTTTTCCATATAGCTTTGTTTCATGTTAGCATGCCTTCCTTTGCAAAAGTAGTATTATGTAGGTTACAAACTGTGTTTACTCAATTGCACATGAGCTTTTAATTTGTGAAAATCTACTTTTCCTTCTTAAAAGTGTGTGCATGTTGAACCTGTTTGTATGCATAATCTATAGGATCTTGTTGTGCAGTCCCATATCCATCATCAGTATTCAAGTGTAATCAAAGTATCTCATTGTTCCTGTCAGTTCGGTGCATCACCATAGGATTTAATTTTCATTTTTTATGCATTCTCCTTCTCCCTTTTTCTTTCAAAAGAATCTGTAGTTAGGTGACACCAAAGGAAGCCAACCTTCTCTAGAGGTTCATTTCAACTCTAGGTGACCCAAAACCTTGAAATGATCTCGTGTTTCTCTAGAAAGCTCAATTTTCATAACTCTGCATAGGGTGCAATTTCTAGGTGACAACAGTTTCTGGCACGCCCGGTGGGACTGTGAACTGCTTCTCAGTTCATGTTTAGACATTTTATTGTTGTTGTTTGGTGTGTGCAACAGTAGTTTCAGCCTTTTGGAGGCATTTTCTTTACATACCTGGTGACTCTGAGCTCAAATCTTCTGGTTTCACAGGCATAAGTGTTGGTATGTCTCAAAAGAATTTGTTAGTTTTGAGTTTCTAGCTCTTTGAATAAAAGATGTCTAGTATTCATGAAGGTGCTTACTATTACCCTCCATATCATGAGAATGTTGCTCCTACACCTTATCAGTCACATTCACCTGACCACAGTGCTAGTTTCGACCCAATTCCCCTTGCAGTAACAACTAATCAACATTTTCATCATGTTTCCCACCCTCCCACTCCAGTTCAGCCTATGTTTCAATCAATATTTGATCAAAATCAGCCCCAAGAGGATGTTTCTGAGGTTAACCAGTATGATTATTTATCTGATCAGTCTCAAAGACATCCATATCAGAGCATATTGGACCTGCTCCAATAGATTGACCATACGTTGTGGGATCTAAGTCAAGGTCTTCACAATATGATGATTAATGATATTAGTAAGGTGCTTGTGTGCCTATCTAAGATATTGGTTGATATCAAGGTGTAGAAAGGTACCATTATACAGCAACAAGAAGTGGCTGAACAAGTCTACTTTTATGATCAATAGAGAGTGGTAAAAAGAATCCAGTTCAAGGAAGGCCTTGAACAAGAAATAGATGCTAAAGAAGAACAAATGAAGCTACTCTCTACTAAGGTGTAGAATACTCAAGCTTACTCTAATTATCAACACCAACTAATGGAGGAGTTTCAAAAGAAGCAACTTGAGGGGAGTTTCAAAGAGAAGAATGTTGTAGCTAAAGAGGAAGAGCAGCCCATTGATCTAGACAACTTACTCCTGTGGGAAAGGATTAAAAAGGTAAATCCTGTACATCTAGCTATAAAGTGTTTTCAATTGTAGCAACAAAGGATTGAACAGCTAGAAGACATCAAACATTTTGGGGAGTTTTCAATCGATGACTGTCAGCAAAACAACAATAGCACATGTGAAGACGATGTTGAATCAAATTCATTGTTGAATCCCTTAGATTTTGATTCATTTAAAAAATCTTCTGATGATGTTTATAAGATGGATGAAGCCAGAATGCAAGAATTGTCAGTTGAAGATCTTCACTTGCAACCAGAGAATATCGTTGACTTGTTTGATCAACTTCCTCAATTTTTTGATAAAGATGAAGATCTCACATGCATGATAGCATCTATGCCTGGTATGGAGCAGCTAAATGATAAAACTCATCTAGATTTAATGCAAGATTATGAGTTAGATGATATCATAGGAGTTTTTTGTTCTAACATAGATGATGAGCTAGCACTAGCATCAGATGAAAGGGAAGCATGTGATCAACCCATTCAAGTCAATGAGACTATTGAAAAAGCTGTAGAGGATAATGCCTTGTAGCCTATGAACTTATTTGAGGAGCTGCCCCACTTTGTTGAGGAGGTGTATTCTGTCATTGACAAAGATCATAAGGAACCACAATTTGAAGATTTGTTTTCAGTTATCCAATAGGGATATCAGCTCCTTGGTCAAGAAGATCACACTGTAGCATCCAATGAACAACCTCCATATTACCTCCAATCAACATCTTTTCAAGGAAAAGATGAAGTCTTTAGAGATCAACGAGAGGCCAGTAAGGAAATTTCAAGCTTTTCCCTTACTAGAAGTTGTCCAATCAGGTACTTAGCCTAGATGGAGTCCAATAAGGCACCCATATGTGAAGGTACAACAAAAGAAGATATCCAAGATACATTGACATCCAAACAAGATTATGTTCAGCTCACTTGTCCTCCTTTGGCTGACAATACGTATGGCCTATCTAGTGAGGTAAGTGAAATCATTCACCTCTTTCAAGAGGCAGTGCATCACCTTGGTAAATTTTTTTCTATTTTTCACTTTTATTCAACTGCCATTAAGCTTGAGACTCATTTCATATTGAGGAGAAAGGGCAGTTATTTTACCCAACCTGTCAATGGGTTTGTTTGACCAATTTCATACTGGTTAGCATAGGGTAGGTTTAGATGTAGTTTTCATTCCCTAAGTGTTGTCCCAGCATAGTAAATAGTTTTATTTCAGTTTTTCCCTATTTTCAATAAGTTTCTGTTGTGTTCTATGGATCTCAAGCAAGTTGTAGCCATGTACGAAGCTGCTCTTGATCTGTTTCTGAGTTGTCCCAATGACTCCATGCCCAATGGATAGCCTAGGCTACTGGTTTCCATGTTTAGTAGGCAAACATCTAGCAAAGGTCGCTAGAAATGTTGCCCAATTTTCACATATGGGCTCAATCAGGCAAGACAAATTGTGGTTCAGATGTTCAAGGAGGCCAGATGGGACATTTGCATTAAGGGTTAAATCATACATCTGGTGCTAGATCACAGGGAGGTCCATTGGAAAGCATTCCTTGATCCGTTCTAGCACAAAATCCATTTTGAGAAGAAAGTCGGCAAGACCCTCTTATTGTCTTGCTAACTAGCACTATGTTCCATTTGGCTAAGTGCAACAATCACCAAAGGCATTTGGGTCACCATGAAACTTTATGTGTCTCTCCGTATGGGATGTCTAGGCAACAGTAGCTCACAAGGTTGGCGTCAGCGAAAACAAATGGTTTCGGTATGGGCTCTTACCAACAAGGAGGGGTCTCCCCAAATGAAGATCTGAGTTCGCCAGAGGGTAAGGTCTCAACATAGGGTCTGGCCGATCAAGCGAAGTCACACCGAAATGGAGTGCTCCCAGCGTAGGATGGTCATCTTAGGGAGATGTCTGGCCAATAGGCCAGGGTCTTGGTGACAGATGGGGTTTAGCCAAGAGGTCTCACTGACGAGCAATGTCTCGCCGAAGGGAAGTAGCGTCACCGAAAGGAAGTGAGTTCGGCAGGAAGTCTCATCGATAATGAAAAGTCATGCCGACATTCCTTGTGCCTTCGATGTAATGCGAGGAGCTCGTTAGGAAGTCTCGCCGACACATGAGAGTCACCTCGACAGGATCCCAGTTCGCCAAAAGGAAGGTCAAGTTGCCAAGATGTCTCGGTGACTGGCAAAGGCCTCGCCGAGAGAAATTGATATCGACATAATGTCTCGCTGAGGGCTTAGTGTCTCACCGAAGGGATGTTTGATCTCAGGGAAGTGGTTGAGCTTTTCCATAAGGTCTCGCTAAATGCAAAGGGTCTCCCCGACATAAAAGACATTAGTGTAGCGTTCGACCATCGGAGTGATGTCTTTTGACTTGGTATGGTCTCAATGATAGAAAGGGATCTCGACATGACTCATGAAGCCCACTATGACCTCTTGGCGATAAATGTTTGTCTTGCTGAAACAAAATGAAATGGGCTCTCGCCAAAACATATGTAGTTCGCTATGACGTCTCCCCAACAGGCAATGGTCCTGCCAAAGCGGTCTCGAGCTCGCCAAAGGATTTTAAGTCTCTCTAAGACGTCTTGCCGATACATGAAGAAGGCAGCATCAGTGAAGGAGGGATGGCCTCGACAGGATGTTTCGCCAACCCGGTAGGGTCTTACCGAAGTGGAGTGAGCTCGAAGCGAAAGAAAGGAGATGGAATCTTAGGGCTCGCTATGACTCTTGCCGACAATAATGAGTTATACTAATAGTTACAGAAAGGAATAATTGCATCAGTGAGACACTTCTAGTGTCTCACCGAGATGCAATTCTAACTAAACCAGCTTTTGACCATAGGGGAATCCATGTGGAATGTGCCTAGCCAATCAGAAAGAGAGCTACGGGTGAATCATTGGCAGCTTGACCGGTGCCAAGAAGATCAACAAAATGTGAATCAACACGGATCTGCTCTGAAGTCAGAAGCATTCAAGGCAGCTCAGATGAAGAGGTTCAAGGAGGACACGAGGACCAGAAGTAAATGCGTTTGGTAGCTACAAAAGATCTAAAGGCTTCTCCGGGGAATGACTCTTCACTGACATGGACAACAAAGACACATAGGAATGCAACATTAATTTCAGGCAAAAGATCTAAGGAGGATTTTTTCTAAAGATTGATATTTTGTAAGCCCTGGGGGGTTGACACTCTCTTGGGGTTGACACTCTCTTGTATATAAGGCATTTTTTCCTTCTTGTAAAGGGGTTCTCCTGATGCTTTTTTGAAGTCTGTGACTTCTACAGTCCTCTCTCAGATTAGCAAAATTTTGTAACTCATTTTGGGGCGTGTTATATAAAGCTTACCTTGGTTACCATTGATGTTTCATTTTTGCCTTCTGGTTCTTGTGAAGTATTGTGCATTTTTAAGTGATTCATCAAGCTACTTAGTGAAATATTTCTTTTCCTTATAGCTTTGTTTCATGTTAGCATGCCTTTCTTTGCAAAAGTAGTATTATGTAGGTTACAAACCGTGTTTACTCAATTGCACATGAGCTTTTAATTTGTGAAAATCTGCTTTTCCTTCTTAAAAGTGTGTGCATGTCAAACCTGTTTGTATGCATAATCTATAGGATCTTGTTGTACAGTCCCATATCCATCATCAATATTCAAGTGTAATCAAAGTATCTCATTGTTCCTGTCAGTTCGGTGCATCACCATAGGATTTAATTTTCTTTTTTATGCATTCTCCTTCTCCCTTTTTCTTTCAAAAGAATATGTAGTTAGGTGACACCAAAGGAAGTCGGCCTTCTCCAGAGGTTCATTTCAACTCTAGGTGACCCACAACCTTGAAATGATCCCATGTTTCTCTAGAAAGCTCAGTTTTCATAACTCTGCATAGGGTGCAATTTCAAGGTGACAACATAATATAAGCAAATTCATTCATGTAAAAATAATTGCATTTTATATAGAGATGAATATCAAAACAAGGTAAAATGCCTTGTATGCAAAGAGAAGAGATATCGTACAAATGTACAAGGTCCTATAGTTCCAAAGAAGGTTTTACGTCACATGCCAATTATACCTAGACTTCAACAAATGTTTCGTTGCAAGTCACTTGTGCAATTGATGGACTGGAATGCAAAGAATAGGAGTAAAGATGGATTCATGTGAATTTTGGCTGACTCCGCAATGAAACACAGAGGAAAAATGGCCAAGAAAATTCAAAGATGAACCCCGTAGTATTAGGTTTGGTCTTGCAATTGATGGAGTGTGCCCATTCTCTTTCCTGAGCTCAAATTATAGTGTTTGTCCAATCGGATTGATAGTATACAATATTCCCCCATGGATGAGTGTTAGAAAGGAGCACCTTATGTTGAATCTCATTGTTGCAGAAAAACATCAAGTTAAAAACATGGATGTTTATCTTGCACCTTTTATTGATGAGATGCAACTACTATCAAAAGGCATAAGAATGTATGACATATCGTGTCCTCCATCAAATAGGTCCTTCATGTTGTATGGTGTGCTATGTTGGACTATTCTTGATTTCCTAGGACTTGGTATTTGTTATGGTAAGATAAAATATTTATGTATTTACACTCATAATTTATTTTCATCCCAAATTTCATACTTAGTTTTATACTATTTTTTTGATGTTATTAACATTACTTATTGAATTGCAGGGCTTCAAACAAAGGGTATATTTGCATGTCCAAGATGTGCAAAACAACTTCAAGGGCGGTATTCTAAAGATCTACATAAGTTTATTTACGCAAACAACAGGGTTTTTCTACCACTAGATCATAAGTTTAGAAATTGTCTGAAGAATCAATTTGATGGAAAAGTTGAAAATAGAGGCCCTCCCATGATTATGGGTCCAGGTGATTGGCTTAAGAAGTATGAAGATGTTGAATTGAAAGCTTAGGAGGATTTTTTTGATCGGGGTGATTCAATTGAAGAACCAAAACAAGTTGTAGTTAATATGCCAAAAGGAATGAAAAGGAAATCCATATTTTATAAGCTCCCTTACTGGAAGGATCTATTAATATCTCACCTATTAGATCCTATGCACATCTTCAAAAATATCCTAGATTCTATATTTTGACATATATTAGGTAAAGAGGACACCTTTCCTTTGAGAAGAGATATTACTCTTTCGCGTACCAAATTTGATAGAAAACATTTGTGTTCAAACAAGGAAAATGAAACATATGCGGAAGCTCCATGGATTTTGAAAAAAAAAAGAGCTAGAACAACTAAAAAATGTCATCTGTTCAATAAGGACACCTATTGGCTACGAGTCATCATTGGATAAAGCTTTTACAGTTGATGGACATATCACAAGATTTAAAACACATGATTTTCATAATTTTATGAAGTTATTATATATCATCATTTAACATTTACTGGTAACATTGATTAAGTACTAAATATATTTTGATATTTTGTTGTGTGAGAAAAAATTACTAATGACCTTTTCATAAATATGTTTGATAGAATATCATGCCATTGGAAATTAGGGGGGATTCCTATCTTATAGTTGACTTAAGGAATGCCATAGGTCGATTGTCAACATTTACAAGGTATGTGGTTATATGAAATGTTCACGTGTGAGAGACATAGAGATATTATATTGCATTTTAATTTTTGACTAAAGGTTCATACTAATTTACTATTCTTATATTCGGTGGGTGACCTCCAAGGAGATCCATGAATGTGAAGTGGCAAAGTGGAAAAAGGAAATTGTAGAAATTGTATGTGTATTTGAGAAGGAGCTCCCTACAAGTTTCATGGACCTACAAGTCCATTTACTTATACACCTAGTCGATGACATTGAATTGGCAAGTGTCGTGTCAATGAGGTGGATGTTTTTCTTTAAGAGGTATATGAAAAATCTAAAAAGATATGTCCGACAAAAGGCACATCCAGAGGGTTGCATGACTGAAGGGTATGTATTGAATGAAGCATTTTTCTTCCTGTGTGAATTCCTTGGTAAGGATTTTGAAGATGGTCCACACGTCTAGGATGGAGAATGAGCATCAGATATTATTGATGGAGAAAAACCACAATCTAATGGTGTTCAAGTAGAAATTAGTAAGTAAATTCATGATTAGTGTGGTTGTTTTTCTTGCAATCATTAATTTACTCTGTAATTTATTTGTCAAATTAACAACTTGACATTTGGAGTTTGAAATAAACATGTTGACGTGTAATAGGTGTAGATGAAAGTGCAATACTCAACAAGTTCATTCTTTACCACATGGACTTTATGAACAAATGGATTGATTTGTATAATAAAAAGAGAGAAGTGTTAGAAGCAAGGAGACAATTTAGGAGATTGAGCCTAAGGAATACTCCACTTCCCACTGATCTGCTTGGGGAATGGAGAAAATATTGCACACTAGAATGGGTTATTGAACAAATTCAAAATCAAATAGAAGATGCAATTATAGATTCAAACATAACAAAAGATGAAATCAACATGTCTAGAGGATGTGAAAGAAAGGATAGTTGGAATTTTACAAAATGTTGTTTCCTTACAGTTTTGACACTATTAACTATTTTAATATTTGTTATTATATTTGTTTTCACTGAAATAAATGGTCTTTGGTAGGTGAGGAAATATCCAACAATGTGGGCATATGGTCGACATTATTGTGTAGAAAGTGTAGATGTAAAGAGACAATCCTTCAATTGTGGCATCATGGTTGACTTCAAGCAATCCAGTAGATCAAGCTCAAAAGATAAGAATATAATTGAAAGGAATCGACAATATGTTGGGAAAATACAAGAAATTATTTAGTAGTTGGATTACCACTCTTTTAAATGTTGTATTTTTAAGTGTAGATGGTATGAAGCATTTGAGAGGACACGAAGACATGATACCCATAGTGGATTATTTTCTATAGATTTCTCATGCTTCCTACCAGAGGAGAAGAAGCCTTATGTTCTACTAATTCATTGTGAGTAGGTATTTCTTTAAATCAACAAGAAGCGGTAGTGATCATTAATCTAATAATTCATAGTTTATTGCGAATATATACATGTGTTTATTAATCAATAAAATTGTTATAACATATGTCTAATATATGTATGTCATTCATGTGCAGGTATTTTTCTATGAAGATATTTTGGACCCAAAATGGATGTTTGTCATACATTATGATCTAAGATTAAGGCATGTATTTGACGAAACATTAGTGGATACTAAGCAAAAAAATGATGGTGAACAAAATGAGAGAGAGGGATTAGAGAACATCGAAGAAATTGACATCGATGATGATGTTGAAGATGGTTATGTTCAAGCACAAGAAGACAACAATCCAGAGTTAGATGATGTTATGGAAGACAACAATATGGATGGTATAGAAAATGATGACCCAAATACATTTGGGAACAATATATATGGTCTACAGTCAAATTTCAATGATGATGAAGATGATGCAAGTCAATATGAGGATGATGATAATATGAAATACGTGAAAGAACATATAAACATTGACAATGATACACTGGATGACATTGTAGTAGACAATAATGTTAATGAACAATACTTCTAAATTTTTAGAATTATTTGCAATCCATATTTAAAAAAGGATGATTCTTATGGCCTAAACTTTGAAATGCTTTAGTAATATTAATTCAAGCGTTAAACTATAGAACCACCACTCTCCATTTTGATGGTGTATAACTTGTTTATTAGAAATATTTAATTAACTATAGATTTAGCTTCATATGTATCTCCCAATTTCTTTAAAATAAGTGCTATAATGGTCTCTTCATGTACATTCAACAATATTGAATTATCCAAATAGAGTCTAATGAGACTCTTATCTTTTTTTCCATTTTTTCTGCCTTATTATGACATTCCAATAGGTTTTCATCTAGCTACTATAAAATTAAATCTCACGCATCATATAAATATAAGTAGTGATTACAAAACCATGATCTAAAACCACCAAAAAAAGTGGCACCCAAAAACCTAGTTATAAAATAAACACCCAAATCCCAAGATGGCAATAACATTGTAAATACTACTTATCAATATCCTAGCACCTGATTTTCATGAGTTAATAATCTCATCTAAGCATTTAAATTAATTCATTGAATCAATAAGTAGGAATGAAATCAAACATCCATTGATGAACATTAGAGACAAGTAAAAGAAATCATGGATTACTTTTATTCATAACTCATAAAATGAGCACAAGGATAGACAATAGCCATGAAATTGGTATTTCTTTGTATATATATTGCTATACTGTTATCCAAATTATATACATAACAATGAGCTCTAAAACTTAAGACCAAAAAATCTAAAACATGCTTAGTATTCTCCTTACAATTCTTAGTGTTAATTGCAAAACAACAAACCCCTACTTTTTGGCCCTGAATTCCTTCTTATACAAATGAAGGAGCAAAACAAGCCTTAGGACAGAAAGTACACATGTTAAAACCCTATTGGACCACTACATCAAAGATTCTCTCATTCAGTTACAATGTATTCCCAAGAGGTGGGAGACGTGAGAAAATGAAAATAGTCTTCATTCGTTATTAGAGATCTGGTCCAATTTTCAAAATGGGTACAACCGAACAGTTACCTCAAAACTTGTGCCCATACACACAAAATGAAAGGAAGATAAAACATGAAGAAAACAAAAAAAAGGAAAAGACAAGAGGAAAAACCACGTTTGCAGCCTTGTCATCAATTCAACTTTGAATAAGATGCACTATATTTCTCCATACTTTATCAAAAGCCTAATTTGTACTAAATCCAAGCTATGTAGTGCATTCCCATCTATCCATTATTCATCATGGTTGTAGACTTCAAAATTTCAAATCATTGGCCCGCCACTCTTAATGGTAGACCTCCCACTCCTTCCAAGTACCTGCCTTTCCATGCTAGGAATTCTTCTTTAGTAGGCCAGTCAAAGTTCATTACTTCATCAACCCTTTGTCTATAAGGTGCATACTTGGTGACACTCTGATTAGCTTCTTTATCAAATTCTAGTAGGACAGTCTCAACATGAGATAACATATCCATATTTACCTTTAATGTCTCCATATCAAACTTCTGACAAATTTTCATAGCTTGATCTGAAATAACCTTATTTGCCTTGTTTTTCCACTCCTGTAGAGTCTTAATGCTACCATCATCCCTTAAAATGGATGGAATAAGGCCATGATGAGATTCATGGAAGGATTTTACCAACTCCTTTATCTTGTTCTCCAATGGCTCAATATTTCCTTTGTATCCCACAATCTTATTTACAAGAATCAAAGTAGGCTTAAATTTTTCAGGTGGGTTGGGGTCCTGCTTAACCCCAATTCCTATCAATATCAATTCTTACTTCCTAGGGATCCAGACTTCCATGAGTGGAATATCTCTTTCTTTTTCAATGTCAAACATTCTGATAGTATCAACCATGGATGAATAACTGTAGTGAATACTATTTAATTTTCTATTCAATCTTCTGTTTAGATGTTCTAGCACTACTTTGGAAATCCTCATATTGCTCTTAAAAGCATCTTCATCATGACTGTTACATTTTTATTTGTATTCATTTAATTTCCTAAGCAATTCTTCCCTATTGATATCCCCTTCCGCTTGTGGCCCTTCTGATGTACTGGGTTCTACTATTGAAATGGGCACACTTCCCATATTATATGACACAATTGCCCATGAAGAATTTACATCAATCGTAAACTCTAGGGATACATCCTCTTGTGCAGTGGTGGGAGAGTCAACATCATTCTGCTTGGGCTTTTTGGGTTGTAACCTTTGCAAAAAATCCTCCAATAATGCTACCTTTGTCTGTAATTGCATATTATCTCTCTCAAGATATCCATACTTAACCAACAAGTTATTCAATTTTGTTCCGAGTTTATCTTTTTTAGCAATCGCAGACTCCATAGTGGCCTTTGTGAATTGTGCAACATGAACTGACATATTTGTAGCTTCTAAGGCCAATGTTTCTAATACTTTTTTTTAGTATTAGGCCTCCACTATAGTTAGGTCTAGCTTTCTTGTGCTTGGGGCTAAAGACCATATAGCGAAGGCCTCCCATTCCTCATTGAAAGCAGACCCATGTAGTGCAAGTGTAGCTTCTTCTTATGTATCATAGAAAGGTCTGTCACATTTCTTTATTGTGTCAAAAGCCATGGCTGAAGCTAGATCCCATTTTGGTAGCAACAAGATGCCACTATTTCTCACCAATTCCCAACCCTCCTTTGTAGCCATGTTTTGGAATTTGGATCACATTTCATTTAACACCTTTTTTCTGAATGATAGCATCAGGTAGTTTTGGATGAAGGTTCCTTTCTATAGCTAGAATTTTTGCATACTCATCTCTTTTAACCCTATATGCAAATTCCATAAAAGCTTGAGTCTTTACAAATGAGTCATCATCCAAGAATTTGGCACATGCCTCAACCCCCATATCATCTCTTCCATTGATCCCTCTAAGATCAACATTACTCAATCTTTTTCCCAATTGATTTTTTTCCCTTACTACAGATGCAGTGGGCACTCCTTCTTGCATTTCTTGTTCTGACACCCAAATGTCATCATCAGAACCTTCATTATCATAGTCCACTAAATTAATGGCCTCAATCTTTTTTCTTTTCAATGGTGGCTCTTTGAGTGGTATTTCACTAGGTGATGGGGAATCAATATTCATAATTTCAGGCTCTACCAACCTTGGTGGAGATGGGGGTGGTATTTGTGGCATAGGAGAAGGAGGCTTGTGCTCCTCTTGCTAAGTGGGAATGTAGGCTTCATCAAATTTCTTTTACTTACTCTTTCTCCTTATAAAGAACTTTATTTTTGGTTCCTCAGGGGCTTGTGATGTAGACTCTTCTCCTATAGCAGGGATTTCTCCTCCACTCTGTTCTTCTGCAATTGGAGCCTTCCCTTTATCTTTACTAATTACTCCTTTAGTTTCAAGGTGGCCTATTATTGAATCAAAATTACTTGTTACATGCTCCACCTTTTGTAATATATCCTTAGCCTCTGGGAGAACCTTGAAATCAGGTTCTTCCTCCTTTATTTTACTTTGTATCTCATTGAATGCTATCCACCTTGCTAACCTCTTTTCTTGTTCCTTAGTGTCTGATATATTTCTTATTACATCTTCTAGATACTAGAAAATGTGGACATATTTGTAGCTCTTGTTTCTCTCATTCAACCAAGCCATAAAACCTTCAGGATCATATTTGACCCTCTCAACTATCCTCTGCATGTAGTATGTTTTGATTATTTCAAGGATGTTATTCCAACCTCCTTTGGTCACTACAAAATCAAAGAAACAAGTGTATGAAGGAAATAAAGTTCCTTTCCCTTGATTCAACAAATGCTCATTTTCAACATTTCCTAGTTGCCACATAACCTCAAGGAAACCAATTCTTTATGGCACAAACCTCCGCAACAAGTTAGGTGCTAATTTGGAACCATATAATCTTAAGATAGTCTAATCAGGGAGTGAGATAACATCTCCCCAATTATGATAAACTTTTATCTTAGGCCTTCTCTCCTTGGGTCTTAATAAATCATGTAGAGAAATGGGAATTCTAGGTAACTTCACAATCAAAACTCTCTTTAGTTTAGAAGCAAACAAATTTTGGAATGTGACATAATCATATCTCCTATCATCTTTGTCCAAGACTGTGGTCCAACATTGCAAGGGCAGATCCAAGTCACCCCTTCTTCTTTCCAAGTCAATATTGTGTCTAAAGTAAATTGCACCATTGTACAAAAACATATGCATTAGCAATGAGTACCGGCTGAACCTTACCCCAAATTCACCTTTCTTTAATCTCACCAGTCCCTCATGCATTCTTTCAGAAATAAATCCTGCATAATCATACACTACACAATATTGGGGATGCTAGATATGGGCAGCCATATACATCAATGCCATTGGCATTCTAGAGACATGATCATAACAATTATCTGGAAAATGGAATAGAAGGTTCTTTTGAAATAGGGAATAAAATAGTTAATAGGGAAAGGTTCCTTATCATGTGATCCTATT
The DNA here is from genome assembly GCA_007258455.2 of Sequoia sempervirens. Lineage (NCBI taxonomy): Eukaryota > Viridiplantae > Streptophyta > Pinopsida > Cupressales > Cupressaceae > Sequoia > Sequoia sempervirens. The sequence goes on from VDFB02075321.1 coordinate 277,807,681, forward strand.
ACAATCTTCCAACCTATAATTTCTGCTAGAAATCTTGGCAAGATGTGGACTCTGAATGAAATCTTGGTTTTATCTTACTCTTTCCTAAGAGAATCTTCATTTATCTTATGCATTTCATCACTCCATTCAGTAAGCTTGAAAACCCAATTCCTCTTTAGTGATCTTAATCATTTCTTTCCCACCATATGTTCTGATAGTCCTCATGACTAGGTCATAATTAGCAGTTATTTCCCTAAGAAAGTCGACATCCATATAGACATTTGGCACAATTGAATTTCTCAAGTCACAGTTCCAAGGGTTTCCTATTGGGATACCCATATTTCTATTCCTAAACAAACTATAAAACAGTTCCCACCCAGTATAAGGCAATTTAGCATCCCCGATAGAACATCTTCTGTTGAATAGACCCTCTGCTATTTGAGGAATTCTAGGAATTAATTGGCATTTAGGTTTGTCACTGGTTGAGGGTGGTAATTGATCCATAAGGTCTTTATTCAGAGGTCTTTTGGGAGTGGAAGCTTCCCCTTTAGACGCAAAATACTTTTACTTTAGGAGCCATAATGTAGGAAGTACTACAAGGCAGGGTTTTTTGGTTTAACTAAACAAGGCCTACGACTTTTGTGAGGGTTTGGCATGAATTATGCAAATGAAAAATTAACAAATTCTTTTTTATGACTGCCAAACCTTAAAAATCTGAACCAAGAAAATCCTAGCAGACTTAAGTTTGAGAAATCACAACTTATCAATATTGCTAGAAGGAAAGCAAAAATTGACTTACTGGTTTTCTCGTAAGTTGACAACCCATGTTTCGACATCAAAAAATGTTGAGAAACCACAACATGAGCTCCTTGAGTGTATTGAGTATACTTTTAATACTAAATTATGCCTTTGAGATAAACATTAATAATTATGCAAATCCTTACTTCAATAGATCAATGTCCTTTCAGTTATTAAGGCTCACTTGCGTGAACTAGAACGACTTGCTTGCCTTCAACTAAGTTTTGAATACTAGTTATTGATATTTTTGGAGAGTTAATTGATTCACGATCCAGATTTGACCAGCTTATTATGAAGGATCCAACTGTGCACAGTCGTAACACTTATCAAATGACCAGAGGCCACATGGAAACACTTGCTTGTAGTACACAGGCTCCACCATCTCTTTGTCTTTATAGCCATGATCCACGTGTCCTTTTCCCCTTGCCCTCGTGAGCCATAACTCATGTGCAACTTTCATCAACGGGGAGATAGGGAGAGGCTGAGACTAGATCTCTCGGTCTCATCATACACACTCCTTAGCTAGCAACAACTTTATCCTTCATACAACCTCTACAACTTAGATTAAAAGATCTTTTAAGCATGTGTAATATATGCATATTTCTAACACACATTTTACTTCCTATACCTTGTGTTGAAATTTCAATTAAAATTTTTCCCACATATCTATGCTTCCACATTCTTAGGATTACTCCACGTGGCAGACACCCGCTTCCCTGTTGGGAATCTGGCAAGTAGGATGGGGCCCACACGGGATGGTGGGGAGCAGTCAAGATTACTCCACGTCACCTGCTATTGACCGTTGATTTAATTGACCCTCAACAATACTAATCCTCGGGCCCATCATCAGCAAAGACAAGTGGAAATCACCCACTAGCCCATGTCATTATTTTAATAATCAAGAAAAGAAAACGGGAACGTGGGGAACGATTCAGATGCAGCCACCTCACTTATCTCCCACTATTGATCTTCTTCAATGACCAACTGCACGCTTTATCAGTGATGCCTAGCCCACCAATCACCAGGGACACATGGCCTTCGCTCATGTGCCCAAATGAATAAAAGAATGATAGACAAAATAGAATGGACATGCGAGCTATGGTCCAAATTTTTTGCATTTGATCGAACAACATTCAGGGGTTCTTATATCTACACATGTCAAAAAATGTTAATCCTAAAAGGGACACGACTAGGTCGATGAAGCCACACCCACGACATAAAAGACTTAAGATTTTTCAATGGGAAATATTGAGCCCGACTTAGGAAAATTTCAAAAATAATGATCCAATAGGATCAATCAGTAAAACAGGACTAGAGGGCCGATCACTCAACGGGTTTCAATGTCAAGAGTCGTGACTTAAAGGATTTATGACCAACACAAGGATTCAACTGAAAATTAAAACCTAGGCGAGGATATGGACTCAAAGGGTTTTTCAAATAAGACTTAGGTAAACCTAAAACCCCTTATACAATAGTAGGAGACAAAACTCATAGTTCATTAAACTCATGAAGAGTTTGTAAATGGAACATAGAAAATTTTAGGGGTTCCATCAACATGCATAGGAAAGCTTGAATATATGTATTCCCAAGGATGGCCAAAACTAAAATCACTCAAAATTTACAAACTAGCAATTTTTTTATGCAATTTAATCTAGTCCATAAACAAATTCTAATAAATTTATTATCAAGTTTATATATGGACATAGATAAATAATGTCAATTTTTTTAATTTTTCAATAGCTAAAGAAAATGGGCAATGGATAATTTAATCATCTATTTACCTATTTACACAAAAGGAAAATGGGTAGAGGCTAATTTCAAGATCTATGATATCTTCATTAAAAATGCAAATGGGTAGATATTAATTCTATCATATATGTGCTTGTCTATGAAAATACAATTGGACTTGATATGATTGAAGATAAACTTTGCTATAGAATACAAACATAAAATCAATGTTATAGTAAAATAATTTGAACCAATATGACTCATAGAAAATGAGATGGTTTCATAAATTAAGGATGAAAGGAGGTTTTTTACCAAGGAGACAATCTCACACAATTGTGGGATTTTTTTTGAAATTAACAAACATTACAATCTATGTAAAATATCATTGTTAGGCACATCAAAACATCAACTTAGAAAGCAATCAACTCTTTCACATAGTAACATCAAATGTGCTTTGATAAATTAGACAGATTTAAATAACTTGAACAAACCACTTTGGAGACAACAAAGTAATAAATGAGCATTAAAATCAACACAATAATTGAGCACTGAAAATGAATTACGATTTATGAATAGTTTGCTCCATTGTATTACTTCAAAATATAAGCATTATAGCAAAAGTGTTTGAAATATGGTATGGATGGGCGAATTATGCAATCTATTTTCTTATTAATGCTTACTCTAATGGAATGGAATGTGATGATGATGATATGATATCTCAAAATCAAGCCCTGGTTTCCCTATTTGTATCGGAAGCAACAAGCTTCAAGCTTGTTACAAAAAGTCGCATTGTTTCATAACTAAAGCATAAATAGAATAAACATAAAAATATTAAGAGTTTGCTAGTGGATGCACTGTAGTCCATTAATCTCCAGCAAGTGCCTATGGCCATCTAAGACCTGTTCAAGGCTCGTGCACCATGATTGTGTATCCAAAACTATCAAACTCTAGCCCTTGTCACTCCTCTCTTACTTGGCCCTTGAAATGAACAAGTTCACCTTTGACAAATGCTCCACGTACCCACTTTTAGCATGAGTGTCTGCATTATGTATGATGTCTTTCATAGCATACTCCAATTTGAAGATTCTCCCAAGTTGTTGGTGCATCCTCTTAAGCACTTCCTCTTCATCATTAATCAGATCAAGAATAGGTGATAGATAGTTGGCAATTTTGTTCTTCCATGTATCCTAATCTTTCAATTCTATTTCTTCAAAGAAATTGGGTAAGGCCATACTCAATGGCTGACTGAAATCACTCAACTCCTATGTTAGGATATTGTGGAAGTCCCTATGAGCTTTCATGAGTTCCTGGTATTCTTGTAGCATAGGAGAGTTATCTTCTTTCTTTGCAATGATCTCAGACTCTACCTCCTTCATCCTATCACTCAATTTGGTGTTTTCTAGTAATGTTGCATATGTTTTGTCATGAGTTTTCCAAACTTGTTTATCATGTTTGTACATGTCTTTGAATCTCATGCAGACTATTTATGATGCCATCTCAAAGATAGTGGTTTTGATTTTTCCCTTTAACTCTTCCTATTCCTTCTACACTTTCTCATGCCTTCTTTTCCAATATGTTGTTTCTGACATTGCCTCAAGCACTTTCCTTTCATGTTCAACCAATGGAGAATAGAGGCCTGGAGAAGAAGAAGGTAGTCTATCCCTGTAGTTGATCAACTCTTGTTTCAACCTTTCATTTTCTTCTATCAACCCTTGGTTATCCCTTACTAGTTTCTTAATCTGAGCCTTTGTGAATTTGGCCACATTCACATTCAAATCAATAGTTTCCATGGAATATGTTTCTCCTACTCTTTGCACCAAAATATGTCCAAAAATTTGATCATGATCAACTAGTGAAGGCTTTTCCCCTGGTGGATAGAGTGCCCATATATGCAAGGTAGTATTGTCAGGATTAAATCCTGATCCAATGTAGATCTTGTCACTAGCTTCACCTGTTAAGCGCAAAGTTTTCTTTTTTCTTTTCAGAAAACCATCAAATACAATGGCCGAGTTGATATCCCATCCTGGAAGGAGCATAACCTCAGCCTCTTTCAACAATGCCCTTCCTCTCTCAACAATCATATGTTTCATTTCTCTATCAATTTCATGCTGAAGTTCTTTTAAAGCATATGCTTCCGTCTCAGGGTCAATGTCCTTCAACCTTTCCCTTACCACCTTTCCTTTATATTCATATATGAAAGCTTTAAATTCAGGAGTTTGGACAAAGGCATCATCTGCAATGAACTCTTGATTGGATTGATGCCTCACATCATCAAATAGCTCATCAAAAGCATCAAATTTTACTACGCTCCTTTCCAGTGGCATTTTATATGGGGGAATGACAAGAATATTGATCTATGTGACTTCATCCTCCTCTTCAACGTCATCTTCTACCATGATTGGTGTATTAACTAAAAAGCTTACCTCTAGAGTAGGCTAAGGTGAAAAATGGTCTAATGCTGCTACATTTTATGCTTGCCTCGAAGAGCCAACATTTCTTCTTCTCTCAAATTCCACCAGAGGTACATCCTTTATTATCTCTTCTTCATGCAAAAGCAACTATTCAACTCTCTCCATGGGGTCTTGGATTTCAGAAAAAGCTTCTACATAAGATGGGTTAGTTTTCAATCTCTAGGCCTCAGCCATAACAATCCTATTGTACGTATTTCCTCTCATGATCGCCTGAATATCCTCACAATTCCTGACAACATCATCAACATCAAACTTATGCCCATATCCTTTAAGTTTCTAAGAAATTTTGGCATCACTTATAAGGTGCTCAGGGTCAAAATTCTTCCTCTTATTTCCAACTGACAAGCCATAATAATTTAATTTGATTCCAACCAAGTCATACCCTGATTCAAGAATAATGGTGAAATCACCAAAGCACAAAGTAGAAGGCATGAATGTCTTCCTTCCAAAGCTTTTCAAATGCATAAAGGCTGAATAAGACAATTGTCTTATAATCTCAAGGTAAGCAACTCTATCTGACAGTCTTAGGCAACAAATATGGTTCTGCCTCAAATCCATACACCCTAATGATAGTACAATATGAAAAAGCGTACCAATCTCCCCAATTGTGGTTTATCTTTCCATCATGGCCTTTCTCCTTTGGTAATAGAAACCTATGTATTTTGAGAGATAGATTATAATCACATTTACAACCAAGCAATTTATATAAGGGTTTGACAAAATGCTCCTCAAAGTACAAGTAGTGGGATCTCCCACATCTACTATCCTAGACTGATGTCCACATTTGCACTGGTATTGAATTACCATTGATATCCAAATATTTTACTCTTAATTCTTCTCCCCAGAGTCCCATCACCTAGCCCTCGTACAATATCATATGCATAAGAAGTGAATAGTGCTTGAAATTGATAGCTACACTATTATTCTTAATAGCATTAAGAGCACTATTAATGGCCTCTGATAGATACTCTGCATAATCATAGGGCCTGGCATCTTGAATCTAAATGTTCATGGCTAGAACCATGGGAGCTATAATCATGTTGGTAGGGGCCTCAATTCCCAACACTTGGCCAACTGAATAGTATGTGTACTGATAATATTCTTCAAACAATTCTATAGAAAATGGGGACTTGTTGATGGTTCAGATGAGCACAACAACAGTAAATAGAATATTGACTATTATGCTCTCCTGAAAGAGAAAGAATAACGCATGGATATCCAACTCCCAAGGTCTTGGTAATCGGTTCTCAACTGTGCTTATTTCACTCAATGGTTGATGTGAACTATAATGTTCAAGGGGCCTACTAGTGTTGAGCTTCTGGATTGTTCTGAGATCAAACATATACTTAAACCTACTTTAACCAGGGTTTTTAAAGAAACAAAAAAAGATCAAAGCTTTGGAACTGAAAAGAATGATAATTCATCCAACTTAACTAGACTTGCTACCTTTCAAGGAATTCCTAACTAAAAACTAGAGAACAAAATTAACTTGTGATTAACACACAATTTAATTCATTCACAGTGCTAACTTCAACAACAGATTGTAAATCACCATTTAAACAAAACATAAAGTAAAATTTCATTCCTTGAAGGCTTTAAAAATTAGATGATTAACCCAAGATAACTACCATTCTAAAGCATAATATGAAATAGATTTAAATCTGGTTGCTTCTATTGTTGGTGAAATAGATAAACAACATTTACAAATCTGGCACAATCACTAGTGTACAGAAAATCCATGTCTTTAAATCATCTCCATCTTCACTAAGAAAACTTGAAAGATACATTACTGCCTCTACTGAATCTAGCTCCTACTCTATTCTACTCTTAATTTCCTCTACTTTTTAGAAAGAAAATCTATTGGTCTCTACCCCCCTCTCTAAAAGGAGGCAAAATGCCATATATACAGAACGTGCCAAAAAAATAATGTGTTGCCCCCTGCTTTAGGGTATACAAAATATCAGTCGGTTACAGAAGGGTCAACCTTTAGATCTTTTGGAATGAAGTTAATGTTGCATTTAATGTGCATCCCCATGTCCATGTCGGTGAAGGATCGCTTGAGGAGCGGCCTTTAGATCTTTTGCAACCATCACATTAACTTCTGGCCTCCGTGTCCATCCTCAAACTTCCCTGTAGAGCTGCTTTGAATGTTTTGAAGCACTATCATTAATATCGATCTACCTTTGCCAGTAGACACCACAACTGTCCCTGAGATTTGTGGCGTCTTCTTCCTTTCAGCTTTCTTCCTGCTTTAGATCTTTCTATAAATTGACCCCCCCTTTGGAAACAACATCTGACTCTCTTGTTAGATCTCCACACCACTGTTCACCGAGCCGATCCATCACTTTTTATCTCAGAGTAAGTCCATGTCGTTTATGCTCTGTTGATCTTCCTCACAAGAATAGTCAATCAGTCAAAATGCCAATGGTTCACCTTTGGCTTCCTCTGATTGGTTGAACACACTCCATGTAAAATTCTTGGGTGGTCAAAAGTTCCTCAGATAGAATCGCATGTCGGTGAGACACTAGCCGTGTCTCCCTGATGCAATTCTACTTCACAGTAGCAATCAACATAGCTTAGAACTGTCAGCAAGACGTCATACTAAGTTGCAAAAGTTATATCGATATCCAAAATTGTCACATAGACCATCGTTATTAGCCAGACATCATAGCGAGTCCCTAAGAGTCATATCGTTGTGCTCCTTCGTTGGCAAGAGATCTGCATTCAGCAAGACATTGTTTAGTCGGCAGGAGGTCATAGCAAGTTCCCATTAGTCACACCAAAGAGTTAAAACTATTCACTGAGACCTCACCCTGTCAGTGAGACATCTCCCTAAACTCAAACCCCTTGGCTAGGAGTTATATCGATGACACCTCCCTTCGGCGAGAGATTCATTTGGTCAGCAAGACATTTCGCCGAGCTCAACTTCTTTCCCCAAAACCATTTCATTTTGGCAAGAGCTTACCCCGTCGGTGAGACATCACACCGAACTCCTTCCTTTCTCCTCAAGCTCAAACCACTTTGGCAAGAGTCCACCTTTTCGGCCAGACGTCATACCGATGGAACCTTCTTTGGGCAAGCTCGGTCCATTTCGTTTTGGCAAGACTCCCCCCAGTCGGGAAGACATCACACTGAAGGCATAAACCTTCGGCGAGACCACGATTGCCCGATGGGACATTACCTCGAAGCCACATCCTTTCAGCTAGATCACCTTCGGTCGGTGAGACATCACACCGACCGAGCCTTCCCTCAGCGAGCACAACTTCTTTCGGCGATACCTCTCCCCGATGCCGGCCTTGTGAACAATTGTCGGTGTGACTTCCTCAGGTTGAAGAGATACATAAAAACTCACAACGACTGAAATGTCTGGGCAACTGGTGTACTTCAAATGAATAGAACATAACATCCAGTCAACAAGACATCCAGTTGGTCTCTGCGACTTCCTTCTTTGAGGAGTTTTGTGCCACATCTAATTGAGGCATGCTTTCCAACTGACTTCCTTGTGAAATAACATCAAATGTGGGATTTGACCCTACAAGACAATGCCTCCATTAGTCCCGAAAAGAATAGAAAATACATTATTTTTCATCATTTCACTCAATTTTAATAAAAATGAAACCCAACTTTGGCTGAGGTAGAACCAAAATCCAATAGAATAAAAGACAGAATTAGGAGGAAAACAAAAGAACTCCTAAGACCAAACTAGACAACCAAAGGCGAAGAAAACAAAAAAAAAAGGGGGGACCCATTTTGTTCTAGAATAAAATGGGGTGGTTATGCAAGGAATAACATGACTTTTCATTGCTAAGAAAACTTATTGGTTGATTTCTTGGACCCTTGGGTCTATGCAGAGGAAACTTCCACCTCTTGTAACTCATATCCATAGAGCGATACTCCTCCAGAAATTCTCTTAGCCATAATTTCTTTTCCAAAGAAGTGTCTAATTGGAAAACCATGCAAATACAATCCCTCATTATGACCATAAATTGTGATCCACCAGGAAAATGAATTGCCCTTGTTTTGGGATTATAATTCTTTTCCAGTGCTCTAATTAAATCTACATTCACAAAAACATTTGGCATTACTAGCTTCCCTAAATTCAAATTCTATGGGTTCGAGTCTAGGCTATATTTGTATTTATTTCTATAATGATATGTGAACAAATCACAGCCTCTATGTGGAGTCATACATCTCCCAAATTCTTATGCTTGTCTACTAGGGTCTCACATGACGGGTTTAACTAAGCAATTCTTCGTGCTTTAAGCCTAGACCTGGGACACTGATCTATTAAGTCTTGACTGAGAGGTCTAGTTTTAGTTTTTTTCCTTTTTTCTCTTATCTTTTTTGGGATTTTATCCATTCTAACCCTAACAATGTTGTACTTCAAGCTATATTCAAAATTTTATGTTCAGCTGAGCCAAGGTGTACTTACTTGAGTGAATGCTAGAATTTCTAAGTTGCTTGCTTTTGTCCAACTCCGTCCTCTGGATGCTTAGCCACAATGTGCAGTGAATTTTTGTTTCTCAGAGGCTACTTTTATTGAATTTTAGTTTGCTTAAACCAACTCTGGTTCATAAATGGCACTCATGCCACCTTCCTATAAAACTTGCGTATTAATGGCAGTTGTCTCTTCAATGACTTAATCCGTCAAATCAATTTGGTGAAAATTATTTCTTATTTTGTTGATGAGACTCTAATCACAATGTTTGTATCTCTCTTTGATATCCTTGGCCATCTTTTGAGAAATGTCTAAGAGACATTTAGGCTTCTCTCATCGATATCACAATGTCTCTTCGATATTTACTTCTTAGTTTTCTCCTTGATGATTTTATTTTTTGTCGATGAGACTGGTGGATTTCTCTTACTAACAAGCTTATGTCTCCTCGACATGTCTTTATTTTTTTCCTCAACAGTAATAGTTGAGCTGATGATGTTTATGTGACTTTGTTATGTCAGGGAGACCTGAGGTCACCTCTCTCCGAAGTCCCTTAGTCTCATCGATATTTTGTGCCAGAATGTCGGGGAGACTTTTGATAATGTCTTCTCAATATCTTTGTGTCTCCTCGACACATCATTTTTAGGATGTCAATGAGACCTCATCCAATGTCTGTTCGATATTTCTCTGTCTTGCTGATACTTTGCTCCTTGAATGTCGAAGAGACTTCTTTGCTTCTCTCCTCGACATGTCGATGTATCTTTGAAATTGTTGTTTAATCAGTGCTTGTTCTGCTAGTGATTTACTTTTTATTTTATGATAACCTCTCAGTGTCCAAGAGATATTTTTTGTTTCCTAAATGTTGACACTCGTATGATTTGTTGGTGAGACATGTTAGATTCTCTCCTCAACATGCCCAAGTCTCTTAGACATGTCATTCTTTAGGATGGCGGGAAGACATTTGAATATGTCTCTTAGACATTCAGGAGTCTCATCTACATTTCTTATCAACCCTTTCTGCTTGTGTCAAAGAGACTATGGTGAGACTCTCTCCGATAAGGCATTGTCTTGGTGATATGCCATGAGCTGCTAGGAGAACATTTCAGGCAAGGACTTCACTTTATTGTAATGATGAAGGGCCTTATTTTGGTACTTTATACTAATGGACCAATTATTATGAAATGGAAATGGAGTATATGGTGGATAAGTGAAAGTGGAGGTGTGCGGGACAACCAATGTGGATTTTTTAGCTCCAACAACATCAACACATACTCTTCTAGGATATGGGAATTGCTATGGAAATTTTATCTCCTAAGGCTCCAGCGATGGGTCGTCCTGCATACCTAGCTTCGTATGCTAGGCCATAGTTAAAATTTGAGCTCAAACTTCCCTTCATTAATGCTCGTACTTATAAAAAAGCCTTTATTTTATTTTATTTTATTCACTTGTAATTTGTAAAAATTAATTTCAAATAATCTCATATATATTATTTTCAAATAAAATTATAATGTAAAATAAATAATGTACATTATAATTCCCAATTATGGGAAAAACAATTCTTGTAATTAAACAGTTTTAAAATAAAATTAAAAACTCAACTAATTCTAAAGTTTAAAATGGAAAAGAAAATAAAAATAATACAAATCCTTATAATTAATTAAATACTAAACAAAAACACGATCGAACATCACCCTCATTTATACCAGGGGGTATGACATTCCTGGTTGGTGGTCTTGACATGACTTTTCGGCAGCTCAAAGGGTGGCACGTATGCATTAAAATGAATACCATGAAAGGGTGGCATTCATTTTAATCCAACGAAGGTGGTGATCTCTGCATTCTACATTTGCTAGAGTTTTCATTCCGGAGGCTTCACTTGGGTGAGAAAGAATAATGGAGGATGCAAAGTATGCAGTGTTTAAATTGGCTTAGGCATTATCCACCTTTGGGAACGACACTCTAATTTTCCTAGATTGCAGTGTGAGTTAGGCAGGTTTCAAAAAACTCATGGACCAAAGGCTCAAATAGATTCTTTTGGTGTTTGATCCCTTGATGGTGGCCGCGATGAAAATGGTTTTGGGCCGAGAGCATGTGGCCTACAATGAAAATTTTCAAGTTAATTCCCACATAGTATCTCATTTTCTAGCGTCTTTGCTTGATCAAAACACCCCCAAAAACCTAGTTCGATTAATGATGAGCAAGCTATTCAAGCCAAATCTCCTGGGCTGCATGGATGAGGTTATTTTGGCCTCTATTCTTGGCTCTGGGGTGTCACATCCAAAATACTTGGAAATGCTCAAAAATCCTGGTGTGGTGGTCAAATTTTTTTCGCTTCTATTGGAGCTGAAAGGACCGACGCTGGTCAGGCATCGGATGGTGGTTGTGGTTGGGGTGGAGTATCTAAAAAAAGCTCTTGAGCTGGTGGAGACTGAGGATTTAGAGTGGGTGGAGCAATTCAATGACTTCACCCATCTCAATGGATTTATGTGACCTCAGGCTCGTGGTGGGATGGTGTTGTTTTTTAGCTTCTGCGATCGTTGGTGGCTCCTGGTGGTGGTTCGATTAGTTTTTTGATGATGTTTTGGTGGGTTTCTTGGCCTTTGGTGAGGCTCAACATGGGTGGTTTGGGTAGCTTGAAAATTCTAAAGCATAGTTCTAGCTTGTCCGCTTGGGTTTTTGGCTAGTTGGAAAATCTATTGCTAGGGTTTCATGAATATTCCTGCAATGGCAGACAATCTATAATTTTTTGAATTTTGATTAATACAATCTCTTGCTTATGTACCAAAAAAAATTTAAATACTAATCTGGTTGTTTGCTATGTAATTCTTCTTTTCGTAACCTTTGTGTTGTCCTATTCTTATTGTACTCTTTTTGCATTGTTTGAGGTGTATTTGGTTGTTTGCTATGTAATTCTTCTTTTGGCAACCTTCGTGTTGCCTTATTCTTATTATACTCTTTTTGTATTGTTTCAATACAAAACAAAACAAAAAAACAATATGTATATGCAAAAAGAATGTACATTATAATTCCCATTCTCATTATTTAAACAATTTAAAATTTTTAAAAAAACTCAACTAATATTATCTAAAAAAATTTATAATTACTAAATGTTCATTTTACCTGTTCAAAATTTTAAAATGGACATGAAAATAAAAATAAGAAAAATCCTTATAATTAAATACCAAAAAAAATAGTACAATCCTTATAATTAAATACTTAAAAAAAGCAATATGTATATGCATAGAGTATTTTGTTAACCAAGTGATTTGTAAATTTAAGCCAAGCAACGAGTAAAATGATAGAATAGTCAATTTAGTAGAATGAAAAGTGATTTCATCTAGCGCTTGGTAATTTAGGGCTTGCAAAACAAATAATATTTACATGCCTGTAAAAAAGTAGAATAAAAAATACTTTAACTACACACAGTAGTAGATATTATGCAACACACATAGAAATAAATTATATGCAATCTGTATAAGATATTATGCAGTGTGGGGCAGACTTTTGCAGGTAAAGTATTATTATAAAGTGATAAAATCAAGAAAAGGGTATCAATGGAGCAAACAGTTTCAAGGGTTGGTAGTCTGATATCAACCATCGATTGGCAGTTGCATGTTTGTCTTCTTCAAATAGGATATGCCTTCAACGTAAAATATATAGCACCATCTCAATAAATAGCGCTAAATTTTTCAAAAAATTAGAGAAAAATACATTAAACCCTTAATTAACCCTCAACCCTAATCCTTCAACCATATACGTACCCTCAACCCCTATACCCTCTACCGGCCTATACAATATTGGACCCTCAACCCTAATCCGTCAACCATATACCCTCAACCCTCTACCCTCAACCTTAATAAACCCTCAAGCCTCAACCCTTAAACCCTCTACCTCTACCCTCTGATCTACCCTATACATTAAACCCTCAACCCTCAATTCTCAACCCTCAACCCTTAATCCCTCAACCCTTAAACCCTAAACTCTCAACCCCTATACCCTCTACCCTCTACATTGGAACCTCAACCCTAATCGACCTTCAACCATATTATACCCTCAAACATCCTAGCTATACCCTAAAACCTCTACCCTCAACCCTTAATAACGTCCCTCAACCCTAAACCCTTAACCCTAAACTAGCCTTAAACCTTCTACCCTCTTATACCCTAAATGCTAAACTAATGTTAAACCATCTACATCCCTCTACCCTCAACCCAATACCCTCTTATACCCTCAACCCTAGTAACCCCTCAACCCTTAAAACCTTAAACCCAAGTAAATTACTCTTTGCCCTAATCCCTCAACCCTCAACCCTGAACCCTCAACCCTCAACCCTCTACCCTCTACCCTCTACCCTCTACAAGTACCCTTAAACCCTAATCCCTTAACCCCTATACCCTCTACCCTATACATTAATGGACCCTCAACCCTAATCCTTGAACCATATACGCTCAACTCTCAACCCTTAAACCCTAAAGTACCCTTACACCCTCTACCCTCTACCCTATATATACATTAGACCCTAATATAATTAACCCTAATCCTTGAACCATATTATACCCTCTACCCTCAACCCTAATACCTCAACCCTAGTTAAACCCTTAAACCCAATTACTAAACTCTCTACCCTAATCTCTCAACCCTCAACCCTTAATCCCTCAACCCTTAATTAACCCTCAACCCTAGTTAAACCCTAATCCAACCTCAGCTCCTATACCCTCTACCCTATACATTAGACCCTCAACCCTAATCCCTCAACCTGTATATACCCTCAACCCTCTACCCTCAACCTTAAACCCTCAAGCCTCAACCCTTAAACCCTCTTATACCCTCTACATCCCTCTGATCTACCCTATACATTAAACCCTCAACCCTCAACCCCTATACCCTCTACCTTATACATTGGAACCTCAACCCTAATCGACCTTCAACCATATTGTACCCTCAACCATCCTAGCTATACCCTAAACCCTCTACCCTCAACCCTTAATGTCCCTCAACTTTAAACCCTTAAACCCTATATATACTTTAGACCCTAAAACCTATCCTTGAACCATATACCCTCTAGTACCCTCTAGTACCCTCGACCCTAATCCCTAGTCAACCCTAGTTAAATACTTAAACCCAATTACTAAACTCTCTACCCTAATCCCTCAACCCTCAAACCTTAATCCCTCAACCCTTAATTAACCCTCTACCCTCTACCATCTACCCTCTACCTTCTACCCTCTACCCTAAACCCTAGTCAAACCCTAATCCCTCAACCCCTATACCCTCTACCCTATACAATATTGGACCCTCAACCCTAATCCATCAACGTACGTACCATATACGTACCCTCAACCCTATTGCTACACCCTCTACCCTATACATGAATATTGGACCCTCAACCCTAATTCCTCAACCATATACCCTCAACCCTCTACCCTCAACCTTAAACCCTCAAGTCTCAACCCTTAAATCCTGTACCCTCTACCCTCCGATCTACCCTATACATTAAACCCTCAACCCTCAATTCTCAACCCTCAACCCTTAATCCCTCAACCCTCAACCCTCAACCCTTAAACCCTAAACCCTAAACCCCTAAACCCTCTACCCTCTACATTGGAACCTCAACCCTAATCGACCTTCAACCATATACCCTCAAACATTCTAGCTATATCCTAAACCCTCTACCGGCCTCAACCCTTAACGTCCCTCAACCCTAAACCCTTAAACCCTAAACCGGCCTTAAACCTTAATCTACCCTCTACCCTCAATCCTAATCCCTCAACAGGCCTATACCCTCAACCCAATACCCTAAACCCTAAACTGTTAAACCCTCTATGTCCGTCTACCCTCAACCAGACAATACCCTCTTATACCCTTGACCCTAATCCCTCAATCCTAATCCCTCTACCCTTAAACCCTTAAACCCAAGTAAATTACTCTCTACCCTAATCCCTCAACCCTCAACCCTTAAACCCTCAACCCTCTACCCTCAAATATCCTTAATTAACCCTAATCCCTCAATCCCTATACCCTCTACCCTATACATTGGACCCTCAACCCTAATCCTTGAACCATATACCCTCAACCCTCTACCCTCAACCCTAGTTAAACCCTAAACCCTTACACCCTCTACCCTAGTATACATTAAACCACCCTCAACCCTCAATTCTCAACCCTCAACCCTTAATACCTCAACCCTTAATCCATCCCTCCTCTCTACCATAATCCCTCAACCCTATACCCTCATCCCCATACCTTAAACCCTATACCGTTAAACCCTCTACGTCCCTCTACCCTCAACATCCCAATACCCTCTACCCTAGTCGACCCTAGTAATCCCTCAACCCTTAAACCCTTAAACCCAAGTAAATTCTCTACCCTAGTAATCCCTCAACCCTTAATCCCTCAACCCTTAAACCCTCAAGTAACCTCTACCATCTACCCTCTACCCTATAAATTAGACCCTCAACCCTAATCCTTGAACCATATACCCTCAAACCTCTACCCTCAACCCTCTACTCTATACATTAAACTGCCCTTAACCCTCAATTCTCAACCCTCAACCCTTAATCTACACAAAGTAATGCGATAAAGGGAAAATTTGCTTTGTTTATGATTATCTGGAGGAATGAATGGGTATATACAAAGGGAATGTTGGTGACAGTATGGATCTTGTCACACATATTGTTGCATTTCATGTTAAATACAATGAAAAATCAAAGGCAGTAGATATTTTGATGCAAGTGAAATGTAGGCAAGCAATTGAAGGCTAGTGAATATTGGGGAAGGATTTTTTGTTCTAACACCCTTAATCCCTGCTAGATCAGAACATTTAGGTACTAAATTAGGCACTACATTAGGTACTAAATTAGGTGCCAAAAAGGCTCTAAAGCATGCGCTAAAATAGGCATTACTTTAGGCACTAACATGGGCACTAATGTAGACGTTAATCTGGTTGTTAATTTAGGCACTAATCTGGGCATTACCATAGGCATAGTTTTTGAAGCTAATCTTGGCATTAATATAGGTGTTAATAAGGGTGCTACACTAGGCATTAATATCAATGCTAATATTGGCGCTAATTTCAGCACCAATTTGCACCTAAATTAACGCCGTCTTGTTCTGGTTGGCACAAAAAATGCCAAAAATAGTGCCATATGAAAAATAGCGTTGACTTTTCCCAAAAAATGGAGAAAATACATTAAAATAGTGGGTGGAAGCAAAAAATGAAGAAAAAAAGGGAGCTAATCATAGGGATTTATTGTAGTGAAACAGTTGGCCCACTTGGTGGATTGGGGTTGAATCCCACCACTATGTAATTCCACCCAATGTGATAACAGATTTGTTCTCTTCATAAGTACTTCAAGAAGGCGATTCTGTATCAAGTGACTCCCCTTCACTTGATCCTCAAGATCTAACCCATGAGACCATCAAAGCAACAAGCCAAAATGCTACAATCATAAAGACTTCAACCACATTAAAGGAACCAAACACATAGTCTAGAAATCATGAGATCTCTTCAGAGTCAATGGTGATTACAATAGTCATAAATAATGAAGAAATGTTAAAAAAGGAAAATAGCTATGAAATGAATGTCCCCCCAAGACAAAACATGAGTGGATTGAAGTGAAGAAGAAATCTCCTCCTTCAAAACTCAAGCATCTAATGACATTGAGATCTTCAAAGAAAGGGGAAATATTCTAAAAATATGTAAAGGGTGGCACACCCATGTAGGGGTTGATACAAATTTTGTTAGTATCCATTTTGTATATATGAGAGTGAACCCCATGTCCATAATTTATTTTATATATATAATAATTAATTATTATTTATAGTAATCTTATTATTATATTGATAATATTAAATTATTATATTATTCTTATTATTATATTAGAAATATTAAATTATTATATTATATTATTTTTATGATTATATTAATAATATTAAATTATTATATTGTATATTATATATATATATATATTTTCAACAAAAGGCATAGTGCCTATATATATATATTTATATTAATAGTAATAAGATCTTTACAATAGAAAATATATATCCTTCCCACAGATATATTCCTTTTGAAACTGATTATTTGTTGTTTCTTTTCAGCCTTATAGCATCCCTTGTTATCATCCCCATTACAAAAAACAACCCATTACAAAACACAAGCTTTAGTATCCCACTTAAGATAGACCGACCATTAGAACACTTTTAACTACATATTTTGCCTATTACAGTTAAACCTACTATAGCTACACTTTCCATCAAAACTTTCCATCAAAAAATTAGTTTACCCTCGATCTTATTATTCCTCCATCTACATTGGTTGATCATTTTCACCCTACTCTTCAATTAAATTGCCTTCAACAAGATGAGTAGAAGGCAAAGCATTAAGGTTAAACCCTTTGTCATTTTGAGCTCCCAATGACTGATGTTGACCATTTTCATTTGGTACCTCCTGATGATTTTGTGCTCCCACTGGTTGATGAAGGCTATTTTCATCTTGTATCTCTTGTTGCTACGATGGTGGCATTGGTGGGTCATGAGCATGTGTGAGTAGTACCAAGATGGCTTGTAATTTCCCTATTACTTTGTCAGCTAATTTAGCATATATCTCCCTTGAATACCTTCTAAGAGCATTTAACATAAAACTAGAGTTTTGTTGAGCTAGAGACTTATTGATTGCAACAAACAAAACAAGAAAAGTTGTTCGATGTAGCAAGAAGTGTCTAGGAAATAAGCCACCTACATAGCCATGGCCCTTCCACAGATCATACCTCTGACAAGATTTATAGAGGATACCATTTTGTAAATACTCTTCATTTACAACTTTATTTGTAATAGATTCCACTAACCTGACACATTGTAGCAAATCCATTAAATTGGAAATGAAAACTAAAAGCAGTTGAGATGGATAAATCAGTCTCTTTGCTTCTGGCTCCATAATTTCAACTCTAATAACCCTTCTGATATACTTTTTAAAAGTTGCACAATGATCTTTGAACACCAATTGGAACTTAGCATCACCAATTTCATATGAGATAGGCAGTTCCCACTCATTGAAAAGGATGAAGACTTTGTAATTCCATGGGTAAAAATCCATTTGCTTTCAATTACACACTGCATAGAAACGCGTCAACACTCTAAGCTCACCACTGCTAGAACTCTCCTTCTGAAACATGCACTCTACTGGCCAAAACATTCGCACAAAATGACAATTGCAAATGTGTAAGATTAGGCGATGAGATAGAATATTTATTTCCTGTTAAGAATATAATATGCCATCTGAATAATGGCTTTTCATGCTCTCCGCAAGCTATGAGCACATACCAAAGAATGATTACACATTTCATGGTATGACTTGATGGAAAGATAACAAGAATTTGACAATGTTCACACCATTAACCAAAATTAGCTATATGGAATGGCAACTTAAACAATGCTTCTAAATTTAGACATGCCACCCCTCAATTTTGCACATTCAATGCCAGCTAAAAGTATAGAGCAGATTAAATTTTCCAACCCGATTCGCACATGCCAAGTTATGTGAGATTTTATACTTATGAGACACTGATTACCTACACAAAACACACATTGTTAGAAAAAAATTGGTTTTACAGATTTGCAACATGGTAACGTGCCTCTATCTAGCTCCAAGATTTAGTTTGCCTTGTAAAAATATATTTTGAGGAACTTTCATGTACGACCCAACCTATACAAATTATATCACACGTGCTTGGTAAAGCCTTGATAACAAACCTTACACTAAAATCATTTTAGATCACCTGATTATCTCAGATTACTGAAACATGATACTTGTACTGCCTTGAGCTTTATCATATGCAACTAACTTAACTCCATGACTAGCTTTGCCAAATTGAGTTAGCAAATATGTGTTGACGTAGATGACAATTAGAGATTAGTTTTTCCATTACATCTACTTGCATACCTTGATATCTTGTATGAAGAAGAGCCTTGAGCTTTGTCATATGCTGATGTCAGTTTGAATTACTTTTTCTAGCACAAAAACTTGCATACCCCGGTATATTATGCAAAAAATGACATCATTTTGACACCAAGTTTGCTTTATCAATTGCACTACATTTTTCCTCCCTTGATTTAGCACTTATATACTAAAACCTTTATAGTTTTAGTTAAATTTCCTCTTTTAACAAAATTTCTTCTAATTTAGGATGTAGCTTACCCAACATGCAGCAACATGTGTGATTTCATCATCTACTTGGTCACATCCTAAATTAGCTAGAAAATATGCCACTGTATTTCCTTCTCTATAGGTGTGTAGAATTTGATAGTGCCCTATCTTATCAAGCAGTGACCATCTTTGCTTCACTATATACCCCAACTTCCAATTAACAATCTTACAATCCCAACAAGCATTTAACAATATCAAAGAATCTCCTTCTATTTGAATCATGGAGAGTTTGAAACTGATTACTAACTTTAAACCTTGTAGTAATGCTTGTGCCTCAGCTACATTATTAAAACCAAATTTCAACTTAAAAGACTTAGCACATAACACCATCACTTTATAATCTCTAATAATCACCCATGCTCCAGATGATCTTGGATTTCCCCTAGAAGCTCCATCTATATTCAATTTAAATATACCTAAATCTGTATAGCTTCATGATGATGCTAAAAACTTTGGACACAATCAAATCCAAAAGCTATACAGATTTATGATATAGATTATGGAAACTTATTATGATTAATTATATATACCTGTTGGGGGGGTCTTTCGAGTTATGGATGCTCTGTTTACTTTGTGACATAGTTGATGAAGACTCCCTTTAAAAGGAAAGGAAAGAAGTGGCCATGATAACATTATCTTTGAATCCCATTCAGTAAAAGGTGAACCGACATGTTTTGTTTTTTACACATACCCATTAACTGTTTCTGATATAGAACACTCTTTAACAAGAGTAATACCTAATCAATGTTCAGTTTTTCTTTTTGGAAAATGATTTTGTTTCTTGCCCACCAAATATCCCAAACAACTGAAGATGGAATAATACACCAAATGCTTGCAAAGAAAGAGCTTTTATAAATCTTTGGCCAACTGGAAAATAATTTCCAAAGTGTATCTAGAAATGACGATTGCCAATTCATTTTAGCTACTACAAACAACCAACATACATGAGCTACTGGGAATAGTAAGAATAGATGATTGATATCTTCAAACTCTTGTTCACAAAGAACACATTTAAAAGGCTCTGCTATTCCTAATTTTGCAAGCTTAACACTTGTAAGAATTTTTTTTTTGAAAGCTAACCATGAAAAATAACCTGCTTTAGGAAAAAAAATTGAATTCCAACAAAATTTATATGCTCTTTGTATTACTACATGTAAACCAACTTGTGAAATTGATTTATAACCCCCTTTCACTGTATAACAACTTGATTTTGATTTTTCCCATATTAACCTATCGGAACTTGTTGAAAAGGGTCTTTTCTTGAAGAACATATTGAAGTCATCTTTTATGATCATTATCTATTAACTCATTTGAAAATTCCTTCTATTTTACTTTTCCCTTCGATGCATCTACTTGTTGAACATGATATTTGACCTTTGGTCCCCAACTTTGAGATAATAAATTTTTAGTGTTTTGAATATTATGTAAGGCATTGAGAATTGGATAACCATTCCATGAATCCCTCCAGAATAGAACCTCATTACCATCATTTACCTCCCAAGTTAGGTGAGGTAAAATTATTTTTCTACACAAGACTAAAAAATTCCACATTGCAGAACTTGAAGGTGGATTAGACATAGTAAAAATTCTTGATGGACACAAATTATCTAGGTACTTGTGTTGCATGAGTCGACACCATTTTAGATAAGGATTTGAATACATGTGCCAAACCATTTTAACACCTAATTCAAAATTCCTTTAAGACATATTATGAAGGCTTGCACCCCCTTTTAACTTCTCCAAACACATGGTTTCTAGAGAAATTAAAGGTACTTTTTTTTGCGTTCCATATTGCCAGTCCATAGAAAATTTCTTATCCACTTTTGTATTTGAAGTATAATGGACTTGGGAACTTTTAATACTAACATATAGTAATTTGGTATCGTATAAAGTACTGTCTTTACCAATAAAATTTTCCCTGACAAATACAATCATCTCCCTTTCCATGTTAGATTTCTTGACTAAATAGCTATAATTTTTTGCCATTAAGAAATTTTATTCTATCCTACAAAAAATGGAATTCCAAGATATTTGCAAGGAAGTTGATCTTGTTAGAAACCAAGTAACTTCACAGTTCACTTTTCAACCGATGCTTTTGCATTAAACACATTCACTTTTGACTTTCCTCATTAATTTTCTGACAAGAAGCAAAAGTATATTTATCCAACACTGATTTAATATGCTTCGCATCTGCAATAACAACCTTGCCAAAGAGTAGTGTATCACCATCAAACAAAGAATGTGTTGTTGTTATAGGTGTATTTGGAATACCAATTCCTTGAATGAATCCCTACTCATGTGCCTTTAGAATTGACCTGCTCAAAGCCTTAGCTAAAATTATGAATAGAAAAGGTGATAATGGATCACCTTGATGAACCCCTTGAGTTGAACCAAAAAAGCCAACTAGCGAACCATTTAGTAACACTTAAAAATTAGAACCTATGAGACAAGACATGATCCATTTACACCATTTTTTAGAAAAACAAAATCTTTGTAACACTTGATTCAGAAAATTCTACTCTACCCTATCATAAGCTTTCTGCATATCTAGCTTTATTATCATAGATGACAACTTGCTTTCAACAATGGAATGAAGAACTATATTATTATTATACTATTTATATTTATATTATATTATTATATATTTATCAAATTATTATTATTCAAAATTATATTATTATGATCATTATTCCCTAAATCTAATCCTAATGCTAACTATATTTGAACACCAATCATAACCCTAATCCCAAACTTTATTGTAGAACCATAACTCATGGTAACCCCAACGTTTAATCTTTATGAGAACTATATTATTATTCTCTAACTCTAACCCTAACACTAACTATATTTGAACACCAATCATAACCCTAGTCCCAAGCTTTATCGTATAATCAAAACCCACACTAACCCCAACCTTTACCATAGAAGTGTAACCCTAGCCATAATCTAAATTGAACCCAAATTGGGGATTGAATAGGGTTAGGATCAAGGTTAGGATTACATTGCAATTAAGAGTGGGATTGAAAAAGGGTTGACATAGGTATTATTATATTTTATAATTACTATAAGAGTACCATTCAATTAGTATTATTGTAACATGCCCATTGTTCTACATAGTAATTATTCCTATGTTTTACCCAAAAGTGAATAGTTTATGCATCTAACCTTTAAGAGCAATAAAAAAATTATTTTCCTTTGAATAATAAATGCACATTTGAAACATATTTCAAAATTTCCCATTGCATACAAAATAATTCCTTTCATTAATTAAAATAATAATGATACATATTTTTCATCTGACACTTCATATATACAAATTCCATAGAGATGGATACATGTTACATGCATAGCTTACACAAGCTTACAAAGTATATAAAGTAGAAATGGTCCAGGAAGTCCCCCTCAAATCATAGCTACCAACTGAAGAGGAGAAGCATCACTCAAGCGGTTTTTCGCCATCCACAGACTTACTGTGGTCCCCTGCACATCTACCTAATTGGTAAGATGGCCCTACCCTTAGATGAAGAGATTGGTTTGGGAACCTCATAACAATATCCTTTTTTGAGCTTGGTGTTGTGTCCTATACATTTCTAGAATTGACATATAGTGGTTACCGCTATGTGTATGTACATCCCTTGCCTAGTACGTAATCCTGGATCATACTGAAAATGACAGTGTAAACATTGGCTCTTTACACCAATTTGGCTAAAGTATTCATCACCTAGAATTTAGAGTGGGCGTCTCTTATTCACACACCTTCCTAGCTTAATTTGGATTAATGACCATTCATACTCTATACCTAGGTTACTGTAATGATCCCTTTCTAGTGGAAGCACTTAAACCTGAATCTTGCATTCAAAGTGTTTCTCAAGGAGACATTAGAAACATTAGAGATCCACAAATTCTAGTAATCATATCTAGTAAGATCAAAGATGATATAAATATTTCCTCCCTATTACTAACTATGAATGATGCCTCTATAATGTATTTCACGAGTACATTCGACATTAAACATTTCATTCTAGTAAAAGGGTTACTCATTCCCTCCTTATCACTCTTATGAACGATTCTTCTATATAATTTCATAAGTTCATCAGGTGGATATTCAATGTCTATCAAGATCCCACAGATGATATCCTATTACACCATTTATCATTATTACTTATAAGACCCAATAATTGTTGCAAGCATTATTATTGGATAACCATAAATAATATATTTTATGTTTATTATCTTGTACATATACTGTATGTGTCACCATTTATGATGTATTTATGAATGCTAATATATATACATACCTCTAATTATACACTTATTAATCATTAATATGTTATTCCCATTTTGAATATCTTACCCATTGTAATATATTCAATATGTAATCATAAGTCATAATATGCTGAAATATATTAAGTATACATCCTATTTGTCCAACATAATAACATACCTAATTATATTTATAAGTCTCCTAATCTCTAATCTACATCTGCTGCAACCCCCTTAATATACTTATTAAATCATTTATTTGAATTTATAATGTACTTACCTCCAACAGATGTCTCACCTTTATTTCTTTCCTATGATTTACATACTGTTGTGGTAGACTGCATCTCTCTCTGTTTCCAGTCAGCAATCATACTGAGTTGTATCCCCTTTCTTTTTTTCTTTTCCCATTAATAGATAGAAGTCTTCTAATTTCAGTGCATGAATGTATCTTCCAATGGTTGATGATTTTGGTCTCCTTCCATTCGATGTCTCTCATATCTCTTTCTTGAATTTTCATACACCTCTTTCAAAGCTCAGCACATATAAATCTCTTTAGAATTTGCATATCGTATCCTTTAGATCTGCCTATCAGATGTATATTATTTTTCTCCTCTATCATTGCCTTTAACTCCTTGAAGTATTACCTTTGTTATATTGTTGTCTTATATGCCATTCCCTTCCTAGCAAATATCTTCTTGACCTTGTGAGATACCTTCATAAATATCAATCTATTTGAAGATTCCTTCCCATGAACGTGTCTCTTGGAAAGTTGTTGCCATTTTTGTGAAGTCAAACACTACTTTGGAGAAACGCTTGGTTTGTATGAGTTAGTAAAAGAACTCGATAATCCCCTAATGATTTGTAGTTGGGATTTCATTGAATTTATTTATGTTGCTTTTATTTTTATCTTTTACTATATTTATTGCTTTATTCTAATATTGCTTTTATTTTTATCTTTTACTACATTTATTGCTTTATTCTAATATTTCTTATTCTAATAAAGTCTACAAACAAGTTAATATTTCTACCACCTTTCTAACCTCATGCAATGACTCACCAAGCTAACTCACAGGTTTGCAACACATCACAGTCCTCACCATTTAAATGGCTGAGTTGACTTGATATATGGGACAACAAGCTCAAAACAAGTTTCCTAATTTGAATTCCTTTACATATTGATGCCAAGTTTCCACTTGTCTAAGTTTCACAAACTAATATTAGGCTTATGTGAATTCAACAAAACTTCTTAAGCATTTCATACTCTACAGCTTGGAGCCACCTTCTCAAGTTGGTGCCACATATTCTAGTGCTAGCTTGAATTCTTCAAATGACTTACAAACTGTTTTAACTTCTCCTTTAAATGATTTACACAGTAGCATACTCATACGTGTTTTTTTTGTTGACGTAGTCTTTAAATCACTTTATGCGTTGGTAGAGATATTACCAAAGGCTACGCCTAGTTTATGCACTTTATCAAATATGCGCTTCACTTTAAAATAGTGCTATTTATTGTGCTTAGCATTATCACACATATTTTCAATATATATTATATATATTTATATATATCTTTTAGAATATATATATATACATATATATATAACTCATAGAGTTTATCAAATATATTTAATTGTTGAACAATAATCATATGTATAAATATATAAATAATATTATCACGTATACATACATACATACATATATATATACACACATAATACCATTTCCAATATCATTATAAAATCACTCGTAATCATAACCATCAATTGATACATGTACATGAAATATATATACATGTCATCTTTAGCTCAATCGGTATTCTCATGCATATGAGTAATTCGTCCATGAGCATGTGTAGGTACATCTACCTACATATACTCATGCACGTATTCACTCACATGTATGAGTCTACCGTAGACATGTACGCATGTACATGTATATACATTTTATGCATATATCACATCGATACCACAATAAGCACACAAGGAAGAATTTCACATGACATCAAGAATTAATCACATTCCTCAATCATAAAATTCATATCAAAACCAAAGATTACTTACCTTTTCCCAAAACTAACTTGACTCACTAAGACCATCTAGGGCATGAGTGTGTGAATGCTCAGTTAGGCTCGTTAAGGGTTACCAAACTAAGTTCTTCTCTTGAGTGATACTTCTCCTCTCTTATGGAGGTTTGAACCCATTCCTGCACTAAACTTGGCACATCGTAACAGTAGTTAGTTGAACACAACATAATCATACACACACCATATATTTTAGAGTTAGAATCATTATAAAATATCAAATCACATCAATCACCCATTCATCATATTTCCATTCAAGATTCATTAAACATATTCATATAAAGATCCATAAAACACATTCATCTATTCAAGTAATTTAACCAAACAAGGTAACAATAAATAGGTAATATTGCTCAGGGCGTAACAATTATAATAATTAATTATTATTAATATTAATATGATAATTTATATATGATATTATATTATATTAATTATTATATATATAAATTAATATTAATAATTAGTAATATATATGATTATATAATATTAATATATATATATATATATATTATATTACAATTAGTATTAATATATTATTATATTATATGATTATTATTATTATATTATATAGTTTTAATAGGTAATATATAATAATAATAATTAATTTTTTATTTTTTTTAGAAAGAGGGCTAAAATTTATTGAATAAGAATGTTTTTTATTAGATAAGTAAGGAAGGGACCCAATCCTATACAAAAGCTAACAGTAGAGCATAATAGCCTAGAGAAACAGATTAGCAAAAATAACCACTAGCTAAACAACACAAAAAAACCTAAACTAAACCATCACTAGCTAACCATAAAGGATCATAATCAAGTATAGGCATGCAAGCCAAAAACAAGTTTACCATAAAGGCACGCATGCCACTTATCATCACCAAAAGCACTGTTCAAAACTATACTAATAGGAGGCCATAGGCCATCAAGAGTAACCCATATAGTCTTTAAAATATAATTATAAGTCATATTAAAACCATTTAAAACAATATCCAAACAAATAAAATACCAAAAAACCACAAAACTAGACAATATCATTTTTTAGAAGTAACAATCGACTCACAATTATCCCTGAGCTTAGAGATAAACCCTTCCAATCAATATCTGTAGCATTAGTCCTCTTCACAACATCTTTATCATCCATCACCTTTCCTTGTCTCTTAAGATATTTCATAATCTTAGTTTGCCCAGAAACAATGCCCATAGCAACACATTTCTTGATGTCATCTATAACCTTCATAAGAGTGTAGATAACATTTTCCATATCCTCCAACTTATCCTGTAGAATAATGATTTGATTTTTTAATTCACCATTAGTATCATTTTCTATAATATCCATCGAGGTGACACAAAAATCCTTATCAACCTCTTCTTGACCCACCACAACAGCTCACAGGTTTGCAACACATCACAGTCCTCACCATTTAAATGGCTGATTTGACTTGATATATCTGACAACAAGCTCAAAACAAGTTTCCTAATTCAAATTCCTTTATATATTAATGCCAAGTTTCCACTTGACCAAGTCTCACAAACTAATATTAGGCTTATGTGAATTCAACAAACTTCTTAAGCATTTCATACTCTACAACTTGGTGCCACCTTCTCAAGTTGGCATCACATATTCTAGCGCTAGCTTGAATTCTTCAAATGACTTACAAACCGTTTTAAATTCTCCTTTAAATTCTTTACATAACAATATACTCATACTTGCTTTTGTTTTGGTTGACATAGTCTTTAAATCACTTTATGTGTTGGCAAAGATATTACTAAAGGTTGTGCCTAGTTTATGCACCTTATCATATATGTGTGTCACTTTAAAATAGCGCTATTTACTATGCTTAGCATTATCACATATGTTTTCCATATATATATATATGTATATATATATCCTAGAAGATATATATACATATATATTTATACTAATATATATATATATATATATATATATAACTCATAAAGTTTATCAAATACATTTAATTTTTGAACAATAATCATATGTATAAATATATAAATAATATTATTACGTATATATAAGTATATATATATATTAATATATATGTGGCTATATTACTTTACACATGTATATATATATACATATACATAATACCATTTCTAATATCATTATAAAACCACTCTTAATCATAACCATCAATCGATATATACACATAATATATATATATATATACATTTCATTTTTAGTCCAATCGGTATTCTCATGCATATGGGTAATTCGTCCATGAACATGCATAGGTACATCTACCTACATATACTCATGCGCGTATTCACTCACATGTATGAGTCTACCATAGACATGTACACATATACATATATATACATTTTATGCATATATCACATTGGTACCACAATAAGCACACAAGGAAGACTTTCACACAACATCAAAACTTAATCACATTCCTCAATCACAACATTCACATCAAAAACCAAAGATTACTTATCGTTTCCCAAAACTAACTTTACTCACTAAGACCAACTAGGGCGTGAGTGTGTGAATGCTCAAGTAGGCTCGTTAAGGGTTACCAGACCAAGTTCTTCTCTTGAGTGATGCTTCCCCTCTCTTTTGGAGGTTTGAACCTATTCCTACACTAAACTTGGCACATCATAACAGTAGTTAACTAAACACAACATAATCATACGCATCCTACATTTCATAGTTAGTATCGTTATAAAATATCAAATTGCATCAATCACTCATTCATTGTATTTCCATTCAAGATTTATTAAACATATTCATATAAAGATCCATAAAACACATTCATGTAAAGATCCATAAAACACATTCATTTATTCAAGTAATTTAACCAAACAAGATAATAGTAAATAGGTAATATTGCTTGGGGTATAACAATTATAATAATTAATTATTATTAATGCTAATATATTAATATAATAATTTATATATGATATGATATTATATTAATTATTATATATAAATTAATATTATTAATTATTAATATATATGATTATAATATTAGAATTATATTATATATTAATATTATAATTATATATTAATATTAATACTTATATTATATTATAATTAGTATTAATATATTAATATTTCATATGATTATTATTGTATTATATAGTTTTAATAGGTGATATATAATAATAATAATAAATTTTTTATTTTATTTTTGAGAAAGAGGGCTAAAATTTATTGAATAAGAATTTTTTTGATTAGATAAGCAGGGAAGGGCCCTAATCATGTACATAAGCTAATAGTAGAGCATAACAACCTAGAGAAATAGATTGGCAAAAACAACCAACAACCAACAACCAAAAAAAGAAGCCTAAACTAAATCATCACTAGCTAATGTAAAGGATCATAATCAAGTATAGGCATGAAATCCATAAACAAGTTTACCATAAAAGCACGCATGCCACTTATCATCACCAAAAGCATTGTTCAAAACTGTACTAATAGGTCATAGGCCATCAAGAGTAACTCATATAGTGTTTAAAATATAATTATAAGTCATATTAAAACCTTTAAAAATAGTAGCCAGACAAATAAAATACCAAAAACCACAAAACTAGACAATATCATTTTTTAGAAGTAACAATCAACTCCCAATTATCCTTGAGCTTAGAGATAAACTCCTTCCAATCAATATTCGTAGCATTAGTCCTCTTCACAATATCTTTATCGTCCATCACCTTTCCTTGTCTCTTAAGATGTTTCCTAATCTTAGTTTGCCTAGAAACAGTGCCCATAACAATACGTTTCATGATTCCATATGTAACCTTCATGAGAGTGTAGATAACACTTTCCATCTCCTCTAGCTTAGCCTGTAGAATATTGTTTTGATTTTTCAATTCACCATTAGTATCATTTTTTTAACATCCATCGGGGTAACACAAAAATCCTTATCAACCTCTTCTTGACCCACCACAATAGCTCACAGGTTTGCAACACATCATAGTCCTCACTGGATTTAAATGGATGAGTCGACTTGATATATGGGACAACAAGCTCAAAACAAGCTTCCTAATTTGGATTCCTTTACATACTGATACCAAATTTCCACTTGACTGAGTCTCACAAACTAATATCAGGCTTATGCGAATTCAACAAACTTCTTAAGCATTTCATACTCTATAGCTTGGCGCCACCTTCTCAAGTTGGTGCCACATATTCTAGCACTAGCTTGACTTATTCAAACAACTTACAAACTGTTTTAACTTCTCCTTTAAATTCTTTACACAATAACATACTCATACATGCTTTTGTTTTGGTTGACTTAGTCTTTAAATCACTTTATGCATTGGCAAAGATATTACCAAAGATTGCTCCTAGTTTATGTGCCTTAGCATATATGCACTTCACTTTAAAATAGCATTATTTACTGCACTTAGCATTATCACATATGTTTTCAATATATATATTATATACATTATATGTGTGTGTGTGTGTGTATATATAACTCATAAAGTTTATCAAATATATTTAATTGTTGAACAATAATCATATGTATAAATATATAAATAATATTATTATGAATATATATATAATAATATATATAAATATATATTAATATATATGTGACTATATTACTTTACACATGTATATATTAATATATATATATACATATACATAATACCATTTTCAATATCATTATAAAAATACTCTTGATCATAACTATCAATCGATATATACACAAAATATATATATATATACATGTCCTCTTTAGCAATATCGATATTCTCATGCATATGGGTAATTCGCCCATGAGCATGCGTAGGCACATCTACCTACATATACTCATGTATATGAGTCTACCATAGACATGTACACATACATACATATATATATTTTATGTATATATCACATCGATACCACAATAAGCACACAAGGAAGACTTTCACACGACATCAAGACTTAATCACATCCCTCAATCACAACATTCACATCAAAACCAAAGATTACTTACCTTTTCCCAAAACTGACTTGACTCACTAAGACCAACTAGGGTGTGAGTGTGTGAATGCTCAGTTAGGTTCGTTAAGGGTTACCAAACCAAGTTCTTCGCCTAAGTGATACTTCCCCTCTCTTCTGGAGGTTTGAACCTATTCTTGCACTGAACTTGGCACGCCATAACAATAGTTAGCCGAACACAACATAATCATACATATCATACATTTCATAGTTAGAATCATTATAAAATATCAGATTGCATCAATCACTCATTCATCATATTTCCATTTAAGATTCATTAAACATATTCATATAAAGATCCATAAAACACATTCATGTAAAGATCCATAAAACACATTCATTTATTCAAGTAATTTAACCAAACAAGGTAATAGTAAATAGGTAATATTGCTCGGGGTGTAACAATTATAATAATTAATTATTGCTAATATTAATATATTAATATAATAATTTATATATGATATTATATTATATTAATTATTATATAATATTAAATTAATATTAATAATTATCAATATATCTTATTATAATATTAATATTATATAATATATATTAATATTATAATTATATATTAATATTAATACTTATATTATATTACAATTAGTATTAATATATTACTATTTAATATGATTATTATTATATATTGTATAGTTTTAATATGAATTATTTATTTTTTGAGAAAGAGGTCTAAAATTTATTGAATAAGAATGTTTTTGATTAGATAAGCAGGGAAGGGCCCTAATCCTATACATAAGCTAACAATAGAGCATAACAACATAGAGAAATAGATTGGCAAAAACAACCACCAACCAAACAACAAAAAAACCTAAACTAAACCATCACTAGCTAATAATAAAGGATCATAATCAAGTATAGGCATGCAAGCCAGAAACAATATTACCATAAAGGCACGCATGCCACTTATCATCACCAAAAGAACTATTCAAAACTATAGTAATAGGAGGCCATAGGGCATCAAGGGTAACCCATATAATCTTTAAAATATAATTATAAGCCATATTAAAACCATTAAAAACAATATCTAGACAAATAAAATACCACAAAACTAGACAATATCATTTTTTAGAAGTAACAATCAACTCCCAATTATCCTTAAGATTAGAGATAAACTCCTTCCAATCAATATTTGTAAAATAAATCCTCTTCGCAACATCTTTATCATCCATCACCTTTCTTTGTCTCTTAAGATGTTTCCTAATCTTAGTTTGCCCATAAACAATGCCCATAATAGCACGTTTCATGATGCCATCTATAACATTCATAAGAGTGTAGATAACACTTTCCATCTTCTCCAGTTTAGCCTATAGAATATTGATTTGATTTTTCAATTCACCATTAGTATAATTTTATATAACATCCATC
This sequence comes from Sequoia sempervirens, assembly GCA_007258455.2. NCBI lineage: Eukaryota > Viridiplantae > Streptophyta > Pinopsida > Cupressales > Cupressaceae > Sequoia > Sequoia sempervirens. The sequence goes on from VDFB02075321.1 coordinate 277,839,970, forward strand.
GAGGTAACACAAAAAATCTTATCAACCTCTTCCCGACCCACCACAACTCCCCTAATTTCTTCATCACCATCAACATCCTCCTCCTCTTCCTTCATATTTTCCTCAACCTCCATTTCCTCCTCATAACCCTCTTATTTTCTATAATATTCACTATCAATCCCTTCATTATCAACAACATTCACCATGCAAAACTCATCATTTAGAGAGTCGCATCTTCCCTGTCAAGGGTTATACTCTTCCCCTTGTTGTTATTCACCTTCTCCACATAAGCAACTTTAGAAAAACGGGTAGACCTACACCCTCCCATCTTAGAGGCACATAACCCCCCATCATTCAAATCCTTTTGATTATCTTTTTGTTCTCCATCATAATCCTCAATGATATTAATGATATTTTTGTTTTAGGGTTTTTATGCACCAACTTTTTACTTTTAGAAGGTTCAAACATTAAGGGAGAGTGTTTCCTTTTTTCAAGGGTAGTCTTTAGCAATCCAATTCCATTATAACCTTAGCAAACTTAGAATTAGGGCTTATTTTTAGAGACAACTTTTTTACTTCCTGAAGCATGGTCCTTATCCTGAGAGGGAGGTTTTCTTTCAATAGGATCAATCATAATAACATACTTTCGAGGATTGTGTTGGCCACAAGGAATATCAATAGGGATAACATTCTCAAGAGGGATCTCATTGTCCAAAGTAGCATTCACAGGAGGGATCTCATGGCCCAAACAAGGAGAGTTACCATGCAGATTATTAGAAAGAACATATTTATACAATGCCATAATAAGGCCTTGATGAAGAGGAGGGGAAGCTCCTTTTTCAATGCTATGTTGTAGGGACAAGAAAAGGTAAAAATGAATATTAATTTTCTTATTATGCCTAATGTGATTGAGGATAGGGAAATGGTAAGCATGAACAGTCATATAACGACCCTCCAAATTAAAATGGTACATGACATGAAGACTTACCACAACATAAGGCATAGGAAGGTTGAGTCTTGCACACCCATTATGGAATCTTTTGAGCTTTTTTGGTCCTTTTAAAAAAAAACTATCAACAAATCTCTAATATTCACCATTACTCTTCTTAACAATCTTCAACCCCTCATTTTCCAACCCCATAGCCTCTGCAATCAACTGAGGGGTAACCGCAAAACTTATGGTGCCAATCATCACTTTACCACCCCACCAATAATTGCTAAATTTAAAGGTCAAGGTATCATTGTAACCCTGTATTCCTTGGAAGAAAGATGTCAACCTCACTTTAATAAAAAGATCCCAGAGTTCTACATTTTGCTTCAAGCTTCCATAATTTACTGGTTCCGTTCTCTTCCTTGGATCACCCATATTCTTGAAATGAAAGCTACTGCTACCCTTCTTCCTCCTGACAACCCTTTCCAAACACTGAACTGACACCTTCAAATTGATATACAGAGTTCTATAACTGTTCAATGAAAGAGTTAAAATGAGGCCTTTAATAACAAAAAGCCAAAATAAAACCAAGCAGATAATAATTAAGCAGAGAACAATCCAAAAAAAAAAAAAATTGATATTTCCTGTAACACCTTCCCTTAAAATAAAATAATTGTTATGAAGCCCCTCCGAGAAAAAATAGCAAGAAAAGACAAACACTTGAAACATGTGAGATATAACAAATATCTCACATATTATGTTGGCCTTATAATTCAAAGAGCGCTTTCTTATAATACCATCATTAATGATAACATCATTAATAATATTAAATCTATTAATCATCGTCTGCATGGTACAATCACCTTTTAAGTTACCTTGATTAAACACCATAATATCATCCGCTATTATATCCCCCTTAATCCATGAGTCTCCTGTTACCACCCGACGTGATATTAAATAAGGACTCATAATCCTCCTCAATGATTATCTCTTTGATACATGACATGACATAGAGGAAGAATCCCAATACACCCAATTTTGGTACTTTAAGGCCTCATTGGTAGCTGTGTCAGCAGCTCGATCCCTTCCCTAAAAGAATTCTAGACTTTAGATTGAAGGAAGCTCAGTAATATTCTTCTACTATCATCCATCACATCTCTTATTTCCTATGGAACAAAAACTTTCCCATTCAAATTATCAATAATTAACTTTGAACCACCTATGAAAACTTTAGTGAAACCAAGTTCCTTCATTCTTTTTAACCCACTCCAAACAACCATAGCTTCAACAAAATTATTGGTATGAAATCCAATATTTTTAGCATAACCCTCAATTATCTTGCCTTGATGATTTCTTATAAAACCCCCTTGCTCCAACTAAACCAGGCTTCCCCTTCGAGCACCCATCAAAGTTACATTTCACCCAACCATCCTTCGGAGGGGACTAGATCATGTTTTAATGGTAAAATGTTTAACCCAATTTACTTTAGTTAAATCCTATTTAAGCCCCCAAAATTGTTTAATTATGATCTCCTTGTAAGAAGGCATCTATTTAGAGGAGGCATAAACTCCTGCATTGATGTTTTGTAGCCATGAACAGATCTTTAATGCTTCTTTTTGTATCCCTAAAGATCCTATTGTTTTTGTCCTTCCATAATCCCCACACAATGAAATGAGGAAATTGTTGCCAAAGATTAACTATAATATCACCAAAGATTAACTATAATATTATGTGTAAATTTTCCAACTTTCAACAAACTGCTTAATAGAGGGAGGAAAGATCTAATCAATCATCAACAGAGGAAGAAAATAGGACCAAACCTCTTTGGAATACAGACAATGAAAAAATAGCTGCACAATTTTCTCCAAATTTTTATAACAGAGACAACATCTATTAACAAATTGAAAACCTTTTTTGTTTATGTTATCTGTAGTAAGAATATTCCCATGAATAGCATCCCACCAAAAACTTGAATAAGAATATTAATTACATACATTTCGATTAGATTTCCAGATGCTAAAAGCCATCAATCTAGATACTAGAAATCCATAGAGGAGACCTGCAATACCAAAAAATACAATAATTAGCAACATTGTGCTTCTTCCTATCCATTCCCCAACAACTAATCTGATTGGTCATTTTGAATTAGTTGAATTAAATTTTGAACCTTGTGTTGATCTAGTCCATTTTGATCAACAATGTTCCAGTTGGTATTCCCCTCAGAAGCCCATTTGGCAAGATAATCTACTACTTTATTCCATTATCTAGGAATGTGAACAAAATTAATAATTTTGAAATTATATGAGACAAGGAGAATTTTCCTAACCACTTGAGCTAGATGTCGTGAAGCCTTCTCTAAATTCTCTTTGTTCAAGAGAGAGACCAAAATCATAGAATCCATCTCACCGACGATCTTTTTCCAACCTAACTCGCTAACCTTTTCCACAACCTTTAGGATTGCCCAAGCCTCCATCATATTATTGTAAGTCAGCCCCACAAAGGAGGCAAAGAAGAAACTCACAAATCCATTGTAGTATTGGACAATTCCCCCAATCCCAGCAGGATCAAGGTTTCCACAAGCCAAACCATCAATGTTGATCTTCAGAAATCCATGAGGAGGAGGAAATCTTCCATATCTATTTACTTTCCTAGAAAAAATCCCTCCAGGACATGGTCTTAGGAGAGAGCTAGGAGAGCCAAGATCTAATAGCTGGCCAACCCGGCTATCCAAAAGAGCAAGAGGCGACTCAATAAAAAAATTAGCTTCAATAGTTTCTTTAACCATACTTTTTATTCTATTCCAAACCTAAAGAACAAGATATTGGTAACTCTAGAAAATACGTCTATTATGCTCTAACCAAATCTGCCAGAGAATAAAAGGACCAGTTTCCCAATAAACCACCAGAAAAGAAGTAGACACAAGAGCGAGAACCATGCTTTCTTGCAACTCAAGTAGAGAAGAAGCTGAAAATCTAGAAATTCCAAACATTCCACCAAAGGTTCCAAATTTCAATAGCAAAGGGACACTGAAAAATAGATGATTAGATGTCTCCTCACCTTTGTTACAAAGAAAACAAATAAAAGGCCCCTAAAATCCTCTTTTCTTGATATTCTCCCATGTCAAACATTTATTTTGGGATAAAATCTAAACTAACATATTACATTTAGGCCAATAAACTCTATTCCAAATCCTCTTCCACTAAGGATAATGATTGTTCCTACTTTTCTGAATTTTGCAAGAATTGATAGCCAAGAGACACAAATTAAGATCCTTTAAAGTTGAAACCCCAAGATAAAACATTTGGATCCTCCAAAGAACATGGATGATTAGAGAGAATGGAGGCAAGCAAATTTTTATCTTTAGAAGATTCCCCTAGGCTAGCTTTGGGGATCCTTCCATTGATAAATTTTTGACCAACCAACATTGATGAAACATTTAAAATCCGCCACGTTCAACCAACCTACTTCAAGAAAAACCTTACTCAAAGGTTGAAGAGAGGGAAAATATGGGCAAAAAGGAGGATGGTTTTCCCAAGAATCAAACCAAAAGAGAGCATTATTCCCCTTATTAATCATCCAAAAGAGCCCTTTCTTAATTAATGAGGCACCTCTTTGTAATGTAGTTCATATTATAGAACCCTTCCCAAATAGATCCATCCATGAAATCTCCTTATCCTCCACTCCATCTATTAATATATTATATTATCTATTTATATATTATTATTTATTATTAATATATAATTTTATTTTTATATATACTAATATTAATTTATAATGTTAATTATAATTTTTTTATCGATGAAGGTAGGGAGACCCTATAAATTTTAATAAATCTCTTAAAATAATTACATCTGTCTTTGACAACCTTGAGCTACTTTACCCCCATAAGCCACCTCCCCTAAGCACTTTTCTACCCACCATACACTCCCAACCCCACTATCTTAATAATTAAGATTTGCATTCAATACAAAAATCTGCATCAAACTTTCAGCTATTTCTTCCTCTTGCCATGGGAGCATAGAAGCATGTTGAAAGCCACTTTTCGTTTCTTTTTTTTCCTTTTGTTATCCTTGAATATAGCAATGCTCTATTCATGGGATAACCCCCTACGAAACTTGTATGTTTCGTAGTTTCGTGTACTTCATGCACATAAAACAAGGAAATTTTTGATTCACCTCGATGCATAGTCCAAAACCTCAAATAGTTTGTTTGAGCATTTACCCTTGTTCATCTTTCGAAGACCTTCGAAATGAATATTTTTCTCGATCCCCAATCCTTGGGAGTAAGTCAATTTTTCACTCATGTCAGAGCGTTGATTTTTAGTGCTCCTACATGAGCCTCATGTTAGAAAAATTAACTCCAAGTGTTGGAGCAGTGATTTTCACTACTCCTACACTTTACACTCAGTCCTTAGATGCACAAGTGGTGATTTTCACCGCTAGTGCATCTTTTCCTCCATGATGTACTCTGAAATTAATGCAACTCAAGTTGCATTAATGGTCTTTTCTAAATGGCTTAATAAAGTGATTTTAAGCTAATTCATCCTCATTCTAATCCGCCATTCTCTCTTCATCCTCGTGTTGATCACTCCCCCACCTCTAGTGGTCTGCATTTGAATATTTTTTGAGCATCAAGCGAGGGTTTCAACATTGTTACTAGGTGCACTTTTTTTTCTTCCTCTTCATCATTCTTTGATGCTATCTTTTTCTCTCGTCTTTTTTTTTCTCCTAGGTTTTCAATACTTTTATTTGAATCTACATCTCCATTAGGGTATTGTTAGTTTTTATTGTCAAAACGTGCCTGTTGATGGGTGTTTTACACACTTTCTCAACATAGGAAATGTGTATGTGCACTACCTCTCTTGAAAGGAAATCTCCAACAACAAGTTGTTGAAAATCTCCCCAAGGTCTCTCGGGTGTCAGGTCATGACTTACATGGAACTCCTCAGTTGATGTTTGATGTGATTTTGCTAGTAATCACAGGGCAGACTTACGTAGCTGGATGTGAGGTGGATCTTAAAATCTGAAGTTTCTGAGATGGGAGTTAAGGTGCATTTCGCTGTAGGTTCAAACAACAATCTAAAACTTCAATGTTTTCTTCAAGTTTTGGCTTTACAATGTGCAATAAACCTTAGCATAAGCTGTTTCTAAAAAAAAAGGGAAAAAGAGCAGGGAAGAGGGAAGGTTCCTGGATCTGCATCTAACTATGAACAGTGATCATGGAGGTTCTATTATGGACAGCTTCCTTGAAACATGATTCCACTTAACCAAGAAACCTACAGTATCGTGAAATTTGTGCTATCTTCAAAGGTCTACAGATATTTTACTATTAATCCACCATTTCTATGCATGAATAAAGATAAAATTTTGAAAGCAGCTTCAAAATTCAGTTCAGACTAACTTTACAAGACTATTTACTAGCAGCAAACAACAAAAAGTATGGACTAGAAGGCATCAACACAACATAAATTTCTATAATCATGGAACAACATTACTAAAATCTACTCAAGCAATTTAAATCTAAATTAAAACAACAATGTAAATCTAAATAAAGCATCTAACAATAGAGATTGAATCATGAAACATGTGAATAACTCGGAAAATGCACCAAGTAAATGCATTTTCATTATAAATTTCTGTAGCATGTCTTTACAACAACTCAACTCTCTTTGACAATGAGAGGAGACCCCTATTTATAGTGCCCAAAAAGTAGAACGAATTGTAAGAATTGGCTATGAAGGTAGCCACCCAAGATCTAGAGGCCTAATAGAAAGCACAAGCAAAAGAGAGATAGAAACAAGATGACAAGAATAAACTGTATTCAATGTCAATGATATGAGAGGATTTTGATTACAATAGTACATAGGAGACCCCTTGGTTATATAGCCAAGGTGAGAACATAGGAGGGCATAAGATTATGACAAGTGTCGTAATCTTATGACATGAGACAACAATGAAAAGTTATCACTCCACCTAAAGTGGAAAGGGATAATGTGATAATCTCCACAAAAGGTGGAGAGATATCACATGATGTGTCCACAAAAGGTGGAAGTGATGAGGTAATGACATATCAAGTCCACCAAAAGTGGAAAATATCCAACAACCTCCTATGTGGCTCCTGAGTAAACTTAACTAAGGTGTAATCATGACCTAGGACAAGGTACAATACATATAATTACACCAACACCCCCCCTTAAGTGCAACTTAGGGAGAATGTACACAAAAGAAAACAATGCAAGATGGGTCCTAGCTACTAGGCCATGTTAGGTACCCATGTAAAAATGCAATGAAATCTCTCACAAGTGGAGTAAAGATAGAAAAACCCAGTGGGAAAAAACTACCCCTCAAAAGAGAGATGAAATACAAAATCCTATGAACATGGCATGAGAAGGAAAAAACCCCATGTGAGGAAAAAGTCCCCCCCATACAAGAGAAGAAGAGAGACAAGGTATACCCCCCTCAATGTACAATGATCACCAATGGAAGATGCTCGAGAAGGAATGAAGAAGATGCTCCAAAACTATCGAACAACGTTCCTCCCCTTAGGAAGAAACAATACCAAAGGTGCATTTGAAGAATAGTGTATTTTCATATCTATGTTGCAGCAGCATTTTGGAGCATCCTACGCCAAATCTAAGCCCACCATTGCATTTGGGAGGTTGTTTTCAGTCAAGATAGCCTTTCGTTATATCCAAATCGGATATCGGGAGCTCCAAATCTGAAAAATTCGCCAATTTGGGTATTTTTTCAATTTTATGAAAATTTCCAATTTTTCTCAAAAAATTAGTTGAAATTTTTTGAAATTTTTTAAAAAATTGAGTTTGATCAATTGTAAAAAAAAAATTCTTCTTTTATTTTCTGAATTTTTTAGAAAAATCATATTAGTAGATTTATTGTATAAATTTTTTATTTTTTTAAATAAAATCAAAAATTTTGTATTTTGATTTTTATAAATCAAAAACAAAAAAAAAATTCAAAAAATAAAAATAAACTAAAAATCAAAAAAGTTGTATTGTACCCTGCGTAGGCAGGGTACTCTGATTGTACCTGCCTGCGTAGGAACTTTGTACCCACAGCCCCGTAGAGCGCCGCGTGGCGCGGGCAGGAGGCCCCACCACCCCGTGACCCCCACTCTTCCACCGGCAGGCTGTTTTCAAAATTCTGGCAGAGTTCTACAAATAGGCAGTCGACATACAAAACAAATCTAGCCAAATCAAACTCGGCTAACGGAAAAGGCCATCCCGGCAAATTGAAGAATATTCTGATAGTTCTAAAGCATATTCCGTCAATAAGCACTGGCCCTGTGACGTTCTACAAGGCGTCAAAATTAAGCTTGATAGCCTGGAGAATATTCCACTGCCGGGGGTATATACTTTTTTTACAGTCATCCGAATGCCAAATTTAAGATCTATGATTGATGGCGTCAGCGTGACGTCAGCATCTTTCAAAAAAAATTTCCCCCCTCTCCAATGAAGCTTTTGATTTTGCAGTCCGACTTTAGAGCTTCATATCTCGCTCATTTTTGCTTCTTTTTTCGAGCAATTTTTTTTTATTTGAGCTAATTTTTTGTTTACTTCATAGTGGCGTACTCGGTTTCTAATTTTGGTGAATATATTTTCCAGAATTTTCAGTTTCTCATCACTGTACCTATCTTGTCACCATTTCTACAACTTCTGAGGCTTCGTTCAGGCTCATATGAACTCCTTTTTAGGTGCCATTTTTTTTTGAAAGTGCATTATTTTTTGTCTACTTCTTGAATCTACAATTAGTTTGAAGAGATCTTGAGTGGATTTTATACTTTCAGCATATGGTCCTTTTTGGCCTATTTGGCACTTGTATTGCATAGATCTGAATTTAGGTATGTGCTTATTTGTTCTAGTCTGTTATCAGCCTCTTTATTGGCAAGTTGTAAATCAAAAATCATAAGCCCACTTATCCAAGTTGCAAGTGGCCTATTGTACACGCACTACATTATAAAGTGCCAAAATCATCTATTTGTGGGGGGTACTTTGATTGAGTGAATTTGGGGGGGGTGGGTGTATCTTGTGTGATTGTGACTATTTTCTCTCTTGTGCTCTTTCATTCCATCATAGGTTCATCTAAAGTTCCACTCTTAACTACGCATAATTATGGTACATGGAAAGTGCGTGCATGGAGTAAACTAATGGAAAAAGGATTAATTTACTACATTGATGGAACCATAACTGCACCTTCAGATCCTAAGGTAGATCCAATTGCATTTATGGATTGGCTCACTAAAACTTCTATGGCCTTGGGTACACTAATAAAGTTCATTTTTGATGATCTCATTTTCCATGTTGATAAATGTACTACAGCTAAGGAAGCTTGGGATAAGCTTGCTGCTTTGTATGGAAAGGTTGATAAGGTTAAGGGATACAAACTTGAACATGATCTCTTAAGCCTTGATCCCAAGGATTTTGATACATTTCAAGATTATGTCACTAAGGCAAATGAACTAAGAGCACAACTAAAAGATTGTGGTATTGAAAAAGAGGATGATCAATTGGTCTTCAACTTGTTAGACAAACTTCCAGTTGAGTATGCAGCCTTTGTTTCAAGTTTTCAGACTCAAAGATTGACAATAAGTAACTTCACAACACCATCTTTTGAGGCTCTCATAGATCTTTTGATTCTTGAGAAAAATAAGATGATGAAAATGGGCATTCTCAAGTCTTCAACTTCAAGAGCACTGGTGGTCAATCATGGAAACAATAAGCAAGGCAAAGGGAAAGACCAAAACCAATCTTCACCAAAGCCACAAGGAGAGAACAAACAATCCACTCCTCCACAACAAAGCTCAACTTCATCTTCTTCAAAGAAGTACAACAATTCAAGCAAGAGGGAGCAACCAACATGTGCATATTGCAAAAGGATTGGTCATGATGAGCATCGTTGTCATGTTAAGCAAATTGATGAGTTGAAACACATCCTTAAGAAGAACAACATCAACTTTCCAGTTGCATATCAAGAGAAGGACTCATCCTCTTCCACTTCTTCTAAGGGAAAAGGAACAACTCTCATGGCAACAACATCAAGCTCTTCTCCTTCTTCTACATCATCTCAATTTGAGAAACATAAGGGGAAAGCATTTCTTGCTTTTGCAGATTCCAATTCGGATAGGTGGATCCTTGATTCAGGAGCTTCACATCATATGACTTCGTCCAAGGATATGTTCTCTTCATTTGATTCTTGTTCATCACCACCCATTTTGATGGCCAACAACACTTCTTTGGCAGTTTGTGGGAAGGGGTCTATTAACATTGAAGGTGGAGCATTTAATGATGTTCTATGTGTGCCTACTTTGTCAAGGAACATCCTTTCCATCTATCAGATTACTCATAGTGGTACAGGAAAGAATGTAGAGTTCACACCAGATTCTGTCATTGTTCGGGATTTGCATAGCAGGGCTCTTGTTGCAGTTGGGGAGGTTGATGATCATTCTCGGTTCTACACCTTCTCATATTTTGCTCCAATTGATGATTCAGTTCACCCTAGTGTGGACACACTTGAGGAGATTGAGTATGGTTACTTGAATCTTGGAGTACTCACTAGTCCTGAGGTTCTTGAACCTATTGTTGATACTCCATCTTCTACATTGACTGATATACCTAATGATACTTGTGTTTCGACAGTTTTAGTACCTTGTGATTCAGTGCAATAATGCATACCTTGTCTTCCAGCAGCAGCTTCATGGGATGACTACTTGTCAGACATTGGCAGTTTGTTTGTGGAGTCCTACATTGTAGACTTGGGAGACACACTTGATTCCTTACATCTTCTCTTTGATGAAGGTGATTCTTCTTCAGTTATTGCGAGGGAACACTCTGACCCTCCTCTACATGATCAGTCTTTCGAGGTTGATGTGATTGTGGATGCATCTTTACAGCAGTTGGAGGAGGCCACTTTCTCTTTTGAGGAGACATCATCTTTGGAGTATGTTCTACCTTCATCCTTGCTAGATCTTGAGTTGTGTTTTTCAGCAGATGAGAGTGTTGTTTCAAAGGGGTTCTCACAGGTTCCAGGAAGTGACTACATCATTGCAGCTTCACATGGTTTGGGGAAGGCATCTTTTAGCATCAACACAGGGACATTTGAGTAGATTTCAGAGACTTCTTACATTTTGAGGGTTCTTCCTTCTTCACTTGTGGATTGGGGAGACTTCATTCATGTAAGAATTGGCTATGAAGGTAGCCACCCAAGATCTAGAGGCCTAATAGAAGGTACAAGCAAAAGAGAGATAGAAACAAGATGACAAGAATAAACTGTATTCAATGTCAATGATATGAGAGGATTTTGATTACAATAGTACATAGGAGACCCCTTGGTTATATAGCCAAGGTGAGAACATAGGAGGGCATAAGATTATGACAAGTGTCGTAATCTTATGACATGAGACAACAATGAAAAGTTATCACTCCACCTAAAGTGGAAAGGGATAATGTGATAATCTCCACAAAAGGTGGAGAGATATCACATGATGTGTCCACAAAAGGTGGAAGTGATGAGGTAATGACATGTCAAGTCCACCAAAAGTGGAAAATCTCCAACAACCTCCTATGTGGTCCCTGAGTAAACTTAACTAAGGTGTAATCATGACCTAGGACAAGGTACAATACATATAATTACACCAACATGAATGGACAAGATTTAATCTTTTTTGTGTGGCCAAGATTCACTACAAACTAGGGTTCTACCTACCCCCCAATATATTACAATTTAAAATACAATTTTGTCCATATCCCTATTTCGTCTTCTAGTGACATCACTGTAGCATTTTGTCTTTCGCTAATTGCTCTTTCTGCTATAGCTATTCCTTCATAAGCTCTTCACTGACAATAGGGTCGCCTTCCTGCTTCAAAGCTACATACTCCATGAATTTGAAGATGACTAGTTAGAGTTTGTTGACCTCTATAATCTTGGACCGCAACACTTGATAACTCCATTCCTTGGAGTTGTCCTCAAGCCTCTTCCAATCTTCATCATATTTGGCAGTGTGATCTTTGAACAACTTTGACTGGGCGAAGGCACAGGCAACAAAACTCATGAAATCTATGGTTATCTCATCTGACATCCCGTCCTTCATCTTTTTCTAGAAATGAGGCTTTATTTTCTCTGGATTTACTTGCACTGCGAGCATGTCAAATCCTGTCATTAGCCTCAAATATCGGGCGCAATCCATTCTAACTTCTTTGACCCATTTAATATCTGGATCCACTTTATCAATTACCTGCTCCAACCTTTCTTTTTGGTTATCAAAGTCTTGCTTCCACACATCCACTAGCCAATGGTCATCCCTTTTGAATGTGAGCTCATTTTCCCATGTCGTGCTTGGCAGCCGGAGGATAGCCTCGATCTTTGGATAGGTGGACTCGTAACTTGCTGGGAAGTTAGAGTAGAGCCTTATTGTGTTCTCAAGATACTGCTGTAGGTCCAGGAACTTATTGGTTGTTCGAATAGCCCGACTAATACCCATGTTTCTGACGTATAGAACCTGTCAAAACCAACTCTCCGTAGTTTTGTCCAAGTTCTTTCTTTTTTCAAGCTTGTCAATCTATTCCTTGGACAATAGTTGGGGTGGAGCTGTGAATGTGGTAGGCATGTCTTCAACTGAAGACCATTGCTGGATGTAATCAGTCAAGGTGGCTACCTGTGCTTTAAGCTCATCCTTTGAGACTTTATCTTGTTGTATTAGGTGCACCACCATAGCTACTGACTCCTCGAGATGCTCCACCTTCTGTTCTCTAGTAGCAGTTCCCAAGTTAATGGTAGAGACATTATAGCTTACTCCCTCTTGGCCTACCACTGGTGTTGCTATTTGCACAGTTTGAGACCCAGAAGCATCCATCATTACCTTGAATCTAACTTTGGGCTTCTTCTCCTTCCTAGTTGAGATTTGCGCTCAAGCCAAGATAGCCTCTAGCCTTGCTCTTGGATCCTTTGGGGTAGGAGTCTTCTTTTCAAGCTGCTTCTCCAGCCATTCAGGCATAGTGGATTTTCCTTAGGCTATTCTCAATCACCCTCACCTTCCCTTGTTTGGATTTTCATTTTTTCACCTTTGGGAGCCCTTTCCTCCATTTTAGTTTTGTCTCCTTCTTCCTCATCAGAGTCTTGGATGAACATGCGGCACTTGACAGGAGGCTTAGTAGGCAATCGCTCCTATGGGCTTTCTTCCATCTCAGTTCCTTTCTCTTTCCTTTCTTTAACTTGTTTTTCCTCGTGTACATGCTCCTCAGGCCTATCTCTTTCTATATCTCCTTCTTCATAAGGAGGTGGCACATCTCCTTCCTTTCCCGTGTAGGGAGTTCCACATTTTCTGTTGCCCTGCCACCTTCTTGCCCTTCTTCTCTAGGCGGTGGCCTCTCTGCCTCTTCTTCGTCGTGCTTCAATTCTTTGGCCATTTCCTCTTTGAGATCATCATTGAAGGTCTGTACAATAGTTCTACCACTTGTACCCTCCTCTTCGTCTCCACTTTTCGAAGACCCTGTTCCTTCTTCTTCATAGACCACCCTGTCAATTTGTCAGTGTTCATACTCTAGGTGTTCATGGTACTCATCGGCTTCCTCCTCCATTTCCTTTGAGGCTTCTTTCTCCTACTTCTCCCATTCTTTGAAAATTAACATTGTGGCTTCCATTGTTGGTGGTCTCATTGGAGGTTGTGAAGGAATAGCACTGGCGAGGACCCATGCTACGACAACTTGGATGGTGGGATCCAAAAATATTTGAGCAATTTCAGAGGGGACATTTTGCATGTGCCATGAGAAAGCCTCCGGTAATGCTAGTGTGGGTATTGGTGTTGTCACTACTTCCAATGGGAGTGATTTAGTAGGTGACATGGTGGTGGAGGAAGGCAGAGTAGTTGCGTTAGAGGAAGAGTCAACCATTATTATGGGCCCAGTCGGGGGAGAGGAGGCGAGGTGGATTGAGATGTTCATTGTAGGTGGGGATGTAGCGACCATGGCCTAGGAAATAGGCGGAAGGGTGGCAGAGACAGGGAGAGTTGGAGGAGGTCTTGGCTGATCTTTCTTCCTTGCCTCACCCTCTTGAAGGGGATCTTCTTGAATTGGTGGTTGCTCTGCGATGCTTCCCATCTGTTTGGGCCTCTTAAAGTTTGAGTCCCCTGAGTCTTTCCTTGAATAAACTTTGGGGTCTAGAGATTGTTCCACTTCAATCCCTTTCCTCTTCTTCGATCTTGTGATCATAGGAGATTTGGATGTCCCACCCATTGAAGTTGTAGCGACGACACCTTCTGTGGCACTAGGCTCACTCTTGAGCCCTTCATATGTCAGGACAAGCCCTTGTTGGTATAATCGGGCTACTTTTCCATCAATCCATTCTTTGGTATGAGCCACGATTGGTTTAGTTACAATATCGAGGTCATTGACCTCCTACTCATCCCAATCTATTGTAGGCAGTGACAAGTTAGTGACTGTGTTATATCTAAGATCCATGATGGTGCTTTCATCCTCCTTGACCTGATATGGTATGGGAAACAGTTGCACCCTTCTCACGAAGTACGCGGTCATCCGCATGTAATGTCTTGCACGCATCTTTTTGTCATCTTGGCAGTCCGCCCATAAATCTTCAACGTGATGTAGGTGGGTGTACTCTGGTCCCAGTTCCTTTCTTACATGTCCATATGGGTCCACCCGTGGGTGAGCAGTGTGTAGGTGGAAATGGTACTCTACCAATTCCTTTTCAGAATTCCCAGCACACTGGGAAGTTTGCAACTTATACATCCCCTGTTTGAAGGCTAAGGGATAAGGGATTCCTGCCAAGTGTTTACCTCTGAGGACTGTATGCACATGTTGCAATTGCTGGGAGAGTTCTAATAGTATAATCCAGTCATTGGGGTACTGGGGCAGCTTATTCAGTCTTTCTATGAAACCCTGGGCATGAATATATGTGAATTTGGGGAACTGTATGAATAGGAGGCGTATTGTTTCAAGAATGCTTGTGCATTGTGTGAGACCCTTCTCTCAAAATCTCCTCCTAGTAGCCTGATGATGTGGCCGATGAAGGCGTCATTTACCCTCTAGTACTCCTTTTTGAAGTTTCTAAATTGTAGCTGGGGATATCGGTCATAAACCTTCAATCTTCGGCTCGACTCCTCATCAGGTGCTACAAATAATCTACTATACTGCCTCTGCACAGCCAATGAGTAGACCAGATAGGAGGTCATGTAGAACTTAGAGCTCTTCTTCACATTCATAAACTGCTCACGAAAGTAGTCACTTATGATGCCTCCCCAATAGAATGAGGCTTTTGTGGTGACATCTTTGTCCCCATGGAGGATTTGTTCAACAAAATAAACCATCCACTCTTGGAAAAATGCAGCAGTGGGGAGGCCCATCACCCTGCTCAACATGGTTACTAGGTCATGGTAATCCTCATAGAAATCACTGTGAAAGAGCTCTTGAGGAACCTTTGCAACACTGCCTCTTTTCTCCTTGATCCAGTACTAATTTATTAATTTCTTGCAGCCCATCAAGTTTTCATCCCAAGTTTCCTTTCCTTCCTCCATGGTGGGCATCTCCATCTCCTCAAAGGTAGGAATGTGAAAAGTTCTAGTAATTCCCTCAGCTGACATATCAGCGAGGATGTTCCTGTCTCTATTGACAATGGTTTGTGTTTGTGGCTAGTAGGCCTACCAACAAGCCATGACCAATTCAGGGGCTATGAGAGATGGGGGGAAGCCTGCTGCTTTTGCAATCCCACTTTGTCTGATCAATCTTGCATTGTTAGTCT
The DNA here is from genome assembly GCA_007258455.2 of Sequoia sempervirens. Lineage (NCBI taxonomy): Eukaryota > Viridiplantae > Streptophyta > Pinopsida > Cupressales > Cupressaceae > Sequoia > Sequoia sempervirens. The sequence goes on from VDFB02075321.1 coordinate 277,855,644, forward strand.
TTGGGTGAACCTTGACCCTTTGTTTGAATTAATCAATATAAACATGGCCAATATTGGTGTCTATGATTTCCTTCCATTCTGTGATGATTTTTGAACGTAAAGGCTCACCCTGAAACTGGAACTTCATCTGGTCTTTATCTTCTTTTCCACGAGGAGTCTTGCCTACTTTCTTTCCTTTTTTTTTCTCTACAGCTGCCCCCGAGGGACCTACACCCAATTCCATATATCCTGCAACATAGACGTAATGAGTACAACCAATTACGACATCATTAACATTAGTCAAAATCCCATGGACAAAATCCAATTAGACATCATATGATTAATGAAGTTAAATCTTTACTTTCAGATGTCATTAGTCATTTTTTGACGGGATTTTGGACAAACCAGGCCTAAGGGGCCGGACTTCCCTGGCAGGAATGTTGTTTTGAAATGGCGAATAGGCTAAGGCAATCCAGTTGATTTCTCCCGTCTTCACATTTTGATGGTTTGAAAGGCTCGTGTTAAAGAGGGTTGCATTTGAGCACATGGGTCGAGGTTGGTTTTTAGATTTGAGGTCATTTTGATCAATCTTGGAGCTCCTAGAGGTTCAGGGGCATAAAACTGTTAAGACTTTACTGTTTGAAATGACCTAGAAGAAACAGAGTTTGTGATCAGTTTTTCATGGTCTGAGACCTGGAAGGCCAAAAGACGACTGATGGTTCACTTTGGAATTCAAGGTGCTTGGGCTCGGAGGAGCGGAAGGTCATTAGGGTTTCACTATTTGGAATGGTGATTGTGGCACGAAAACCTGGTGGGAGTGGCCCGACGGACTGGTCCCAGAATCAACCTTGGTCGTTGGTCTTCATAGTGAATTTTCTCTAGGCATTCGAGGGGGCGGAGCCTGGAACTTGAGAAGATAGGTTTTTTTTTCCCTTTTGCAATGGATGAAGGGGAATGAAACCTCGGTGGGCGGAGCTCGGTGGAGGCAGGGATGAAAAATGGCGGGCTGGGACCCAGGAGGCGTGGAGACTTGAGCCTTTTGTCATTTGAAATGGCGTAGAATCCATGGCAGCTCACGGACTGGGACCCGACATCATGAAGGCTCAGCAACTTAAGTTTGAATTCTCCCAACGGCGGAAGGCAATACAGACCCAAAGGGTGGAAAGGCGCACTCTCTTCACCATTTCGGACCGGCAGGGGTGAGGCAGAGTCCCAGGGACGGAAGTCTGGTCGATCAGACCCGGAGCAGATAAAAGCAGTCTAAAAATGTTACAATTTTCAACGGGCGGAATTTTGAGGATCCGGGGACTGGGGTTCGGGAAGGCGAGATCCTTTCGCCGTTTGAAACGATAAACACCCTGAGGAAACCTGACAAGGGAGGCCCGATGAGGCGAGCCCGATAGGCTGAAATGGAGGCCAAAATTTGAGTGTTTTCTAAGTTGGACGATGATCAGCCGACGGAGGTCTAGGGAGGCGGGATCGACAAGGCATCCCGCCGTTTGAAAAAGTTTTTCGTTTTCCAAGTTTTAAACGACGGCAGGAGGGAACGGGCCCAGAGGGTGCGAATGCCCTGCACGAAGAATGACGACGGCATGGTTTGGTTTCGACCTAATGTTAGGGGGTGATTTTGGAGGTTCTTAAAAATTTGAAGACATTGGCTTTGTGGGTTTTATTATGTTTTATCAATTAAGTGCATTTTTAGACCATTTTATTCGTTATTTTAAGTGTAAAATCATAAAAAACCTCTCGGTTGAATAAATGGCGAACCTACCTCAAAAGTCTAATGGGAGAAGGTGTGAAATCGACTGAGGAAGGTCCAATGATGATCCCGGATGTGAGGGTGGCAAGCGACAGATGAATTGATCTCCTCTAGCAAGCACTTTGATATCTTCTGGAAAAACTAACAAATGAAAATGACAAGTCAGCCCCTATATTTATACCCAGACATGCATTTAATGCCCGTACGGTTGGCCGGTGGGTTGGAGTTCAAATTTACAGACGACAACACGAGGTCCGGGTCCCAGGACCCAGAATGACACAACCCGACGGTCATTTCTAAATGCACCTTGGAAATCGAAGGTAAAGAAGATCTCGAGATTCGGATGGCGGAGCACTGTCGGGGTTTCACTGTCAAGAATGACGAAGTAAGCAAGGAGTTCCAAACACGAAAGTCTGAGGGTTCGGGCCCGAAGGGCACAAAAGCAACTGAAAAACTTTCTCAATTTAATCGGATGACAAAGAAGGGGCCGGGTCCCGGGGCTCGAGAAGGTGGAAGCCTTCCACCATTTTGGACGATGAACACCTGGAGGAAACCCGGCCAGGGAAACCCAATGAGGTGGGCCCGCCAGGCCCCAAGGCCACTGACAGAAGCAAACTACCAGGGAGGGTCCGCAAGGCACTAGGACTTAGCCAAAATGGAGGGGATGAAACATGATCAACTCAAGATGAAACTTTGGAAAAACGTTGACCACTTAGAACACCAAAACGGGGCATGCAAACCAAGGCAGTGATAGAACAACCCGGCAAGGTGAAAGAAAAGAGGGTCCCCGTTCTGAACGGGGCATGTGTGCTGAGGGCACAACAGTGCCCTGCTTAAATTCTTTGTCTTTGTTTTGCACATTTTTCTTATTGATGCCCTGGGTATGTTTTTTTCCATGCATTTATTTTTCTTCACCCTGGTGTTTCTAAATACCTTTCCACCGATTCTCACCGAGTTTCTCATCTTGTTCAGTTAGTGAATGTTTTCACTTCACCAAAAAAATGCCTTTTAAATTTACATGTGATGGTGGGCTTTTTTGCCATTTTCACATACTTTGATCTTCCTCCCACTTGTCGAAGCGGTGAAAATTACCGCTACTACACCATGGTTTTTCACCACTCCTACATGGAGTATCTTCCAATTCCATATTCCTAAGCGATAAAATTCACCGCTCCTGCACTTGACTCCAAAACAAAGAATGAAGGACATGCTCAAGCGCCAAAATTTAGTGCCTGAGAATAAACTAAGATCTTCCCATATATGCACTAGCGCTAATTTTTAGCGCCTCAACACTTTACCTCCCAAGTGTTGAACACATGTAGGAGCACTATTTTCCAGTGCTACTACATGTAAACTAACTTTTCAAGATGTAGGAGCGCTAATTTTTAGTGCTCCTACACAAAAAATAGTTTTCCACTATAACACTCTGAAATCACTCCATTTTCTCTTTGAACCTCATTTCATCACCAATGCTTCATTTTCCATGATCTATAGCTCGTTCGCACTTGCTCCAAATTGCCTGCTTGCTTCATGCTTTCCAACAACGTATTTTCTCCTAACATCTGCTAATCCATTATTCTTGCAGTTCCTCTCAAGCTCTCATCAAGTGATCCTTGAAGGTGATATTCCTTGATCTTGGTATTTTTAGATGAAAGAAAAAAATCCTCTATCATCTTCTAAAAAAGAGGGCAAGATGAAGTACAAATATCAAGGTATCTTTTTGCCTACTATGGTGATCTCAAAGGTGGATGAAATCAAAGATATCAAAATTGGTTATCAAGACCTAGAAGATTTTGTAAAAAGAACTGAGAATTTAAGCCCTTAGAAGACAACTTGAGATCCATTGTTCATAGCAACTTTCACTTGGTATCTACATTCCAAAATTTTGCTCATAACACATAGTTTGTTCTCCAAGTTGCATCTCATTACATTCGAGATGATAGAAGTGTAAGAGATTCCTCGGGACAAGTCATGGTGAGATTAGATCCTGAATTATTTGATATTATTTTTTGGGTTCCACACATGGAACAATATACAAAAATCTCAATTCAACAGGCATAGGAGGTCTATGATAGTGATCCTAACAAAGCTAAAACATTAATTAATACTCAATGGTTGAAATATCTAAGGCCTACTATCTCAAGATGGCCTAAAGGGCTTCCTTGAAGTGATTTCAAAGAGGATGTTAGGGACATGATTACTCTCCTGAGCAAGGTTAAAGGATTGCCTATTTCATGTAATTTTCAATATTGGATGTATTAGTACATCCGCATCAATAGGAGAAAGAAAGCACATATTGATTGGGGAACTCAGATAAGTGATGAAATCCATGAACAATTGATCAATGTTCAAACTACTTTGAAATTTTACATGACTTCCTATTTGGTATATATTGTTGCAGTAATGAGGCAATTTCCAGGGTTGTCTACAAAGGGAAACATACATTATGTACCTGTGTATGAGTTCTATTATCAATTAAAATTAAGAGAAAGTCTTCATCATTTTAGAGGAGTCATAGATTCCTTCTTTGCACCCTTGTTGTTCACTTTTGATCTGACTCTAGAAAAGAAAAAAGTATCAGATGAAGCCTACAAAGTGGTTAGTAAGGTTGGATGTATCTTTTTGCAGTTTCCAACTTTCACCTATATGAGAGTAGGTTGTTATAAGTTGGGTATCCATACATGTTGCCCAAATATCCCTCAGATAAGTGGATACTAATGGAGCTATGTAGACAATTGATCTCAGTTCATAAGGAATGCTAGAGAATTCACAAGCCAGGCTTCAGGTTTCCACTGACAATTGGGAGATATACCATTCACAGTGTACAAAAAGTAAAGTTAGCTGCTGCAAAAATGCAAATCATGACTATAAGAACTTATAAATATAGATTTGATTTTGAATACCGAGATGTGAAGAGGAAACTAAAGAAAGATCATCGACATGTCTACCGCTTTGAATACATATGGGAAGATTGCAAAGATGAAGAAGACAAATCCATAAAATGGATTTTTGCAGGTTGACAGTAGAGAAGATTAGAGATCTTGGTGTAGCTGATCTACTAGAGGATTTCAAAGATCCTAGCGACATCATAAACTCTGCATATGAAGAATATGAAATTGCTTGGAGGCCCTTACCTCCAATACAATGGTCTAAAAAGGAAAGTGTCTCTATCAGAGAAAGGCTTGCTCCCATCTTACACAACACATCAGAATGATTGCATAAACATGGCTTCCAAATGAAATCTTTCAAGTTAGAATAAGAAAGAAAAACACCAGGAGGAGAAACTAGCCAATGACAGGAGCTTTGCACAAAAAAAAAACATGCGGCTACTCCCTCTTCTTCCCAAATAGGTCCTAAGATCAAGTTCACCTTTGGTAAGAGTGCTACACAAACAATTGAAGAACAGGAGGCAACAAAATCTGAACAAACACATGTAGAAGGAAAGGAGCTTGCTTTTGAGGAACAATCATCCAAAGAAGGAGAAGATGATGAGGGTGAAGAATCTGATGAGGAGCAATCTATAGAAGACGAAGGTGAAGAAGAAGGTAATGAGAAGGAATTCAGGCATGATGATGAACAACCTTTATCTCCCCATGAGAATATTGTTGAAGATCTTCCCTGAACATCATCACCTGTTACTTTAAATGTCCCTCATATACCCTCAAATCCTACCACTCCTCCACCTCCTCTTCCTACTTCACCTCCTCCTACAACAACTTTGTATGCAGTAGATGTTTCCATTCCCCCTTCAGTGTCAACAATCCTTACCACTCCTCCTACACTTTCCAACTTACAAACTGTTGATGTTTTGTCAAGCTCTCCCTCATCCATTCCCAATTTATCATCTGCATCTTTTGATATCTCTTCAGAGGCTAAATTTCACAAGTTCATGAATGATTCTTTGCAGAATCCACTTGGTTTGCAGTATACTGGAGCTATCATGACTTATACTACTTTGATTTCCACAATATCAACCATTTCTATAGAAGTGGTTGTGACACAAGAGTTGATAGTAAGTCAAGAAGCATATACTTCCTCCCTTCCTCATTGGTTGATCTCTCAAGTATTGAAGTGAAAGAAACAAATGATCTCCCCAGATGAGCTTGATCTTGAAGAGATAGCTCCTCCAAAAGCCAAGGGGAAGAAAAAGGTGAAAGTTCATTCAAGGCTTGATGTTGACAAATCTAGTCACAAGTTTGTAGAGATTGGTCTACCCCCACAAGAAGAAGGTGATGTAAACATGGAGGATTACACTGTCACAAGAGTCCAGCTTGGAAAAGTGAAAAATGCAAGTGCAAAGGTAGATGCACAAGTGGTCCCAAATGCATTAGTAGGAAGACTTGATAAGATGGAGTAAGCCAAAAATATGTACAAGAAGAAAGTTGAGCGTTATGTAGCAGTTTTGAGGAATATTGTAGGCTCTTCTGGGAATGTACAACCTATGGCCATTGTGAACATCAAGGAACCAACAATGAAAAAGGTGGAGAAATTTTCCTCCAAGGGTAAGGTGTTATATGATTTCATTGATGAAATGATAGAAGATGGTTCATAGGTCATAGTTGTTGTAGATGAGAAGACTGCTCAAATAGCCAAGTTGAAATTAGAGCTTAAAAAGAAGAAAATATACTTTTTGAAGAGCAGAAAGAAATGGAAAGATTCTCACATTTTGGTCACAAATGAAAGAGGCAAAGCTAAGTAAGTTGGTGGAAGTTGTGGTAATTCTCGAAAAAGAGAAGTATGTGGAGATAAGAGAATCTCTCAAAAACTGCATACAAGTGATCAAGTATCTTATTGAAGACATCCACCAAGTACAAGAAGATGTCAAAGGACATCGTGTTATCCTAGTGAATGGAATTGAGGAGTTACTAGGTAAGCTCCTTGATGATGATCATACTTTCCTCCCGGTTAGTGAGATTGATCAAATATTCAAGGAAGTTGTCATGAAGCAAGTAGAAGATGAAGGTTTTTCAAAGACTTCCATGCACACCATATGTGATGTACGACTTTCTCTTGACTATCTTAAGAAGCATCTAGATAGATGCAAGAAAATATGCTCATCTACAAGAAGATCAATCACAAGATTTCACACCATTGTGGATTATATAGTTGGTCCAAATGAGACATTCATAATGGAGACAAAGAAGAAATATGAAGACTTTCGCGCTCAATGCAAGGAACCATAAAGACTTCTCGTATCTCCAGTGTTAGATAGTTTTATGCTTTCATTTATGCATTTTTTAAATATTTCTCAACATTTTACATGTCATTTTAAAAGATGTAATTACATGTAAAAATAGAGATGTTTTCCTATAATGATGAACAACATTTTTGAATAAGTCGACTTGTTAGGTGAGATTTTCCTAAATTTTCTCACCTAATTTTCCTAGATTCACTCATCTAATTTTCCTAGATTTACTCTCCTCTCTCATCTATAAATATGAGAGGATCCTATTGTAATTGTTATCTTTTATCTTTTGCAACGAAGTGTTTCCCATTTGAGAAGCAAATACATGAAACTTTGTGTTCATCTTTGTGAATCTACTTTTATCAATAAAGAAGTGAAGTTACATACCAAAATTTGTGTTGGAATCAATTATCTTTTGGATCTAATTGAAATTGGCAGTGATTAGTGACTGAGATCTAAAGGGCTTTGAGTAAATTCATGCAAACTTTGAGTTACACTCTTTACTTGAATTTGTGATACTTATTGAATACTATTATTGAATTCTCTACAAGACTTTGTGCTTGTATTTATTCATGTTGTTCATGGATCTATCATGGAGTATCTAGAAGACTTTGTGCTTCTAATACAACACTGGTTACATATCTTAAAGGATTCATTGGTGAAAGCTACAAAAAAACTTTGTGCCTTCGTGATATTTTCTTATTTTATCATTTATCGTTATCATGCTGGTATTCCTAGGATTTGATTTGACATGATAGGAATATTGGAATTATTGCTTTTGTTTTTAGTTTGAAGTTGTATTGTATCAAGAACTTAAAATCATGAAGCATTATAAAACATACTCTTTGAAAAAAAAGAGAATCATGAATGTGACACACCCCCATCTCTTAATTATAGTGTACATTATTGTGAATAATTAATTATTTTTAGTTAGTTTCAATAAACAGTAAGAAGGGCACCTCCCCTTTCTGAGAGGAGAGATTGTATCTCACATAGCTGTGGCTGAAATCAAGTTTTGTAATCTATTAAAAGGGATTACATAATTTTCACCCAACACCTTTCAACCTTATGCCAAACCTCCTCTTGCTCATCTGACCATGTGGTCTTATCCTATATCTCATTTGGAATACTCCTACCTTCTAAGTGAGCCATGCTCAAACATGTTGATTGTCCACCCAGTTCTTCTTCTAGAGAGTAGCTCTGTTCAAAAATAGAGGAAATACCCACCATCTTGATTCTTCTATGTGAGATCCGTATTGGTGGTTGTACCATTTAATTCCTCGGCTTGGTCATTACCATCCAAGCTTTCCTTTTCCACCAAATAGTGTTGGTGAGAAACCTCTTTCCATGATGTTGCTTGTATATCCCTCTTCCATTTGGAGCAATGATAAACATTATGCCCAATGTTGAAGCATCTCCAACAATGGAAAGGAAGACCTTCATAGTCAAGCAACTGAATCCATTCCCCACCTTAAAAATTCATGTGTACATCAATAGGAAGGTCCTTTGAAATGTCCATTTCTACCAATATTCTTGTATAAGTAGTGTGTAAAATATTTAGAGAACCCTCATCAACCACTAGAAATTTCCCCATAGAGTTTCCAATGGCTTCAAAGCAAGATTCTAACTAGAAATGAAGAGGGAAATTTGGAAGCCTTACTCAAAGAGGAATCAAATCAAATGATTCAGTGGTAGGATTAAAACTTGGGTGTCATGGCTTCAACATTAGAAATTTTTTTCCCTCCTAGCTCCATTGGTAATCGTACAAAACAACATTCATGTCCTTCATGTTATCGAACACTACCACAAAAAAACCACGTGCATTATGGTATATTTGAACATCACCCTCCAAAATGGGGTGCTAGGTCTCTGAAATCCAGTGGCGTAGGTCAACAAGATTTGGCCAAAACTGTTGAAATCTCCCAATCAAACCTAGCTTCACAAAATACCTTGCATTCTCATTCACTTCAACTGCAATGGCATCATCAAAAGAGATCGAAGGGATTGTTTCAGTGCTTTGCAAGGGCCTAAAAACCATCTCCACCCTCGTATCCTTTAACCTTGCATCCACTCTTCATGTTTGTCCCCCTTTTGCCTCCAATCCTCCTGTGGCACAGAAAAAGTGCCCCCAAAGAGCCAAACTGAGCATGCCCAACCCTTTCATGCTAACACGCTGAGTGATATGAACCAAGAGGACAATCATAATCAATGGTTATGAGTGACATTAAAAAGGACTACCATTGCAAAAGGACAATGAACAACAAATATGATAGTCAAAGGGCATAAATTATGATAGTCAAAGGGCAACAAATATGACAGTTAAAGGGCAACAAGTTATGACAGTCAAAGGGAAACTGGTGCAGGAGCACCTAGGATAACCTCCATCTTGTTAATTTCATTTTGGCTTGTATCTGACCTTAGCCAAGTCAGAGGGGTTGTGTATTTGTTTTGGACCTTAGAAGGTCATTGTTGTGCTTAGGTAAATTAGTCATTAGGACTAAGATTCACCAAAGTTTTGTTGTCTTTATTAGTTTTTTTTTTGTTTAGCCATGTTGGAATTGGAGCCTTAAATGTGTTATAAACACATCAATGTTGTTAGGAGGATGCCATGAGGCAATTAAGGGAGTTGGATGCTCGAAATCAAGGAGTTAGAGGTCCTAAGAATTAGGGAGATGGCATCATGGTTTGTTGCCAAGAGTTGTTGCAAAGTTGTCATGTTGCATGCAACTCGGTTACCTTGGATCCCTTAGAAGATGGGAGTGTGGGATCGACCAACATCCCTAAGAACATGGCAAAATGCATCTATGATGCAAGAGGCTCGAGTTATAAGGATAGTAGTTTGTAATTAAGTTGATGGTTATGCTTTTGAATAGAATAACTTTGTATTTTCTGTATATACCGAATGTTTTTGAGTGACAATGCTATTAGATGAATTAGATGTACTGATTTGACATTAGATTTGTGTTCATAGAGTATTCTTAAGTATTTTTCATTCTGTAACCAAATTGTTTTGAGTTAATCTAGTGTGTTGAGTTCATAAGTTAAGGTTTTAGAGGGTTTTCTTGTTCTGTTCAGACCAGTCAGTCTTTTCATGGCTCCCCCATAAAATCTAGCCACGGGGTCTTCCTGAGATTAGATGGATATGATAGGGGAGCCAATGATCTGTAAATACTTAGTAGTAGGAGTTATGAAGAGTCGAGCATTTGCATTTAAAACCAAACCCTAGGCGAGTTCCAAATACCCGGTTAGAGGTTTGGCAGTGAAGAGTTGAAGAGATTAGGCAGGGGAAAGAGGTACCGTACGAAACAAGTATAGTTCTAGGTGGGGCAGAGCCATATCTTGGTATGCTAAAAGGATTGAGGTCTGGTCAATCCATTTGTTTAGCTAATAAGCAAGAAAACAGTGAAACCCTAGTAATTAGGCTTTTTAGCCCTATTTGCCCTAGGTTATAGGAAACCTGTGTACAGAGGAGTCAAGGGTCTGAAACCCTGTGAATCTTTTAAAGGACCAAAAAGGGTATCTGGAAGTGAATTTTTTTTTCCAGGTTGTTTGGAAAGTTTGAGCAAGAAATTCAAAAAGGTCAATGTCAAGGGCTACAAGGAATTAGGCCTTCTCAAGGCAAATTCTTGAAATCGGTAAGAGTAAAGATTGAAGACCATCCAATATGGATCTAATTGGATGTGAAAGGCATGCTTCTAGTATCTCTAACACCCCTACAAGCAGTTCAAGGTGTTGTGTGATGTTGGCACTTAGAGTCTTCTAAGTGTAGGAGAAAATTGCTAATTCAAATTGGTGTTAGTCTTCTAAGGTAAAGCACAAAGTTGAGAAACTCTTGGAGAGGAGTTGAAACAGAGCTTAGTTAATGACCTAAGCCTAACCAGAACCTAGAAGCTATCAGGTTCCAGGAAGAAGACAGTGAAAAGGTCTTTTAGCAAATTGTGCAAGCAAGCCTTGGAACATCTACACCAGAAACAAATATGATAATCAAAGGGAAACAAATATGATAATCAAAGGGAAACAAGTTCATTGACAATGAAGGTGGGAAAACATGATGGAAGGATAAGTCATAAATGATTTTTCCAATATAAAGATAGTTATAAATAAATGAGCATTATAAGGGAAGTCATAAAAGAGGTTTCAATAGAGGGACAATGATATAATGACCTTGAAGGTTTCATGGTAGATAAGAATGTAATGATATATTTAAGCACAGTCAAGACTAAAGGGGTTTTGTCTCGTGTTAAGACAATCCTTTAAAGTCACAAAGGAAATACTTTAAGATTGAGAAGGGACAGTTTAAAGGGAATAGTCATCTCAAAAGGGGTAGACTTCAAAGATGAGTAGTGAATGTCATGAATGAGTAGATATAAACCATGAGGGATAAATGTTGATGCATAATAGTGATGCTCAGGGTGTGAAACATTATATGAATGGACATGTTGGAAATGACTTGGTACTTGGACTACTAGCATCAGAGGATCTACAACCATCAAAACCTTCAAAGAAGACAATCATCAAGACCTTCAAAGACAGCCATAAATAAGAGAAAAGACAGGCATAATTGAGTTTTCCATGACAATCTAATTACAAAGGGACAGTCATAATTGAAATGGAAAATAAATGGTAATTATTTGTAAAGTTGAAAAGCTAGATAAAGTTTGAAGACCTATGTTTTGAAGATGACAGTGTAATAAACTTAGGTCATCAAGGTAATATCCATTCTCACAACAGTTAAATGCATTATTTAATAAATATAAGAATTCAAACACCAAGATGACCTAATTTTATTGCAAGTAATTCATGTGCCTATTGCCATGCAAGGAGTTTCACAAAATGATCACTAGTTAAGTGGCCTTCATGCTCAACTTTCAAGCACTTAGAGGTAGTTTAAGCCTATTTTAGAAGCCCATATGGTCATAACTTGAGTTAAGAGGAGTTTGGGGCTAAAATAATGCATTTTGATGAAGTTTGGAGTCCTAAAATAGAGGTTTTTTTGCCTTGTACACCCAAAAACTAAAAGTTTCATGCAAATTGATTGATGACTCAAAATTTCAATCAATTCCATGATTTTTTAAGATCATATCAAGTTGATTTGGGGCATGCTTCAAGGATCATGCAAAGGTCAATAAGTCAACAGTTCAAGTCAACTTTTCTTCACCAAAGTTTGCAAGTTTTACTTCTAGTTTCACATTAGTTGAAGATGTTATCTATAAGACCAAGCATCTAGCTCTTTTTAGAGTAGTTATTTATATGATTTATTTTATCCTTATGCAAAAGAAAGAGATTGTAACTCAATTCCAAGATAGTTTCAATATAGAGTAGTAACTGTTATGCAGTTTTTTTAGTATTTTCAAATATTGTACAAGCAAAACTCTTTTTTATTAATAAAAATCAGCAAGTTCTCCCTCTCAAAATTCATGTATTGGGTGATATTGTGAATGATTTGAGGTAATTTTTGTGATTTCAGTATTGAATCCTTGTGTTAGGTCTCATTTACAATCATTTTCCATGCAAGAATATGAAAATTTATGTAGGTCATATGTTGTGTTATCTTTTTTTAGAGTTTGTAGTTGTGAAAACACATTATTTTCCTACAACAAAACTTGAAACATGACCTCTCCTTGAAACAATTTTTGTATAAGTTGGTCAACATTTGATTTTTGCATAGGGTTAAGCTGAGTTTTGAGAAGAATTGTGAGTTAGAACAAGTACAAATTTTTTTCATCATTGGTGCATCACCTCCTAGGTTTAGTTTATCTAACTTTTAGTTTTCCTCTCAAATTAGAAAGCTTTTAGAAGGTCCATCAAGGGAACTGACCTGATCTAGAGGTTCATCTTCACTGTAGGAAACCCATAGCTTGAAGATGATCCCATGTTTCATGGGATAGCTAAGTTTCACACTTAGTTAAGGGTGTTATCCTTGTGACAATAGTTTTTGGCATGCCCAATGGGACACTAAAACTCATTTCAATCAAGAAATACTAAGTTTTCCCTATTGTCCTGGTATATACAGTAGTGTTTTTGGCCTTTATGAGGTTATAAACATATACTTGGTGACTCTAATCTCTAATTTTAAATAAGATCTAGTGTAAATAGCACATGAGAAGAGTGCAAACAAGAGGATGTTTGACTCCTTTTGAGTATTTTCAGTTATCACTACCAAGAAGAAAAGGGAGGGCAATGAGAGAGTCTTAGCCCACCAGTTAAATCACGTTCTATGCCTCCTAATCACAGGCATACAAGTCCTATTCCAAGAGTTCTAATACAGAACATACAAGTATAGGAAAATCTAATGCAGTTTGCTTTTACACCATTTAATTGGGTTATCCCATTGAATCTTTCTCAATGTGATGATATACCACTAGTAGCCCTTAGAAGCTTGCCTTTTTTTCACAAGAGAGGATCAAACCATGCATATTGAGCATATTAGAGATGTGTCTACACTGTGCTCAGTTCACAATATTACAACTGAGAATGTGGTAATTAGGCTCTTGGCTTCATCACTGAAGGGAAAAGCTTTGAAATGGTTCAGGAATTTGACAGTCAATTAAGTCAGAACATGGGATGAACTGGGAGATGGCTTACATGAGTATTTTGAAGATAAATCATACCATTTGTCTTTAGTGGAGCAACTACCATCAAAAGAGCTCCACATGAGCATATGACTGATTTTAATTTATGCTTCCAGAAGATATGGGTTAGAATCCCACCAATGGTAAGGCCTTCAGATCAACATGCATTTTTGTATTTCCTTAAAGCCCTTAATAGTGATATATTTGTGATGATTCAGTCAATGGATGGAACTTCACTTCCTAATGCATATGATATCGTCATTAGGGCATAAAATAGCCTCATAAAAGCTGGTAAAATAGCCCCAAGGCCTCCAATACCTTTTTTTTCCTGAGGTACAGCCACCTATACCATTTTCATTACCCTCAATAGCTATTTTCCTTGCTATACCAGCACCAAGTTATCCAAATTTTGTCCAAGAAAAGGTTGTCCTAGCTCCATCCTGTGAATTTCAAGAGATGAAAGATATATTGCAGACCTTTGGTAATGAATTAGTCAACATAAAGAAGCAACAAAATCAGAATTTCAGACCTTATCAACCCAATTAGCCTAATAGGTCTCCTTACCAAGTCGATCCTCAAGGTTAGAGAAGGAATTTTAATGCAAGGGCTTATCAACCTTACAATCAGAAAACTACCAACACTTCTAGAGAGCTTTTCCTAGTGGAAAATAACATGACACATGACAATGAGTGGTGTTTTTCTATATAATCAACCTCATAACCAAGCCACATGTTCAAATGAATTGATTAATCAAGCCCCATGGTATAAAATAACACTATTGTCCCGCAAGATGTAGCGCAAGAAAATCATGAACAATAAGGTTCTAATGTTGATCGAAGTCATTAGGATGTCACTTTGATGAATTGGTAAGGTGAAGAGTTTTATGGGGTAAATCATCCAAATGCACAAAATTTGTTATCTCACTCTATTTCAATCAATACAATGGAAAAAAAGAGGGTTATTGATATAGGACAATAGGCTGATAAGGGGCAAAATTAAGCTCCTACAAGTAATCAAAGAATTGTTGGTCCATCACATATACCAAATGTACAAATACTACCAAGAGGACAACCTATAGTGAACAAGGAGCAGCCTAAAATTCAATCACAACGATTGCAACCACAAGGAGAATATGTTGTTCCAGAAGTATAGCCAAAGGTCAGTACAATCCCATTCAATATTTTGGATCATATGAAGAAAGAAAATGTTTGTATGTCGATGTGGGATTCAATATCACTTCTCGAGAAAAGGACTTGTTGCAAAAGGCCTTATCTAATGGTACTTTGTCAAGTGAGTCTTCCAGAGAGCAACCAAGAGTTGCACTTGCTAGTACTCCACCAATTAAAATCAAAGAACAAACCAACAATGTAAAATCACCTCCATTTTATGTATCTTTGATTATTGGCTAACACCTTGTCCATAATTGCATGATTGGTTCAGGTACAAGTAGTTCTATCATGCCCAAACAAATAGTTGACAAACTTGGTTTATCATATGAGCCTCTTTCCAAAGGAGTAGTACAATTGGATGGGAAAACCATCAATACCATTGGAGTCATTAAGAATTTAAGCCTTACTTTGCATGCTTGTCAAAAACTTTCCATACCTCAAAATATTTATGTCATAGATCTACCATCATACTTTGCCATATGCCTTTCTAGAGACTTTGCTACCAAGTTGAGTGGTTATCTATTTGTTGATTGGTCACACATATTTTTTAGAACAAGGTATGGAACAAGGGTAAGATTCAAATCAGAACCTATTGCAAAAGATCATGTATAGCCTTATGTTCCTATTGCTGTGAATACAAATTTTACCATTCATGAGCAAGAAGAACAATTTGTTGTTCAAAAGCCTAATATTCTAATAGAAGGTATTGCTGATTTATTTTTAGATGAGTGGGTAGCTGAGAACTTTAAAGCTGATTCGTTCAAGCATATGGAAGAGGTAGGGTTGCGTATCTATTTAATTCATGAGCAAGATGTTGTTGTCCCTAACTTGGTAAAAGATGAAAAAAAATACTGTGAACATCATTTGAATGAGTTATGACAACTCTATTTTGATGGGTCAAGGAGTAGGAATGGTGTCAATGGAGGAGTAATTCTTATTTCTCCTACAAGTGAGAGATATTACTCAACTTGGAGGTTTACTTTTAGTTGCACTAATAATACAACATAGTATGAAGCACTTGTTCATGCTTTGGAATAGGCAAGGAAGAGAAAAATAAAGTGTTTGTAGGAATTTGGTGATAGTGAACTCATAGTGAACTAGGTAAGAGGTTTGAATGTCTCTAAAAACAACTTGCTCAAGTCTTATAGGCATAGAATTTAGGATATTATTGAAGAATTTGATGCTTTTAACTTGTCCACACCTAGAAATGAGAACAAACATGCTGATAGGTTGGTTGTCATAGGATCACAACATGATATTCCAAATGATCTCAGCAATAGTAAAGTGCAGTAGCATGTCAAAGTGGTGGTAAGACCTTTAATTCTTGATAATCAAACACATTGGAAAGTGTTTGATAGTGATAAGAAAATTACAATTTTTTTGATCAAAGAGGCTGAGTTTTCAGCTACTAACCAAGATAAATTGCAACAACAGTATGGTGAACAAATTATACAACTGAAAACTAACAAGTTTCCAAAAGGTTTGGTCTCACTGGAATCATTTTTTAGTTTTTGGTCACGCCCACAAAAGGATATGAATATCATGGAAAAACCTATCTTGGGAATTGGACATTCTAGCAGGTGACTAAAACCTCTTTGTGGACGTTCATTTCCGTCAAACTAGGGAACGTAAACTTTAAATGGAGCGGCACTATATGTGCACTAAGAACCGGTTTCAGTCATGACTTATTGAAAATAAACACTTGGAAAGAAATTCTATCTATGCTACAGGAAGGTAATGCAAAGCTCTCTTAACTCAATCATAATCTAACCAAAGTAGAAATCGTAATAGCTACAATTGAGAGACAAACTATAAACTGGCCTTATGCTGCAGGAACAAACACAGGGATGGATTCCCGATGCTGCAGGAACAGTATAAGACTGAGCTTGTGTTGAAACTTCTAAAATGAAATCTAACTTGAATTAACAAAGGATAAACAACTACGCTCCTATAGATACTTACTAAGTGGGCCCCCTTAGCAAGCATCAACTAATTGACACAGAAGATTGTGCTCAGAACTCCATCAACTTTTATTCATAACGTGAAATCATTTATATTGACTGTTCTACTTCAGAAACTAACAAAAACTTTGATTCATATTATAACTCTAACTCTTACATAATCTGCTTCTCTATCTATCTATCTATCTATCTCCTTCTCTATTCACCCGTGCAGGAGGAACACTTATTTTTAAAACAGGAGAAAAACTAACTAACTAACTCAACATAGAAAGATGTGGATATAAAATGCATCCCGAAATCGAGGAACAAACTTCATAAATGAGTTATCCATTCAACCCGATCCAGAGAGAATCTAGCACTCCACTCTTTCCAGATTAAATGTCATTTAAAATCCTTCCCAACAGTTTCGGTCAAAGAGTCTTCACCAGAGCTTCCTCGAAGTCATGCAGGAAATGGACTTTACTGCAAGGCTGAGATTGGTTGCGCTTGACTCGATCAAACTTTCTTCAACAACCTGTGAAACACAAGGTAACATATACGAAAGAAAAGGCACACGGCACATACACAATATCCATTCATTAATCACATATTTAAATCTATTTCATCATTCAAAAACTACATGCATTATACCAGTCATTTGGGAAGTCAACAAGGTAATAAATATAAACATGTCAACATGATCGGCTACACGAACATGAAAGTGTATTGCTATAGGATATCCCCCAATAAAAGGTTTCAAGAGAGTTAAACAACCATAAACAACAAAAGTAAAGGTATTAAAAGTACACCATGATATCCAAATTATGAGCATATTTTGGGCTCATCAGTTTTGATGATCAAGAAAAGAAGAATAAAGTGAGCATGGAAATTAAAGAAGATCACTATGAACAAGTAAGAATTTTCAAAGACAAGCTTTTAAAGTTGGGAAAATTATGTACAACTAAAGAAAAGGCTAGTTTTATTCAGTTATGTCAGGAATATGATGATATTTTTTCATGGAAGTATAGTGATTTGAAGGGGTTTGGCACCAATCTTTCCCAACACACTATTGAGCTTGAAGCTAATGCCAAACTTGTAAGGAAAAAGCAAAGGCCATTGAACCCAAAATTAGCGCCGCTCATGAAAATGGAGTTGAGCAAATTGATAGAGGACAACATTATCTTTCCTATCAAACATACCTTTTGGGTTTCCAATCTAGTTCCTGTTAGGAAGATGAATGGAGAAATAATACCATGTGTTAATTTCAAGGACCTAAATAGAGTTTCTCTCAGAGATCACTACCCGCTGCCTTCTATGGAGCAAATCTTACATGTTGTATTAGGTTTTGAGAGGTTTTCATTGTTAGATGGTTTTTCTAGTTATAATCAGGTTTTAGTAAGAGAGGAAGACCAATATAAAACTTCTTTCACTACTAAATGGGGGCACAATTACATATAGAAGGATTCCTTTTGGATTGTCCAACACTAGGGGAACCTACCAAAGGGAAATTGGTATGGATTTTCAAGGGTTGATTAACAAATTTATGTTGATTATCTTGATAATATCACTAGTTTTTTCCAAGTATGCTAGAGAACACTTTGTTCATCTTAGGAAAGTATTTAACATTTATGTAGAGAATATGGTGTCTCACTCAACCCAAAGAAAAGTATTTTTGTTATTCATGAAGGTAAAATTATTGGCCATGTAGTGTCAAAAAAATGGAATTCCCATTGATCTTGAGAAGATAAGTGCCATATTAGCTTTGACTTTGCCAAGTCACAAGAAAGGTTTGTAATTTTTTCTTGGTAGGATCAATTTTGAGAGAAGATTTATACCTGATATAGCTTATCTTTTGAAGCAATTAACAATCATGTTGAAGAATGATGTTTGTTTTAGTTGTTCAAAAGAAGGAAAGAGAAGTTTTGAGAATATCAAGGAAGCTTTGACATCTACACCTACACTTATTAATCCTAATTTCTCTAAAAAATTCAAACTATATGCTTTTGGAAGTATGGATACAATCTCAACTATGCTTGTGCAACAAAACAAGGAAGGGTTGGAGCAGCCAATTGCTTTCTTTAGCCAAGGATTGGAAGAGTATGAATAATTGTTGAAAAGCATGTCTTAGCTATGATTAGAAGCCTTAAAAATTTTAGGCACTTGTTTTCAAATAACAAGATAAATTTAATGGTTACTCACCCAAGTGTCAGAGATTTTTTGCTAAACAAAGATTTGAATGATAAGAGAGCTGGTTGGATAAAAAAATTCATGGAATATGATATTGAAATCAAAGTCACTAAGTTGGTAAGAGGCAAAGGTTTGTGTGAACAACTAGCTAGTAAGTTAGAAAACAACAAAGAGATTGAAGAAGAGGCTATCTAGGTGCTTAATAATGAAGATAAAGCTACTGTCCCAACTTATTCTTCAAGTTGGGTGCATGAAATGATGCATTATCTTCAAACAGGTGAGTGTCCTAAAGGCCTAAATGATGCAAAAATAAGATATTTTAGATTGTAAGTAATTCCATTTGTAATTGTAGATGGCATTTTGTTTAGAAGATATTTTAGTGGAGTTTTGTTAAGATGCATTAAAGCTAATCAAATTAATAGAGTTCTTGAAGAATTCCATGATGGGGCAACAGGTGGTCATTTTGTACCAAGAACAACAACCCTTAAAATAATGAAAGTTGGTTACTTTTGGCCTAATTTATATAAGGATGCACATGCATGGGTAAGGAAGTGTAGAAAGTGTGCTTTATTTGCAAGAAAACAAAGGTTAGTAGCCTTACCATCACATCTAATTTAGGTAGAACAACCCTTCATGAAGTGGAGTCTTGATTTTATTGGGCTCATAAATCCACCATTCAGTTCAGGGCACAAGTGGAACTAACAACAACAAATTCTACCAAATGGACATAGGGAGTAGCATTGAAAGAAGCAAACAAAAACTTAGTCCTAAACTTATATAAATATTTGGTTGCAAGGTTCAAGGTACTCCTAAATCCATTATTTCAGATAATGAATTAGCTTTTGTTAGCATAAAAATCACTGATTGGGCTATTAAAAATGACATATTTTTGAGTGCTTCATCCAACTATTACCCATCGGGTAATGTTTAAGCTAAATCTACAAATAAGAATTTGATAAGAATCATCAAAAGAATAGTAGAAGACAATCAGAGAGCTTGGCATAACAAACTAAAACCAACTTTATGGGCTAATAGGATAACTCCAAAAAGATCTACAGGTTATTCACCTTATGTTCTTGTGTATGGAAAAGAGGCAAGGCTACCTATTTCAATTGAATTACCAACACTTAGCCTAATCAAGGAGTTGGAATTGATGGAAGAAGAGCCAATGGAAATAAGACTTGTTGAGCTTTTTGAGGTGGAAGAAACAAGGAAGAAAGCAATACATAATTTGGAGCTTAATCAAGCATAAATGAAGATTTTTTTGACAAGAAAGAAGTTCCAACTATTTTCAATGAAGAAGATTCGGTCCTAAAATGGGATGAGTTGAAAAGTAGGCTCGGAAAGCACACCAAATTTGATGTCATGTGGAGTGGTCCTTTCATGATCACAAGTTGCAATATGCACAATGATTTTTAGTTTTCCAAGCTTGATGGAAAAGAGCTACCAATCCCATGAGAAGGAGCCCAAGAAATACCACATAGTATGAGAGTAAGCTTCAAATAATCACCCACACTACCTAATCTGGGAGTTTAAGGAGTTTGCCTAAAATTTTCTTAGTTTCAGACTTTTCATCCCAGGTGCATTGAATAAAATCTCACTTCATGCATGTTAAATCTTATTTGGTGCTCTTAATGCATGCACATCAAGTTATCTACGAATGTATTTTACTATTTTCTTTTGAAGGAAAAAATGTTGGAAATGGTGTCTCAACTTACTGGCTTAACATTGGCAACATTGTGTTCTTCCCTCTCTTTATCGACAAGACAACATACCATTGAAGGGACTTTTTCCATAGTCTCTTTGATGCCCCAATAAGCTTTCATGTCTCACCTTGCTCTTCATCGGCGAGATATTGTGTGGTCGGAGAGACTTCTCTCATTGTCTCCTCAAAAAATCGATATCCTTTGTGGTGGCGTCATGTTTACATTGTCGGTGAGAGTAGCTCACTTCGACGAGAGTTTTTGAGATGTCTATTTGACATTTTGAAACACTAATGGAGTATCTTGTTGGTAGGAGGTTGCACTGTCACTGAGACATTTTGAAATGTCTCTTCAACATGTTGATAGAAGTCCTAAATGCTTTTGTCAATGTGACCTTGGCTATTCGTTATGACTTTGGGCAGTGTCTCTTCAACAAGTTGGCGAACCTCTTAAGCGGTAAAGTGGACATCGATAAGACATTTGTGTATCGGTGGGAGAAGTTGAAATCTCTCATCGACATGGTGATGGATTTGGCCATCTGTGTACCATAAGAAGCATGTATCAGTGTGACTCGAGTAGATAAATGAGAGATTAGAATATGTCTCTTCAACATGGGCTGATATGGTAACTGTTGTGTGATAGTTGGTTTGTTGTTACGAATGGGAACTGAATTGGCATGTTTCCTACATGGGTTTGGTGATGCAGGTTGATTGATTTTCTCTTAGGAAGGAAAATGATATAATGTGTAATGCATTGCAATAGTGCTTGAGAGTTGAGTCGTGTTGTGTGTTTGATGAAAGAGAATGAGATTGATCAAAATTGTAATGTTGCTTGTATTAAGAGTGTGAATTGACATCTCTGGAAGCAACAAACTGTAACTCCATATGTGGACTTCGTTCACTATAATACAAAGTGTTTTTTCTTGGTGTGGTAGGTTTTTCTCCTGAAAGGGTTTTCCCACGTTAAATCTAGTGTTTATTCTGTGATTGTGTTAATTTTTTTTTGGTCTATTTTCTGCTAATGTGCATCTTTAATGAACTGTAATTCAAAATTGAACCATATGTCTACATTCTCTTCTTAGAATTAGCATTAGGAAAGTGTTTCCGCACCTCTTCTTTCCTTACAAGTGGTATCAGATCCTAGCCAATTATGTTATCCTTGTGGGTTGGATGGTTTTTTTGTGCCAATTCTAGAGTAGGAATCTTGTATTGGAATATGGTAATCTCGATTGCAAATTAAGATGGAAAGCACATCAGGGAAGATAGAAATTGAAAAGTTCAATGGTGGCAATTTTGAGTTATGGAAACTCAAAATGGAAGACCTATTGGTAGATAGAGATCTATGGATTGTTGTGTCTAAAATTAAACCTTCAGGAATGAAGCAAGAAGATTGGGACCTCGTAGATAGAAAAGCCAAAGGGTTGATAAGAATATGTCTAGCAGACTCTGTTCTCTTGAACGTTCATGAAGAGAAGTCTGCATCTTCTTTGTGGAAGAAACTTGGTGACATTTATCAAGGCAAGTCCTTGGTGAATAAGTTATTCTTGAGGAAGAAGATGTACTCTTTGAAAATGGAGGAAGGAGTGTCTGTAGCTGATCATTTGAATACATTCAATATGCTCATTGCTCAATTAACATTTGTAGGTGTGAAGATAGATGATGAGGATCACTGTATGCTTCTATTATGTTCTTTGCCTGACTCGTGGGATCATTTAGTGATGGCTACTGGGAGTACAAAAACCACTTTCAAGATGGAAGATATGGTTGCTTCATTGCTATTAGAAGAGATGTGAAGGAAATCTTCTAAGATGGAAAAGGAGGCCCTTGCTATTCGAGGAAAATTGAAGGAGAAAGGAAAAAAGAAAGACAAGAATTCTAAATCAAAATTTGAAGGGAGATCAAAGTCTCCTGGCAAGAAGTCCAAGGTGAAATGCTAGAATTGTGGGAAGCCTGGTCATGTCTAGAAGGATTGGAAAAAGGAGAAAAAGAAGAAGAAGAAAAAAAATTCTTCGGATAATGATTCTTCTCAGAGTGATGCAGATGTCTTCATTGTAGCCTTGGTGACTCAGGCATCAAATGATGTTTGTCTTATTGACTCAAGTGAATATTTTCACATGAAATCTCATAGAGATTGGTTTACGAAGTACAAAAAGTATGATGGTGGAAAGGTGTATCTGGAAAGTGACTCATCTCTTGAAATAGTTGGTCGTGGAAGAGTCATAATTCAATTTCTTGATGGAAGAATCAAAAGAATTAATTGCATAATGCATATACCAGGTTTGGCTCAAAATTTGCTTTATGTTAGTAAGTTGAATGATGTTGGTATGCATGTTTCATTCTCGAATGGTGGTTGTAAGATGACTAGAGGCTCAATGGTGTTGGCTAGGGGTGCTCAAATTGGTACTCTATACAAGCTAAATGCACATGTTTTTCAATGCAATAATGTCTCTATAAAGTCAGAAAAGGTTGCTCATGTAGAGAAGGAGAATGAAGTTCCTCTGGGTGCAAACTCTTTGGAGGTAAAACTCCCAGCAAAAAAGACAATGCTTTGGCATCAAAGTCTCAGCCACATTGGTGAGAAAGGCTTAAAATATTTGAAAAATAAAAATATGGTTGAAGGGCTTGATGATTATAACCTTGAGTTTGATTTTTGTGAACATTATATATATGGAAAACAACATCGTGTTTCATTTTATACTAGTCCTCATAGATCTTCTAGTGTTCTGGATTATATTCACTCTGATGTTTTTGGTCTAGTAAATGTTCCTTTGTTATTGAAATCAAGATATTATGTTTCTTTTATTGATGATTATTTGAGAAGGGAATTTTTGTAATTTTTAAAAAGTAAATAAGAAGTGTTCAATCAATTTAAAGAGTTTAAAAACTTGGTTGAAAATCATACTGGAAGAAAAATTAAATGCTTGAGGACAGATAATGGCAGTGATTTTTGTTCTACAGATTCAAAAGGCATTGCAAAGACCGTGGAATAAAAAGGGATAAAACAACACCTTACACTCCATAGCAAAATGGAGTTGTTGAAAGGTTGAACAGGACGTCGATGGAAAGGGTGAGAAGTATGTTGAGAAATGTTGGTATGGAGCAGAAGTTCTAGACTGAGGCTATGGCTACACCATGTTATTTAATAAATTGATCTCCCTCTTTGGCACTTGTTGACAAAATGCCTATGGAAGCTTGGTCCGGTAAGAAGCCCTCTTTAAGACATGTAAGAGTCTTTGGCTGCGAAGCATATGTTTATGTGCCGAATGAGAAAAGATCTAAATTGGATAACAAGGTTGATAAATGTATCTTCATTGGTTATGACATTGGTGTGAAAGGATACAAGCTTTGGAATCCTGTGATTGAAAAGGTTTTATACAACATAAGTATAATATTTCATGAGTTGAAACCTTCTTTAGTGGATTTGCAACTAGAGATGGAAGAAGAAAAGAAGAATGAAGTAGTTGAAATTCCTCGAACTCTAAAGAGGAACTACGCAATGTACCTAAAATTGAGGAGAGTTCTAGTAGCTCTGAGAGTTCTGAAGAAGAAGAACCACATCCTTAGCCTCAACCTTTGAGGAGGTCTACAAGTGAAAGACGGTAACCTGATAGGTATGGTTTTTCCATGTTGGATGTAAATTGTGCCTATGTTTTGATTACAAGCACTAATGAGCCTAAGACTATGAAAGAGGCAATTGAAATGTCTAATTCAAATTCTTGGTTGGAATCCATGAATGAGGAAATGACATCATTAAAAGGGAATGCAACCTAGGATTTGGTGCCCTTTCTTGAAGGTAGAAAGCCTATTGGCTGCAAATGGGTATTAAGAAGAAAATCAGTTTGGATGGCAATGTTGAAAAGTATAAATCTTAGTTGGTTGCGAAATGTTATTCCCAGGTAGAGAGAATTGATTATGGTGAAATATTTTCTCCTATAGCTAAGTTGACATATATTAAATTTCTTTTGTCACTCGCAGTAGCATATGACTTAGAGATTGAATAGATGGATGTGAAGACAACATTTCTTCATGGAGATCTTGAAGAAGAAATTTATATGTCCCATCCTGAGCACTTTGTGGAAAAAGGTAAATAAAATCTAGTTTGCAAGTTAAAGAAATATTTGTATGGTTTAAAACAATTGCCTAGAATGTGGTACTAGAAGTTTGACACGTTTGTGTTATCATTGGGATTTGTAAGATCAAAATTTGATCATTGTGTGTACTTCAAAACTGAAAATGATCAAGTTTTTATTATTGCCCTGTATTTTGATGACATGTTCACAGGAAATAGTAAGACTGATTTTTTTATCTAAAATCTCAATTTTCAACAAAGTTTGAAATGAAAGATCTAGGTCCAACAAGGTATATTCTGGGGATAGAAATCAAAAGTGTTGAAAATGAAGGTCAAAATGTAGCTTAAAACTTGTAAAACTATGAGACTATAGATTTAATTAAGTGTTCTTTGTTACAATTATTTGTGTATGATTAATCTGTTTAGATAAATTTTACCAATTGTAGAAAGAGACAGAAGATTGTAGAAGAATGAGATAAGAAGATAGAAGTGACAGAGCATATATGTGGAGAAACCCTTTTGGGGAAAAACTCCACTAGAATAAATAGTGCTTGTATTATTTAACCTTAGAACAAGATTACAATAATACTGTATCAATCCTTGATTGATATGCTTTCTTTCCTTCAACAATCCTTCTTCACAACATGCACAAAAATATCATACACTTTCTTCAATTAAAGGAAATCCATGCATTCCATGTGACCAAGCATGAATCCACACATCCCATGCCATGCTTCAAACACTCACACATGCACAAGCCCAACCTGCTAACCTGCTGCAAACTCTGATGCACTTGTTGCAATTAATATACAATAATTGTGCATATTTAACTCATAAGAGTTGTAAAATATAAGAGCATAAAGCTCCTCACAAATATCTACACCTAGATTGTGCAAGTAGAGTTACACACTGTAACATGAAGTCAAAACCAAAGTATCCTCAATTTAGGCGCCCAAAACTGAACACTTAATTGATCGTTTGTCAGGAAAATATCTTGCAAGCATCACCTCAAAGTTGGTTCCCAAGAATGGGCCCACTTAATTGAGCCTTGTAAATATCTTCTCATGCAAAATGTGTTAACTCAAAGATGCCAAATCAGGCACCCAAGGTAGGTCCAAGTCAATCTTAGTTAACTGAAAAATATCTCTCCACCAATTCATGCAATCAATATGCATGATTGATCCTCCCCACTTTACTGAATGTATCCACTTGTTATCTGTCATGCAACTGAAGTCATTAGTTATGCAACTGAAGTCAACTAGATTCAACTAAAACTAATTAAATGCAACTGAAGATAATTGAATCATAATAGAACTAAACTGAACGAAATTGAACTCCACTCATGTAAATATCAATCCCTAACTTGTAGGATCTTTACATGTATTACTAAATTGTTATCAATCCTCAAAACAATTAACTTAAGAAGGTGGGGTCCACCTTCCATGTGGGCATCCCATGTGCTCCTATTTTGTAGGATTTGTTCTTGGATGTCCCCACATGTTCTTATCATTTAGGAATAATTACAAATTTCAATCTACATGTTCATTTCATTTGAATTTAATCTCTTTCTGATCCTAGTGTTGGGGAACAATTTCCAAGGACTTATGAGATACATGAAATATGTTTAGGATTGCAATTAAATGGCATCCTTTTCCCAAAATTCTCCCACTCGACATTATACATTGCAATTATTCTAAACAAGGAATCAATATTATAAATCAAGTACAGGACTCAAGGCCAATGGCCTTCCTGCACCAAGAGAACTTATCTGCAACATTGATCAAAGTGTCAACTTTCTCAATCAATACCTTTCCCAAGTATCTGTAACCAAACTATCATAGGTATAACTTCATGCTATCAACATAACAACCCCAATCTACAAACAAGTCCCTGTATATCCACCATCTTGCAAAATAAGACGTTGAGGTAATAACACACATAGACATGAGATAAAAAAACCTCCGAAGTAACTCACTGTAGTAAAGTGTAACCAGTCCAAGAGAGGTGCCCCTCTCATACATAACACATATACCTTCTGGAACTCCCATTGCATAGGTAATGTAAAATCTAAAACAAGATCACAACATTAATAAGTCCTCCTATAGCACTTCACATAGAGGATGTGGCTAACTCCTCTATCATAATGTCAAAGAAGCATAAAATGATATCCAAAATACATCTCTCATAACGCAAGAACCTTCAAGAAGAAGACAATATTCCCACAAAGAGAGAACCTGCAAATCAAACCATGTTCTTATACCACACTAACATATGCCAAACTGTGTAAAGTAAGATCTTCTTCAACACTCCCAAACTGAAAGGATATCAACATTAACCATTCAACTTATAATGAAACATAGCAAAATTTAGATGTAAACCTCTCACAGAAAGTAGATCAAACTTAGCCAAACATTCCCACAACAAAAGGGAATATTCCCAAAGCCACTAACTATCTCTCGTACCTCTCCTACCCAAATCCTCAAAACTAACTCATGTTCAAGATTGCAAGGAGAACAATGGAAATACATAAAATCATGCATCTACTTGTCAACAATCCATCAAAACTCAATTTTCAACACTAATGCATAAGAGAAGACAAGATAAATATAAATAATGCATCTAATAATTAGGTGGGCAACACCTCTTAGATCATTTACCTACCAAGTAGACCAAGAGTATGATGCAAGATTGTCATGTGCATACAACACCAAGCAATATAGGCTTTCAATAAAGATAACCTTCTCATCAGGTCTATGATGGGCTCACATCCATTTCCAGGTGTAGGCTCCTCAGTCTTTATTGTTGAAAAAATTTGATAACAAGTAACCATTCCAACACATATCTCTTAACATAAGAAATATCCGGCCTAACCCAAGTCTCTCTAGTATCCATGAGCACCCACTAATCAACCCATGCCAACTTCAAATGCAACCTGCATAATCATGAAGCTCCAAGCAAATGATTAATACTCAAAACCAAAGAGAACTACATCCTCTCCAAAGGAAGAACAATAACACCTTTACCAAAGACTCTAAGGGTCCTCCATGAAACAAGATGTTAAAACCTCTTCAAATCACATGAAGATAACCATATCCTACCAAAGCTCCCAGTGAACTGTGATATCGAGCTATACATGGCAACAAGATAAACATCAAACCATCACTATTAAAAGCTCCCACTGAAATATGTAACCAAACTATCCATGCCATCGTGATAACCATCTCCTAAATGAAGATCATCCATGGCATCAACATAATCAAAGAATCTATTTTAAATGACAGAGCTCCCAAAAGGTCAAGTAAACCATAATCTCTAAACCAAGAAGATAAAACACACTTCTTTTACAAATTTATAATAACACAATAGTACAAGCTCCCACTACAACCAAAAAACTTCAAACTTTTAAGAGAAAGGTGTCCCAAAATCTACCCAACCGTTAGCTTTGATACCAAATGTTGAAAATGAAGGTGAAATTGTAGCTTAAAACTTGTAAAACTATGAGATTGTAGATTTAATTAAGTGTTCTTTGTTACAATTCTTTGTGTATGATTAATCTGTTTAGATCAATTTTTCCAATTGTAGAAAGAGACAAAAGATTGTAGAAGAATGAGACAAGAAGATAGAAGTGACATGGCATATACGTGGAGAAACCCTTTCAGGAAAAAACTCCACCAAAATCAATAGTGCTTGTATTATTTAACCTTAGAACAAGATTACAATAATACTGTATCAATCCTTGATTGATATGCTTCCTTTCCTTCAACAATCCTTCTTCACAACCTACACAAAACTCTCATACACTTTCTTCAATTACAAGATATCCATGCATTCCATGTGACCAAGCATGAATCCACACATCCCATGCCATGATTCAAACCCTCACACATGCACAGGCTCAACCTGCTAACCTGCTACAAACTTTGATGCACTTGTTGCAATTAATAGATAATAATTGTGCATATTTAACTCATAAGAGTTGTACAATATATGAGCATAAAGCTCCTCACAAATATCTACACCTAGATTGTGTAAGTAGAGTTCCACACTGTAACATGAAGTCAAAACCAAAGTATCCTCAATTTTGGCGCCTAAAACTGAACACTTAACTGATCATTGGTCAGCAAAATATCTTGCAAGCATCACCTCAAAGTTGGCACCCAAGAATGGTCCCACATAACTGAGCCTTGTAAATAACTTCTCATGCAAAAGGTGTTAACTCAAAGATGCCAACTTGGGCGCCCAAGGTGGGTCCAAGTCAATCTTAGTTAACTGAAACATATCTCTCCACCAATTCATGCAATCAATATGCATGATTAATCATCCCCACTTAACTGAATGTATCCACCTATTATTTGTCATGCTTCTGAATTCATTAGTCATGCAACTCAAGTCAATTGAAGTCAACTAGCATTCAACTGAAACTAACCACATGTAATTGAAGATAATTGAACCATAACAAAACATAATAGAACATAATTGAACTGAACTAAACTCCACTCATGTAAATATCAACTCCTAACTTGTAGGATCTTTACATGCATTACTGAAGTGTTACCAATCCTCTAAACAATTAACTTAAGCAAGGTGGGGTTCACCTTCCATATGGGTGCCCCATGTGCTCCTATTTTGTAGGACCTCTTCTTGGACATCCCCACATGTTCCTATCATTTAGGAATAATTTCAAATGCCAATTTAAATGTTCATTTCATTTAAATTTAATCTCTTTCTAATCCGAGTGTTGGGGAACACTTTCCAAGGACTTAGGAGATACATGAAATATGTTTAGGATTGTAATTAAATGGAATAACACAATAGTACAAGCTCCCACTACAGCCAAAAAACCTTCAAACTTTTAAGAGAAAGGTGTCCCAAACTCTACCCAACCGTTAGCTTTGATACCAAATGTTGAAAATGAAGGTGGAATTGTATCTTAAAACTTGTAAAACTATGAGATTGTAGATTTAATTAAGTATTCTTTGTTACAATTCTTTGTGTATGATTAATCTGTTTAGATCAATTTTACCAATTGTAGAAAGAGACAAAAGATTGTAGAATAATGAGACAAGAAGATAGAAGTGACACAACATATACGTGGAGAAACCCTTTCTGGAAAAAACTCCACTAGAATCAATAGTGCTTGTATTATTTAAGCTTAGAACAAGATTACAATAATACTGTTGTTATCAAGCAGATTGCACCCAAACGCTTGAATGGTTAAACTCAACAATTTGTTGAAACATTGGATCAAACTTAGGTTGTGGGTGACCTATAACGAGATTGAACCTCCAGATTCTAGGCCGACTTCCTATATAATTCTCAAATTAATAATTGGTAACTTACTGGAAAAAGGATAGAAGAACTATTGTCAAATGCATGTGAAACCATAAATTGAAAGGTGATGCACCTGATTGATAAAGATTTGCAACTGTGATTCACAATAAATTTCATGAAAACTATCCACACAAGTCGATCTTAATAGTTTGACCACAAAAATGACTCTAAGGGAGGCTTGAACAAATCACCTTTGAAGGAAAACAGGGTTTTCACAGCAAAGAAGAATATTATTCATTTACACAAACTTAGATCTGTGATTTTATTATTTGAATGCATGCAAATATAAATGAGACAAATATTTTAAAGGTTCTGATATTTAAACACAGTAAAAATTCATCAAATCATTCACAAAAGCAACATACGACAAGGCAAACTTTTGATTTCACTGCAATTGAAGGAATCTTTGCAAAATGACACAAATAAACCTGTAAACCTGCTACTATATTAATCTAAAAAGCGAGTTACAAATATTTCTCTCTGCAAAAAGGTATGCTAGAGAAGATGAAAAATAAGAACTCCTGAAAAAATGACTAAGTCATTTCACTTTATACAATAAGCCTCTCAAAAGGCATGAAGATGAAACTGAAAGTGAAACTCAGTGTAAAAACTGATATCTTCAAAGTGAGATCCGAGTAGAAGCAAAAATCCCTGAAAAGTAGGCTCAAAATCATGCAAAAATGAGTTAACTCAGTCTCAAACTAGCCGTCAACTCATAACTAACCCATGGAGTACCCAAACTGAACTGAAAATCCCTGAAAAAGTGGGTCCGAGCATGCGAAAACCTCCTCGTTTGTATCAATTTGCCCATGATGACTGGAACTCCATCTCTGTAATGTGCATGATGACTCTTTAGTTGATACTCCATCTTCATCATTTGCATGATTTTACTGAAGGAGGATAAGTAATTAAATATTAAAAATAACCAAATGTATGATTATTTTAATATTTAATATGGAAAAACCCCTCCTTATTTCATTTTAAATATTAATGTAAAAATACATTAATATTTAATTACATATTAACTCCAAATAAAATCATGCAAAAATGCATGAGCTAAAATGTGACTAATACTCGTGGAAAAGAATAATGACTTAGTTGTTTAGTCCACTCCTCCATATGCATGAACTCGTATCATATCTCTCCTTTCTATTTTGCATGATAATGGACTTGCAATGGTAAGTCTTTTGACTAAGGTAATTATAGACTTTGGGGAATAAATAAAACATAATGATTATTTAAAATCATTTGCAAAAATCACCCTAAGTCGAATAAGGGCAGACAAAAGCAATGAACCCTAAACAATTATCATTATTCTTCATTTGCACTTGTAATTTTTAGAGACGAGTCTGTTGTTCGTGCCGCCATGCCTGGGATTTGAAGTTCAAACCCTCACTATTCCTTTCCGATTCTGAGAGATTCCTTTAGAGGGATTCATCAAACGGTGCCTAGTAAGTTGATTTCTCACTATTTTATGCTTCCTGACTCCATTTTTGAAACATTTTCTAGAGACATAGCCGCGGCTGTATGCGTAATATTTTGATATACTTTCTTTGGAAATCCTCTGTTAATGTATTCTCCACTCTAAAATGTTGTTTATTGGGCGATGCCATTGAGATTTCTGGGAGCTTAAAACCATGGGTTTTAGAGTGTATCTTCAAACAACATATCTTAGATAAGCTTTCTTGCCATTTGAGCATCATGTTCTCCTTTATTTCCTCTGTATGGCAGAGCCTCCCCCATTACTTATGTATTTTCTTTCTCTATGTAAAATGATGGAGAATGGTAATTTAGGCTATAGCCTCCATATGATTCTTTTTTTGTGTAGAAAATATCAAAACCCTTGATAATAATCACGCCATCTTACAAAATCAGTTCCTTTTTTGCTACTATTTTCCTTGGATCTCCTTTATTTATGTTTAGCATTGATGGCCGCAGCCTCATCTTATATCTTGAGGGTTTGGTTACTTTATAAGATGAAAACATGCATATCCCATGCCATGGGTATTCACTTCTTGTTTCCGAAAATTTGCTCATGGTTTACTTATTATAAGCTTGTTCTTTATAAACTCTAATTCACATTGTCCTTGCTCTGTTTGTGGAGAAATCATTTTCATTTGCAGTCTTTTATGGTGTGGTTTGACTTCCTTCCAATGTATGTTGAGACCATTGTCAATATTTAAATATATCTCTGAGACTGTTCCCCCAGTTATGATATGGAGGGGGTTGTCCTTTGAGCTGAGAGTTCCCTATGAAATCTTGCGCAAGAATCTTCATCTGCTGCTCTTTGAAGGTCCACCCTCCAATGCCTCCCTAAGTGGCCATGATTTTGACTACCATAATGGAAAGTTTTATCTTATCATCTATGCATTGCATAGTGTTCATATATTCTCCATCAAGACAAAGCTATTGAAATTTAATGGATTTAGCTCTACTTTGTTGTTAACAACTCTGTAAGGCAGCTTGCATACTATTAGGATGTTGCCACTTGAATGCTGATCACTTTTTTTAATGCTACTTACCATGCTTATGATTGTTGCTCATAATGCATTGTTACTTCTAGTTTCAATTCATGTATAGGCTACTTCTTTTATTGAATGATTGCCCATGTATGCTTTTACCTACTTTCTCTTAAAGTCATTATGTGTCCTCAACCTGCTACAGGTTAAAATTTAATTTGATTGTTAATCAATGCTTTCCTCTAAGTTTTTTGAATACACACGATGTGATTTCCTTACTCATGTTGAATCATTGCTCATAGTAAACCCATAGCGCTGCCCTGGAACAACATTGTTTATTCTATAATCCTCATCTCAATTTTACCAATCATAGGGACTGTCAAACATCCTTTTATATCTTGCATTGGCTAAAAAATCATTGCTATCATGGAAGTGTTGTAACATATCTTCTTCCTGATGAATAACTCATACCTCTGATGTGACTGTTTAATGACTGTTGTGATCACTATTCTCTTTGAATACTTACAGAACACTGTGTAACAGAAAAAAAATGACTTTTATATGAATGAATCACCATCGTACTTCATTGCTTCTATTTTTTCATTATAAACAATAATCACTATACTTTCTGATGAAGCCTTCATGTTCTTGTGATCTTCATACCTTGTCAAAAAGTATGTTCTCACCATTTCCTTGATTTCACGACTTTATGCATATGCTATGAGATTAAGACCAATGTCATGCTGTCATTTCTATTATTCTTGACAATATGAATCTTTTTAAATGGTTGTTAGTGTTGTCCTTTATGTTGATATGCATGAACTCCACTACGAGTATGTTCCAATCCTTAATTCATCATGTAAACATAATGGTATCTTTAGGTTGAGTATGAGTACTGTGTATTATGGTAACAAATGCTACTGTTAGGAAAGCCTTTCTCATTGAAATACTACTGTCTTTTAATGTTGATTTCATATAGATTGAGGTCGCTCCTCCATGAAATAGTTGTCAATGGTTTGTATTGGCTCCCTAAAAGCGACTCATGCTTTGTATATGTGCATCTCTTGAATTATGAGCGAAAGGATGATTTGCTCAATCTACTTTTGTCATAATGGATCAAAGCCTGCTCTGGTGAATTCCTCTTGTTACAACAGTCCTTTCTTGATGACTGTAATTGAATATCTGATAACTCTCAAATAATGATGTGAATGAGAGGTGTCCTTTCGATATTCTGATCTCAACCCTTGTGGGAGCCCATTTTGCTCCACATATCTGATGAAAAATTATCACAAATGAACCTGTTCCTACACAGTGAACAAACGTGTTAGCAAAATAAAAGAAGCTAAAAGCTTTCCTCTTGAGTTTTATGCCTTTGAAATTTGAAATCATCTAATGGATTCCTGATCAAATGTATACTATATTTCTGTTGGTAGTGTAGGCATATGATAGGATTTGATTCGCATTTCTCTAACCACACTTCTATCAACCTTGCAGGTGCATCAGAGCTTGGAGTTGGAGGTGGAGCTAGAGCCACAACTGAAGACCTCAACTTGTCAATGATTCGTCCTTCCAGGTAATGACAAATCACTTTCTACCCTATGCCTTCTTTATTCCCAATTGTATAGTCTACTTTACTTCATGCACCCCTTATTTGATTATGAAAATCAAATTGAGTTACTCCCATGGCTTGTGTGGGATTCTGGTTTGTACATTATGAATAAAACAACAAAAATTATGCAAACTTATGATATCATTTTGAGATGTTTTTTGCATAATATTATTGAATTTTACACTATAACGAAATATTGCACAATAATGAGTACTTAGCAGAAAATTTTGAACAACTTGTGTAACTTTCATTTTGAATTTGCAATTCAACTCTACTTGTTTGAGCTGGTAGTGAAAAATAGGTAACAACTGTATCAATCCTTGATTGATATGCTTCCTTTCCTTCAACAATCCTTCTTCACAACCTGCACAAAACTCTCATACACTTTTTGCAATTACAAGCTATCCATGCATTCCATGTGACTAAGCATGAATCCACACATCCCATGCCATGCTTCAAACCCTCACACATGCACAAGCTCAACCTGCTAACCTGCTGCAAACTTTGATGCACTTGCTGCAATTAATAAATAATTATGCATCTTTAAATCATAAGAGTTGTACAATATAAGAGCATAAAGCTCCTCATAAATATCTATGCCTAGATTATGCAAGTAGAGTTCCACACTGTAACATGAAGTCAAAACCAAAGTCTCCTCAATTTAGGCACCCAAAACTGAACACTTAACTGATTGTTGGTCAAGCTAATATCTTGCAAGCATCACCTAAAAGTTGGCACCCAAGAATGGGCCCACTTAACTGAGCCTTTTAAATATCTTCTCATGCAAAAGGTCAAAGATGCCAACTTGGGCACCCAAGGTGGGTCCAATTCAATCTTAGTTAACTAAAACATATATCTCCACCAATTCAAGCAATCAATATGCATGATTGATCATCCCCCCTTAAATGAATGTATCCACATATTATCTGTCATGCAACTAAAGCCATTATTCATGCAACTCAAGTCAACTAAAATCAACTAGCATTCAACTGAAACTAACTAAATGCAACTGAAGATAACTGAGCCATAACATAACATAACATAATTGAACTGAACTGAACTGAAATCCACTCATGTAAATATCAATCCCTAACTTGTAGGATCTTTACATGAATTACTGAAGTGTTATCAATCCTCCAAATAGTTAACTTAAGCAAGGTGGGGTCCACCTTCCATGTGGGTGCCCCATGTTCTCCTATTTTGTAGGAGCTCTTCTTGGACGTCCCCACATGTTCCTATCATTTAGGAATGATTACAAATGTCAATTTACATGTTCATTTCATTCAAATTTAATCTCTTTCTAATCCTAGTGTTGGGGAACACTTTCCAAGGACTTAGGAGATACATGAAATATGTTTAGGATTGCAATTAAATGGCATCCTATTCTAATAAAAAGGGATAAGGGAAGTAGAAAGCTTTGGCTCAGCTAGAGTAAGTATATCAATACTATCTTCGAGAGATTTGGTATGAATGATTGTAAACAACTAGTTGTTCCAGTGTTGAGGGAACGAAGCTATCTGTTGAAGATTTCCCAAAATCTCCTACCAAGATGGAGGACATGACCAGAGTGCTTATGCAAGTGCAGTTGGCAGTTTAATGTATGCAATGGTTTATACAAGGCTAGACATTGCCCAAGTAGTGGGAGTTCTTAGCCGTTTTATGGAAAATCTAGGTAGACCACACTAGGATGCTGTGAAAAGAGTTTTTAGATATTTAAAAGGTACCTCTCAGTACGCTTTTTGCTATCATGGTAACTCAATTGAGTCACATAGATACATCAACATTTGAGGTTATGTGGATTCTGATTAGGTAGGGGACATTGATAGTAGGAGATCCACCAGTGGATACATCTTCATGTTGAATGGTGGTGCAGTTAGTTGGATGAGCAAGCGGTAGGTTGTAGTCATTTTATCTACTATGGAGGTAGAGTATATGGCAGCAACACACGCCTATAAAGAAGCCATTTGGATTAGACATTTGTGTTCTGATATTGGGTTCAATGCAGCAAAAATTACTATTTGCTATGACAGTCAAAGTGCTATTTGTTTGGCAAAAATTCTAACTTTCCATGCTAGGATGAAACATATTGATGTGCAGTATCATTTTGTATGGGATATGGTGGAGGATGGAAAGGTCAGTCTTGAAAAAGTGAATACTCTGGAAAATGTTGGAGATGCGTTAACAAAACCAGTGAGCATAAAAAAGTTTAGGTGGTGTGCCAATTCGATGGGCCTTGGGACCTATGACTTTTTTGCAATCTCAAGTATTGGAGAAACCAGTAAGTCTTCATCAAGTGGGAGCATGTTGGAAACAATGTCTCAACTTACTGGCTTGACATTGATAGCATTGTGTTCTTCCCTCTCTTTGTTGGCAAGACAACATACTATCAAAGGGACTTTGTTCATAGTCTCTTTGATGGCCCAATAAGCTTTCATGTCTCACATTTCTCTTCATTGACGAGACACTGTGCGGTAGGCGAGACTTCTCTCATTGTCTTCTCAACAAACCAATATCCCTTGTTGTGGCGTCATGTTTAAATTGTCTATGAGAGTAGCTCACTTTGGTGAGAGTTTCTGAGATGTCTCTTCGACATTCTGAAATACCAATGGAGTATCTTGTTGGTAGGAGGTTGCACCGTCACTGAGACATTATGAAATATCTCTGCAATGTGCCAATAGAAGTCCTGAATGCTTTTGTCAATGTGACCTTGACTGTTCATGGTGACTTTGGGCAATGTCTCTTTGACAAGTTGGTGAACCTCTTAAGCGGTAAAGTGGACATCGATAAGACATTTGTGTATCAGTGGGAGAAGCTAAAATCTCTCATTGACATGGTGATGGACTTGGTCGTCTATGTACTGTGAGAAGCATGCATCAGTGTGACTTGAGTAGATCAGTGAGAGATTGGAGTGTGTCTCTTCAACATGGACCGATATGGTAATTGTTGTGTGACGGTTGGTCTATTGTTACGAATGGGAACTGAATTGGTATGTTTCCTATATGGGTCTGGTGATGCAGGTTGATTGATTTTCTCTCAGGAAGGAAAATGATATGTGTAATGCATTGTAATAGTGCTTGAGAGTTGAGTCGTGTTGTGAGTTTGATGAAAGAGAATGAGATTGATCAGAATTGTAATGCTGCTTGTATTAAGAGTGTGAATTGACATCTTAGGAAGCAACAAATTGTAACTTTGTATATGGACTTCGTTCACTATAATACAAAGTGTTTTTGCTTGGTGTGGTGGGTTTTTCTCCCAAAAGGGTTTTCCCATGTTAAATGTGGTGTCCATTATGTGGTTGTGTTAAAAAAAAATTGGTCAATTTTCTGCTAATGTGCATCTTTAATGAACTATAATTCAAAATTGAACCATATTTATGCATTCTCTTCTTAGAATTAGCATTAGGAAAGTGTTTTTTGCACCTCTGCTTTCCTTACAAAAAAACTACGTATCATAAAGCACACTAAGGGGTTTCCATTAAAAACTAAAGCATATATCATTTAATGTGCTCAAATTTTTGAAACATCAAGCACTAAATGATAGGAATTCAAAATTTTAAGGATTAGCCATGATTTCCTTTCTCCAAAAAGAGATTAGTTTCTTAAGGAAGACAATTATAAGAAAGCATGATAGAGGTTTATAGGATTTGAATGGAAGCTATGAAAGAGCAAGGTTTAATAGTCAAAATTAAAAGACTATGATAGTTAAGATCGTAGACATTAAAATCATTCACTCCAAATGCAAGTTTAAAAAGGCAAAGAGGAGTGCCAAAAAAGGCTGTGCAAATTTCTTGAAAAGGCTAGAGTTCTAGGGTTTTGAAAACAAGAAAGCCTTAACCTAAAACTCATGAATAAGAGGGAAGAACTTGTAGGGATATTAGGAATATGGGTTGTTTTATGGATTGCAGAGGATAACAAATATAGTCATCAATGAGCAGTGGGTTGCCTTCTACAACAACATTAGGGTTTTACAAGACAACAATTCCTTAACTTGACATAGATGATACAAACCATTTATTGATGCCAAATGAAGATGCTAGTATTTGGATTCTTAAGCTTTTGTCAAAGGATTTGCATACATAATAGGTGGATAGGGAGCTACCTTAATTTTTATAAAATATTAGTGGTATAGTTCAAAGGGGTAATTGACAATCTATAGTGAAATAAAAGGCCAGTATGATATCTTGAGAATTCCATGGTGCCAAATATCAGAGGACAGTCCAGGAAGAGATAATTCACTAGTGAGAAGGAGAAGCTTTCTCCAAGACAGTGACATAGAGAACTAGTTTCTTTGATAGTCCATAGGATGGGTATTTTAAAAATATTATTAACCTACTTATCTACACAAATTAGTATCTCAGTACTTATATAGAGGTAGATGAGAAGACAACACAGTCTATGGAAGGGAAACAAGTCAAGACATATGGTGAACATGGTGTAGTCATACACAATGTAACCAATGTGAATAGGACAAACACAATGAAAAGAGGCAAACCTAGTGCTAGAGTGTGAGGACAACATACCATTTGGGAAAGACAATCCTATATGCCAAGAAGAAAATGATATAAAGATAAGGACGATCATATGTATGAAGCATTCCTTTCATGCTTATCACAGTCCTATAAATGCATGATCACACACATAACCATTTTAAGATGCAAATGATCTCATACATAAAAATTCAGTCTTCAAAGCCAAGGCAAAGTGAATGAGAGTGTAAAGGGTCAAAATGATTGTCAAAAGGAGCATAAGAGGATAGTAGTTGTAGGCATTAAAGGGGGTAGTCATGTATAAAGGGACAATATTCATATTTGAAAAAGAGAATAATGGAAAAGAAACCTAAAGAGATAAGGGCAACATGTGAATTAGGATAGTCATAAACTCCTTTTTAAGCATTCCATTGAAAGGCAATATTCCAAGAAAAATATGTTAAGTGGCAACAATAAGAACAATGAGTTTCAATAAAGGGACAATCATCTAATCAAAAATGAAGGAAAGCATTTGATACACATTACTCTATTAAATTATCATTAGGAAAATATCCCAAACATCAAAAGCAACAATCTTTGTGAGAGTCCATGAAAGGATAGTCATCTAAAAAGACAAGTAGGTATGGGCTAGGGAAAATTCAAGCATAGGAGGGATTGTCATGGAGTGACAAAAGAGAACAACCACCTAGATGAGAAGGACAATAGTAACATGAAGATAGTGGACACTCAAAATACAAAAGTGGTAAATGGCAAGCATTAGAAGGACAACTTTGTGGTCAAGGAGTGCATAACAAAATTAGTAACTTATATGTCATTTTTGACAGTAGGATTGTGAAACCTAAAGAGTAGCAACCTCTTACACAATGACAGTTATAGGTCCATCTAAGTATCATGCCAGGTTTTTGACACCAAAAGGGCTGAGGGAAAATTTTACAATGATTGACAATGATCAAATAATGTGACGATAGTCAAAATCATGAAAATCCAAGAGTAAGGTAAAGGTAGTTAATGAGTCAAACCAAGGGGCATTCAT
Source organism: Sequoia sempervirens (assembly GCA_007258455.2). Lineage (NCBI taxonomy): Eukaryota > Viridiplantae > Streptophyta > Pinopsida > Cupressales > Cupressaceae > Sequoia > Sequoia sempervirens. Next base: position 277,895,124 of record VDFB02075321.1, read on the forward strand.
GAGTTTGATAAACACGGTTTCAATGACAATTGTGGGTAGTGTGAAGACCTAATACAAAGGACATAATGAATGAGATCATAAAGGACTATGAGGCCTCCTTGGTAGTGACAATGGGCAGCAAAATAAGAATAGACAACCACCTTGTGGATAATTATTAGTAAATGTTTTACAGAGGGACAACTATCTTAGCACAAAGAAATGATAGACCTGTAGGAAAAGGTGCCATAAAGATGGGTATTGTAAGGAAAAAATTCAATGAAAATAGATGACAATGGCCTTAGTAAGAGGTAAAGGACTGTGCAAAGATATTGAAGAGGGCACACCAAGAAGTGATAACAGTCTCAATGAATGCAAAAAGGAACAGTCCTTTAAGAATGACAACCTTGAAATCCAAGTAAGGATAGTCAAAGTTAAAAAATGGATAGTCTTAGGACATTCAAATCATAATCAAGGGAGTTCCACCATGAAACAAGCCAAAAAGACAGTCATTATGACGTTCAAAGGGCAGACCTTAAAGGATAGTAAGATAGTTTGCAAACCTCATGAAAATGGCAATGTTTTTTAGCTTTAAAAGTAGGAAAGTATGCATGAGCAAGAATATGTTGAGGTTCGAGTTTGACAATGATCTACATAATGAGCTTATGAAAGGACAAGGACAATTGAGAAAAGATATGGGCAGCCTATTGTCAAAGAAAACATTACAAAGACCTAGTTATCTTGGGACTTCTCACAAGCACAACATCATGCATAATCTTTCAAAAGTTGAATAACCTGTTTATGCCCCATTTTGGTGCACTTACAAGCAATTTAGGCTAATTTTAGGAACCCTCATGGTTATAATTGAAGTTATGGGGAGTTTGAGGCCAAAATTATGCATTTTGAGACAATTTAGGTCCCTAAAATATAGGCTTTTTTGCCTTGTACACCCAACAACTAAGTTTCATACAAATTGATTAATGACTCACAATTCTAATCAATTTCATGCTTTTTTAAGAAGATTAGTTCAAGTTGAGTTGAGGCACATTTCCAGGAGCATGCAAAAGTCATAAAGTCAAAGAGGTCAAGTCAACTCTACTACTCCAAATTTTGCATGATTGGCTACTAGTTCAAAGGAAATTCACATCTAGTTCCACATTAATGCAAGTTTGACATCTTCCATGAGGTTCAACCTCATTTAGCTGAAGAGTTCTTCTATAAGATGAATCATTCAACTCTTTTCAGTTAGTTCTTTCAATGCTTTCTTTTTTCCTTATGCAAAAGAAAGAGATTGTAACTCAATTCTGAGATAGTTTCAATATAGAGCAATAATTTTTATGTAGTTTTTTCAATATTTCCAAAGATTGTACAAGCAAAATTCCCTTTTTATCAATAAAAAGAAGCAAGTTTTCCTTCTCAAAATTTGTGTATTAGGTGATATTGTGAATGATTTAAGGTAATTTTTGTGATTTCAATATTGATTCCTTGAGTTAGGTCTCATTTACAATCAATTTTCATGCAATAATATGAAAATTTATGTAGGTCATAGGCTCTGTTAGCTGTTTTAAGAGTTTGTAGTTGTGAAAACACATTATTTTACTGCAAAAAACCCTGAAACACAACCTCCCCTTGAAACACTTCTGTATAAGTTAGTCAAAGTTTGAGTTAGAACAAGAACACAGTCTTTTCATCATTGGTGCATCACCTCCTAGGTTTAGTTTATCTAATTTTCAATTTTCTTATCCTTTTTCTTATCAAACCAACAAGCTTTTAGGAGGTCCATCAAGGGAACCAACCCACTCCAAAGGTCCATCTTCACCATAGGCAACCCACAAGTTGAATATGATCCCATGTTTCATAGGATAGTTGAGTTTCATGCTTAGCTAAGGGTGTTATCCTTGTGATAAAAAAGACATATCAGAGTCTTTGGTTGTGAGGTATATGATCATGTACCTAGTGTGAAGAGATCTAAGTTGGAGAACAAGGCAGTGAAGTGTATCTTAATCAATTATGGTTTTAGTATGAAAGGGTACAAGCTTTGGGATCCAATTGCAGAGAAGGTGCTCTATAGTAGAAGTGTGATATTTTGTGAGTCAAAATCTTCCACAATTGATCTACAACTAGAGAAGGAAGAGAAAAATATGGAGGTAGTTCAAATTCCACCCACTCTTGAGAGAGATGAACTATGTACTCCTGGTGGAATTGATGATGAGGAGAGCTCTAGTAGCTCTGAAGAAGAGCAAGAACATCAACCTCAGTAGTTGAGGAGGTTTACACGAGAAAGGTGACAACCAAAAAGATTTGGGTATTCTATGTTAGATTCCAGTTGCATATTTGCTTTGATTGCTAACACTGATGAGCCTAGGATAATTAGAGAGGCTATGGGTATGCATGATGCAGATTCCTAGATTGAAGTCATGAATAAAGAAATAGTTGCATTGAAAAAGAATGCTACATGGGATTTGGTACCTTTGCTTGAAGGATGAAAACCCATTGGATGCCAATGGGTGTTCAAGAAGAAAATGGGTCCTGATGGTAGTCTTGAGAAGCATAAGGCAAGGTTGGTCACAAAGGGATATTCCCAGGGGGGAATTGATTATCAGGAGATTTTCTCTCCTATAGCTAAGATAACATTCATTTGATTCTTGTTATCACTTGCATCAGCTTATGACTTGGAAGTCAAGCAAATGGATATGAAGATAACTTTCCTTCATGGTGACTTGGAGGAGGAAATTTATATGTCACATCTAGAGAATTTCGTTGTGAAAGGTAAAGAGAATCTAGTGTGTAAGTTGAGAAAATATTTGTATGGTCTAAAACAATCTCCTAGGATGTGGTACCAGAAGTTTGACACCTATGAGATGTCCTTGGGATTTATGAGATCCAAATATGACCATTGTGTCTATTTCAAGACTGGTAATGATTGCATTCTCATTATTGTCTTGTATGTGGATGATATGTTGTTCATTGGGAATGAAAAAAGTATGATTTCAGATTTACAGTCTTAATCGTCAGCACAATTTGAGATGAAAGATCTAGGTGCAATGAGGTATATTTTGGGGATTGAGATCAGAAGAGATAGAGCTAACATTAAGCTTTGGTTAAGCTAGAGCAAGTATGTAAACTCTATTTTGGAGAGATTCAACATGACTACTTGTAAATAGATGGTTGTTCCAGTTGTACAAGGGACTAATCTTTCTGTGAAGGATTGTCCATAATCTCCTACTGAGATAGAGGACATGACTAGAGTTCCTTATGTGAGTTTTGTTAGCAGCTTGATGTATGCTATGGTTTGTATGAGGTTAAACATTGCTTAAGCAGTGGGAGTCCTTAGTCAATTTATGACTAATCTTGGATGGGTGCATTAGGATGCGATGAAGAGAGTGTTCAAGTACTTGTGGGGTGCTTTTGAGTATTACCTATGTTTTCATGGTTATCCTATTGGACCTTGACATCTAGTGAGAATTCATGGATATGTGGATTCTGATTGGGTGGGTGGCATTCATAGCAGGAGATCCACTGGTGGATATGTTTTCATGATGTTTGGTGGTACAATAAGTTGGATGAGTAAGAGAAAGGCTATAGTCGCTTTGTACACTATTGAAGTTGAGTACATGGCAACTACTCATACTTGTAAAAAATCCATTTGGCTTAAGAGACTATGTTCAAATATTAGTTTTGATGTAGAACATATTACTATTTGTTGTGATAGCCAGAGTGTTATATGTTTAGCAAAAATCCCACTTTTCATGCCAGAACAAAGCACATTGATGTGCAATTTCATTTTATTCATGATATGGTGGAAGATGGAAAGGAAAACTTAGAAAAGGTGGAAACTTTGGTGAATATTGCAGATGCATTGACGAAGCTAGTGAGCACAAAGAAGTTTAGATGGTGTGCTAGTTCAATGGGCCTTGCAGCCTAAGCAATGATACATAGACTCTTGTAAGGTCTTCGACAAGTGGGAGAATGTTGGAATTAAGGTGTCTCAACATTAGTGAGTCCCATAATTAATTAATTATTTAATTACCCCTAATTTACTAATTTTATTTATTAAATGCAAAAATATTTGTTTCCAAATTGCTAAGTCACTTTGTGGGGCCATGTAGAGAGTTGGCATCCTACATGCAAGGTACAAATAGAAAGTTTGTGACACTTTTCACATGGGCACTCATTTGGGAAGAAGAAAACTTTAAAGCCTCTAAAATATGTGCCATGTTGACATGTGATAGTCTAATTTTGAAGCAATACTTTGGCAGGACCCACTTGTGAGCATTATCTCTCTTTAGAAAAATAGAAGCAAGGAAAGGTGACACTTGTCACCTAGGCGCTCATTTGAACATTAATCATTGTGAAAAGCTCAAGGAGGAGCACCATGATGCCATGTGGCATGTGTTTGATTTATTGATTAAAGCTCAAAAGGGAATTTTGCTAAACAAAGATTGAGTTGTCACTAGGAGTGACTAAGAGTTAGGGTTGAGTTCAAATTTGGTAGTTGACTTGATTTTATCTATGCGACATGTAACATGTGAGGTATCTTGATTTTCAGAGCTGCAAGCCTTGCATGTGCTTACATGTTGTTGCATGTGGTTGCATGTAGTTTCATTTTGTGGTGGTTGCTAATCAAGTCACTAGGGAATCATGCATGTTGTCAGTTTCAATTTGCATGCATGCAGAGATTATGGGATTGACACATGGCAATGTTGGATGCCCATGTATGAAAAGGATATATATTGATGCCTTAGTGCATTTGTTTGTAATGTTGTGATTGTAATACCTATATACCGTTATGCTTTCAAATTCACTCTAAAATATTGTATCATGGTGAATCAACATCTGCAAGAGCATAGACTTTGAATATTTTATGTAATAGATTTTTGTTGTGATACAATTGATCTGTGCTTTGGTGTGTGGGTTTTTTCTTGAAAGTGTTTTCCCATGTAAATTTTGTTTCTTGTGGTTTAATGATTTAAATCTAAAAATAACTAATTACATGTACAATCTTAAATGAAATTATAAAATTTAAAAGTATTTAAAATAAAGTTTTGCAACCCTCTCTTGATTGATTTGCATTAGGAAAGCATTTTGTACTTGACTTTCCTTTCACAATCATCATTTTCTAGAGGAAATAATGAACACATGTTTGGAGGATTCAATAAAGTTTCATGCAAGGTATTTGGGAGGTAGGTTTCCAAGGTGTTGACATCTTTCAATTCTACCAAAATATGCAACACTTTATTAAATCTTCTAAACCCATAAATTAAGAGTCAATGTTTCATAAAGGATTATGTTCGTCATACATGATCAAAATGGAAAAAAATCATTGGTATGCTAAACAAGCTAATAGTTGTGATATTGATTAGTATCATGTTGTCATTTGCAATCTTGATGTAGTCATGAATGTAGGATTTTGAATGAAGGTGTGACCTATGACATAGTATAGGTTAACTACACCTGATCCATACGAATTCAAGGCATACTTAAGCTACTATGCATCAGTCCCAATAAGATCATCCAATATAAACTAAATTAAGAATCCATTAAAACTAACATATTAAATCATGATAGCTTCAAAAACACCTATTTTAATTCATTAAAATTTATCCTATTAGGGGAGTGGTGTCACATTGATGTGGAATGGTGACCCTTTCCCAATCCCTTGGATAATGAGCTTGTTTCCATATATTCTATTGAAGAGAATCGATGAAATCGATGAAAGATGTGTGATAAAACATGATTTAAATACTAAATTAACATGATGAATGCTAAGAAAATCAATATGGGTGTATGAAAATCTACTCTAAATATATGCAAGCTTAAAAATATTGAAACCCTAATTTCAAGATATGCTAAATGTATGGATGCATTTGTGTTATCATGGAAGCCATTAATGGAAGCTAAGCTAATATGCAAGTAAATTAAGCTAAAAGGATGCTAAATAAGTGCTAAACATGGGTGCAAGTGAAAGTGATTTTAACAACATAAGTTTGCTCTTAAAAGATGGATCCATTTGTCTCTAAATAGTGACTTATTTATAGGAGGACAGATGAGAAATGAAGGGTTAAGATTAAAAAAGTTTAATCAATGGTCAAAATTGGAGGAAAGATGAAACATGGATCAAGGATTCTCATCAATGTATGAGAATAAATGATCACATAGATCAAGGATTCTCATCAATGTATGAGAATCAATGATCACATGGATCAAAAAAAGAATGAAGGGTTCATATTCTTTGAAATACACTTTCAAAACTTGCACAAAATGTCTTGTTGAAAGTTTGTTGTAAGTAGGAATATTCCTTTTTTCAAATGAGTGAAGAAATAGAATATTCTCATGGGTGAGGAAAATTAGATATTTAGTTAATTAAAACTAAATTAAATTGTGCAAAGGGGAAGGGATATTCCATGGGAACATTCCCTTTTGGAGGAATGTGCAAAGGAGGAATATTCCCAAGGAACATTTCCTTTCAAGTGGGAGAATTAGATTTAATTAGTAATTTGATAATTAAAACAAAGTTTCAATTATGCAAATTAGGGGAATTATATGATATTCATTAAATAATTGATTTAATGGAGATCAAATGAAAAAGAAATGGATGAGATTGATTTGATCTATCAATGGTCACAAATGAAAGGAGGATGAAACACAGATCAAGGATTCTCATCAATTGATGAGAATCAAAGATCACATGGATCAAGGATTCTCATCAATTGATGAGAATCAAAGATCACATGGATCAAGGAAAGATCAAGGTCTCACAATCATGCAAGCAAACACACTTTGCAACAACTTTAAAAAGTTGTTTCAAAGGTTTTTTGGAATAATCATTACTTTTTTTGGAGGAAAATAGGAGAACATTCCTTTGGAATATTCCCTATGGAAGTGGATGAGAGGGAAATTAAAACTAAATTTGAATGTGCAAGACGAGGAATGTGAGGATATTCATTAAATTATTGATTTATTTAATGAAAAGGGGATGCAAATATGATATTTAATTAAATAGTTTAGGTTATTTAATTAAATAAGAGGACTTAGGGTTAAAATTAAATAATTTGCATTATTTAATTAAATCAGATGAAATGTTAGTGTGAGAGGGGGTGAATTAACCCAATTAGGTCAAATAGATTAATAGGTGAAAATGAGGCATTTAATTAAATAATTAGGCTTATTTAATTAAACAAACGAAAAGAAGATGGATGAAGCGATGTTAATATATCAGATTCAAGTGAGAATATCATTCAAGACATTTTTAAGTGTCTACAATTTTCCCCTTTTTAAAGTGAGGTACCTGTTATGTTGGTTCAAAGACTGGTGATTTTTCAGATTAAACTACTATTCAGATCACAAAATATATTTTTTTAATTTTTTTGGATGTCCCACTGTTGCCCTAGTGGAAGGAATAAGCTAGTTCCCTAAAAATATGACCAATGACATAGTATAGGTTAACTACACCTTATCATACGAATTCAAGGCATACTTAAGCCACTATGCATCAGTCCCAATAAGATCATTCAATATAAACTAAGCAAAGAATCCATTAAAACTAACATATTAAATCACAAAAGCTTAAAAAACACCTATTCTAATCCATTGGAACTTATCCTATTGGGGAGTGGCGTCACATTGATGTGGAATGGCGACCCTTTCCCAATCCCTTGGATAATGAGCTTGTTTCAATCGATTCTATTGAAGAGAATTGACGAAACCAATTGAAGAGAATTGATGAAACCAATGAAAGATATGTGATAAAACATGACTTAAATGTTAAATTAAAATGATGAATACTAATATGATTGATATGGGTGTATGCAAATCTACTTTAAATGTATGCAAGATTAAAAAGATTGAAACCCTAGTTTCAAGATATGCTAAATGTATGGATGCATTTGTCATCATGGAAGCCATTAATGGAAGCTAAGCTAATGTCCAAGTAAATTAAGCTAAAAGAATGCTAAATAAGTGCTAAATACGAGTGCAAGTGAAAGTGATTTTAACAACATAAGTTTGCTCTTAAAAGATGGATCCATTTGTCTCCAAATAGTGACCTATTTATAGGAGGACAAATGAGAAATGAAGGGTTAAGATTAAAAAAGTTAATCAATGGTCAAAATTGGAGGAAAGATGAAACATGGATCGAGGATTCTAATCTATGGATGAAAATCAATGATCACATGAATCAAGAAAATAATCAAGGGTTCATATTCTTCCAAACAAACACACTTTCAAAACTTGCACAAAAAGTCTTGTTGAAAGTTTGTTGTAAGGAGGAATATTCCTTTTTTCAAATAAGTGAAGAAAGAGAATATTCTCATGGGTGAGAAAAATTAGATATTTAGTTAATTAAAACCAAATTAAATTGTGCAAAAGGGAAGGGATATTCCATGGGAATATTGCTTTTGGAGGAATGTGCAAAGGAGGAATATTCCCTTGCAAGTGGGAGAATTATATTTAATTAGTAATTTGATAATTAAAACAAAGTTTCAATTATGCAAATTAGGGGAATTGTATGATATTCGTTAAACAATTGATTTAATGGAGATAAAATGAAAAAAGCAATGGATGATATTGATTTGATCTATCAATGGTCACAAATGAAAGGAGGATGAAACATGGATCAAAGATTCTCATCAATGGATGAGAATCAAAGATCACATAGATCAAGAAAAGATCAAGGGCTCACAATCATGCAAACAAACACACTTTGCCATGACTTTAAAAAGTTGTTTCAAAGTTTGTTTGGAATAATCATTACCTTTTTTTGGAGGAAAATAAGAGAATATTCTTTTAGAATATTCCCTATGCAAGTGGATGAGAGGGAAATTAGCAATTTAGTTAATTAAAATTAAATTTCAATGTGAAAGATGAGGAATGTGAGGATATTCATTAAATTATTGATTTATTTAATGAAAAGGGGATGCAAATATGATATTTAATTAAATAGTTTAGGTTATTTAATTAAATAAGAGGAATTAGGGTTAAAATTAAATAATTGTCATTATTTAATTAAACTGGATGAAATGTTAGTGTGAGAGGGGGTGAATTAACCCAATTAGGTCAATTAGATTAATAGGTGAAAATGAGGCATTTAATTAAATAATTAGGCTTATTTAATTAAACAAGCGAAAAGAAGATGGATGAAGCGATGTTAATATATCGGATTTAAGTGTGTATATCATTCAAGACATTTTTAAGTGTCTACAAAAGGATTATCCAACCATGTAGACTAATAAAAAATCACAAAATGGAACCAATGAAATAAAATAAAAATAAAAATATGATCTTTATCCATTCATAATCACAATTGAATTACAATTTTTTATAATGGGCTTCCAAAAAGCTAAGCCTCAATCATTTGATTACAATTGATCATACTATGTGCAAATTATAAAATTTAAATGATATTGCAATATAATACCAATTATTGAGCAAGGAACCTTACTATCTTCACTACTTGCAAATAGTCATGGGAAATGGTTATATAGTAGTTTCAATCCATGGCGACAATCTTTTAGTTACAAGGAGGTGTAAAGCTTTATGCCAAGTATAATGTGTAGTCAAAAAAATATGTAGGAAAAATCTTCTAGAATGAATATGGTGATGATGGATCAATGGATCTCAATATGTTCATACCATAAGCTCTCTTAGATACAATAAATATAGAAACATGTCCCTTTATCGTCGCATGCTTTTGAAAGGTGACACACTTGGCTCAAATAGTGAAATTAGATGCTAATTTATTATGCTCGGTAATAAGTTAAAGAAATTGAGCTATACTTTAGTGGTGATTGAAAGTTTTTATAAATTAGATTCAATGTTTTAAGATTAGTTACGAACATATGTTCCCAATATTTAAAGTTGAAATGTGCAATGGTAGTGAACTAAAATAGGATTTGTGATTCTTGGATGATGACTAGAATGTTCTTAAAAAAATATGAATAAACAAACAAAGTAAAAGAAACTATTTTTGGGTGATGCAAGATTGCTCTTATATTTTGGGATGTTCTTACATCAAAAACTAAGGGTAATTTAAAATATGAGTCCCTCACTTTCTAATCTAGGAAACTAAGATGATCTACTCAACCTTAGAAATCCAAGATAAATCTTCTTCACATCTTCCTTTCTAGTTCATTAATTACTCCTCAAATTATCTTTTTTGAGTACTCCTACAAATCTTACCATCCAAAATTTCCTCAATATCCTCTTTTTATTGCTATAATATTTGGTTTTCTTATTGAATTTCTAAACTATTATCCCTAGATTCTCCTTCATGATATTGATATAGGTCTACAACATTAAATACTAGTGGTAGATTCAATTATTCTTTTAATTCTACATCATATATGTTTCCTAAATAAAAACATTCAGAAATTTTATAGGGATCAAATTTCTTCATCTTCAACTTATTGTATGATCCAAATAGAAATACATCTTCTCTAAGATGCATAATCTCTTCATCTCTAAATGTAAACTCATTATGTTTTATTTTCTCATCATCCTTGTTCTTATATCTTCTATTCATCTTCTCCAAATGAATCATTTCTTCTATTTGTACTTCCTTCACATGTTCTACAAATTATTCTACTTTTGCACTCCTCTTCTCTTCATTAATGACATCTCTCAACTTAGAAAAAATTCTTGGAATATATAATCATAGATGGTGTTTTTCTATTCTCCTATTTATTAAATTATTATTTATTATTTTTTATTGGCCCAAAATAAGATCCCATTTTCTTTTCTTCACTCCAATGAAACATCTCAACAAATTTCCTAAACTCATACTTACAAATTCTATTTGTCCATTAATCTATAGGTGATATGATGAATCAAATTTTAAATCTATTTTCATATTCTTTCATATTTCTTCTAAAAATATCCAACAAACTTATTATCTCTATTTGAAATAACACTCCATGGAAACCCATGAAGTCTCACATGTTCCTTGAAATTCATCATTTGTCTTTTTACATGGAATTGAATGTGTCATTCTATGAAATATATACACAACTATAAATATAAAAATATATCCTCTATGCCCTCAGAGACCCAAATATAAAATCCATACTTTATGTCCTCCTAAGATTTCCTTAAATTTTTTAATGGCTAATACAACCAAGTATTTTAATTACTCCCCTTTTTTACTTGACAAATCCTACAAATTTGAATGAATTTACTCACATCCATATATATGTGGCAAACAATGTTTCTCACTTAGCAATGCCACTATCTTAGCATCTCCCAAATGACCTACAAACAACTACAAAATTATTTTTTCTTTAAATTTTTTTCATGCTTCAATAAAATTTGGATCATCTTTATACAAATTCTTTAGCTCTTCAAATCCAACTACCTCTACTCTCATTTACGTCTACAAATTCTATCTCCTATTCAACTAATTTGTAACCTTGCTTGGTTGTTTACTCCCATGCTTTAACACAAAGATATAAATTTGCATAAAAACAACAAATCTCATGTGTTTCTAATTCAACTTATTATATCTATTCAAGTATTGAAATTATTGATGATTTGTATATAAAGAAAATTTCTTTGGAAACAAGCAATGTCTCCATTTCTTCAATACTCAGGTTATGAAATATATTTTTTATAATAGACTAGATATCTTCTTCTTACATCATTCAAATTTTACTAAAATAAGCTATTGGTCTACCTTCTTGGCTCAATACAACAATATTGATAATAGCTTGCTAAAATTTAGTAATGCTAACATGGTTTATTTAGTTATGTTCTTAAAAATTAAAATCTCCTATTTCCTCTTGACATTTGTCAAAACTCTTTCCTCTCTCCCCTCATTATCTTAGTTAATGGTACACAAATGCCACTAAAATTTTTGAACTTCTTATAGAAAATTTTTAAACCATAAAAAAATATTACCTAACCAACATTCATTGGTGTACTCAACTCAACAATTGATCTTATCTTCTTAGGATTCATCTTTAAACTTCTTGATAAGATTATAAATCCCATGTATCCCATTTTTTCTTCATGAAATTATACTTCTTCATATTGATAAACATATTTTCTTCTCTCAATCTTTGTAATATTAATCTATATATGTTTTAGGTCTTCCTCAATCTTACTAAAAATTAAAATGTCATCTAAATAAATAATATGAGCTTACCTAATAATTGCTTCAAAACCTCATTTATCAACTTCATAAATGTATTCAGTGTGTTAGTAAATGTAAAAGGCACAATTGACCATTCATATAGTCCTTCATTTGTCTTCAACATAGTCTTTAATTAATCTCCCTCTCTAATTCCAATATGATGATAGTCGCGAGCTTCAAATCAATCTTGGTAAAATCTTTTACTATACTCAAATAATCCTTTATGAGATTCTATACTTGATTATGATCTTATTGATTACTCTGAATTATATACACATCTTCCATTCACCGTCCATTTTTGGTTCTAGTATTGTAGATACCACATATAGGCTCAAAATTTCTTTGATAAAACCTTTCCTCAATAACTCCTACACTTTCCTATTCAATTATTCATTTTATACTAATTTCATTTAATTAGTCACTTTATTTGGTAAACTTAATCATGGAATTAGATCCATGTGATGTATAATATTCCTTATTTGTGGTATCCCATTGGACATATTACCTAATTTAATTTTATGATATTCTATTAATATTTCTAAAATAGCCTTTTGTGATATATTCTCTACATAGATATGGTGGCATTTATTATATTTATGGTGTCTCACATCCTTAGAGTCAATTAAAAACACATATTTTCATGCCTCAAACCATCTAGGAACTTCCTTCCATCTACTAAACAAACCCTAGAGCTACCACAAAATTGGTCCTCATTTTCCTTTAGTAGAATCAACTTGTGTCACCTACCATTCTTGGTTATACTATAAGTAATTTTTCCTTCCATCATACTTATCATTGTTGTTAATTTTACATTTTCTCCCTAAAAACAAATGACACATCCATTGTTGATATTGGCATAGTGTGATGGTTTAAATGTGGTGTTTTTGTTCTTGCCACCAAGGTTCAAACCCTATTGGGGTGTTATTGTTGAGAGTTTATGTTGGGGATGAGGTCCCCCATTTGCGACCTCACCAGTTCATAGCTCTAGGTAAAAAGTGTTTTATACCTCTTAAAAATGACACACATCCATTGGCATTATATTGTACAAAACTTCATCATGATATATACTTATTTTAAATTGACCAAACATTGTTCTTTTACTAATATATTATGCTCTTTTTGTACCCAAGTAATCCTATATGATTTAGGATGTCCAAACCTTTTTAAATTTAGTTTATCAAACATTTCCTATGCCATTAAAATATCTATACTACCATATCAATAGTAACCTTACTTACCTCCTAATTTATATATCATTCTAAGCAAATTATTCATTTTTATTAGTTCGTCTTCCTTGTCATATTTCAAGAAAGATCTTCCCATGAAAAGTGACTCACCTTTCTTTAGTTCAACCTCAAAACTATAAGATCCCTTGGTATATTCATTATCACATGCAACTCTCACTCTCCCTTTTGACCTCTTAATATGGTTTTCCTAACCTTGGTGACATTTAAACACTTAACATCCTTCCTCTTCGCACTTGAAACAAATTCTCCCAAAATCTCTTCCATCGATTCCCCTATATCTTTCTTTCCTCTTTAATATCCTTCACTTCTATTGTTTTTGATAATATAAGCAACATTTATAGGGTGTCGCACCCTTACACAGAGGGCCAAAAGGGTTCATTTCTATTGTTATAATACGAATATTTATTATCTTTTTTATGGTAAGAATTATTACCTTCCTTGTTATTGTGGCATGAATTACTAGGTCTCCTTCATTGTGGTATGACCTATGATTCTTAAAATCTTCCTAAGTCTCCTATCACCAAAATATTGATATCTATCTCTCTAGGATCTTCCTCATCTCTCTTTGTTGGTTATGTCTATTTTCAATTCTTCTATTAAATTTTCTTCCATTGTCATGGCCAAAGGATATGCTTCCTTCATAGTTTGGATTCAACATATTCAACTCTTCTTGAATTGATCCTCTCAAAATATTGGTGTGATTTTCCACCTTTTCTCTTTCGTCATAATGACCTGATTGGATTTCTAGCTTGTATTATTCCTTTATGTAGTCTTTCAATTTCATATCCTTTTACCTAGAGTTGTGCAACTCCTTCAAAAATTATAAAAGATACTTTATAAGAATAGACTTAAATTTTAGGCTTTTCACCATTCTATACCATTTCTCAATGCTAGGTTTACCCTTCCCATTTCATTATAACTGAATTTATTTCCACCAAATGACAACATACCTTTTAACTTAATCTTAGAAAAAATTACCCTATTTGGATCGTTAATATCTTCATACTTAAAATATTCTTTCAAACTAGTTATCCAATCTATTAAATTCTTTAAGATTTAAAATACCAAAGTAATTTGGAATTTATCTAACCTAATCTTCTTACCAATGCTGAATATAAATTTTAACATCCTTTCTTACTTTTCTTCTTCTACACTTTCACATTGCTTGGTAGGGTTAGCTTCTTATTCTTCATCACTCTCATCAAAACTAGGGTTATATTTTCTTCTACAATATTCTTCTAAAGTGTCTATTTGGATCTTTATTACCTTCATCATCTAAGAAATTCCTTCCACCTCTTTAATAACATTAACAATACCTTGTCCTCTTTGTGGGGAATCTTAGAATTTACACAAATTGCTCAAATTGGTGGTTTATTTGCAATCACCATTGTAAATGGTCTCATTATCAACACTCTGTGCATGCTTCTTAAATAGTTTTATCTAAATTTGGTGATTAATTTACAACAAAAATATTGAATTTCCCAAGGATTCAAAATCATGCTCTAATACTAGATAATGCAATAATGGATAGAGGAGATCTAATAAAGGGTTATCGAACCAGGTAGCCTAGTGAACAATCACACAATGAAACTCAATGAAAACAAAAAACAATATGATCCATTTTATTTATAGCCACAATTTAATTACAATATACCCATTGTGCTTCCAACATGTTAGGTGTCAAACATTTGATTATAATTGGGTATACTATGTGTAAATTACAAAATTTAAATGATATTAGAACATAATACCAATTATTGAGTTAGGAACCTTGATCACATCTTTACTACTTCCAAATGATCATGAGAAATGATTATATAACATCTTCTAGTTTTAGGGATGATCATAGTTAGCCACAAGGAGATGTAGATTTTGATGCCAAGTGTAACTTTGAGTCAACAAAATATATACGTGAAATATTCTAAAATGAATGTGGTGATGATAGATCAATGAATCTTGATGTGTTTCATACAATATGCTCTCCTTGGTTTAATAAATCTATAAATGTGTCCCTTTATCATCACACACTTCAAAAATGTATTGCAAACATTAAATAGCGAAACTAGATGTTTTTGTTACGTCCTTTATAATAAGTTATAAAATGAGTTGTACATTTACAATGATAAAAAGCTTCTAGAAATTGGATAAAATGTTGACTTGATGTAAAACATATATTCCCAATTGTAAGGTGAAACATGTGCAATTGTGGTATGATTTATGGTGACTAGAGGATGACTAGAATGTTGTTGAAAACCTACAAATAAATAAAGTACAATAAACTATTTTTGGGTTACATAAGATTGATCTTACACTCTTGGGTGCTCTTGCATAAAATCCTTACCATAATTGAGGGGTAGAGAGGGTTTCTATAATAAAATAAATAATACTCTAAAACTAACTTTAGGATTGGAAAAAGAATAAGTTGCTAATGGCCTCAAACCCTTCCCAAAGAAATGAAGAGATCTAAGTGATGGATTTAAGCATAAAATACCAACATAAGGAATGATCATTACTTAAAACATTAGAATAAAAAGCATACCATGTAAAAACCTCATTATTTGATAGGTGGCAAAACAATGATGGTAGTTATTGACATGAAAATAACTACTTAGTAAAATTAAAATAGATTATTACTATGCACAATCCATCATCACATAAATCTCAAGACCATGATACACTTGAAAATTATAGTAGTTAGTAGGCCCTTGTGCATTTTTAATATAGTGGAGTATATTGTTGATGGTGCTATTATTCATATCCCCACTCCATCTAATATAGGAAAGTATGAAGGTGTACTTAGTAAACATAATTGGATGTGATTTGAGTGTGGATTTGTGTCAGTTAAATATCTTTATATTTGATCAAAACATGTCAATTTATATGGTGAAAACAATTCAAAGAAACATATAGTAATTAGATGTTGTTAAAAAAGAGTAGGGCATATACACCACCCTTAGTACCTCAAAAAATTTGATTCAATAAATCTGTGTCATCCACATGTTTGTTTTGTCATAACAATGTTGAAAAAATATGTAAACTATGCACATTCCGCATTATGTGGATGTATAAATTTTTAGTGCCAATGTAGAACATATTAGGTGTGCACCACTATTGGGTTCTATCTCCTATGATTATACACAAAAAAGTATTATGTACTAGTTTTGGGATTTATAATTGGATTACATCATCATGAAATTATTTTCTTCATGTACATTACAAAAATTAGCATTCATGAATGCCACACATAAAATTGAAATGCTATTCTTCATATTCATTATAAATAATTATAATTATTTTTGCCATAATACATATATTAGACATGATATTCTTTGGCATAAAAAAAATAGAGTTGATTTTCTTTGTATTGATTGGATATATTGGAACACTTGTAAGCCAATTGTTTGATTTTATTTATATTTATTGGATATATTTGCACACTTGTAAGCCAATTGATCTCCAAAAGCAAGATATTGATACTCTTAATAGAGAAAATGTTAACCATACCTCCCAAAACTATTACAACAATCAAGTGTTTTTGTATAATAAAAAGAGAATACATTCTTACTCTTGATAGAGAAAATAATCATTCCTTCCAAAACTATTACAAAAATATTGTTTGTGTATAGTTATTACGGTAAAAAATTCCATACAATATTGTTACACATTACTTTAAAATTGTTTTCATACTTGATATATAAATTATAAAAAGGATTCCAAAAAGACACCAATTAGACATGGTATTCTATGCTATACTTTTGTTATAGTTCATTTAATGCTTGTTTTCTAGGAGACATGCATTAAAATTGATCCTCTATCTATTTAGTGTGAAAATGACATACATGCTTCCTAAAACTATTGAATTAGTATCACTGAAACCATGTGGAAAGGACAAAAAAAGATGATTTCATTGATCTTGTTGTTGTCTAATTGCTTGAAAAAGTTATCCAACCCATATTCTCCTCTCTTTTTGGTGAAATTGGACTCCTACGCATATGATATGGGAGCATAATTCATCGTAATAAAATACTTGGGAATGTGAATGTTTATCATCTCCCTAAATAATATATGTTGTTTATGTAAAGATTTCAATGGATCACTAAAATTCCTCTACCTCTACAATGCCCTCTTTGCCACCTCAAGCTATTTTTATTTTTATATTGCTCTCTTTGGATCCTATCTTTCTCTTTTTTGTTACTTCTCCAACCTTTGTGTATTTTTTTGTTGTTCTCTTGCTTGTCATTGAAGTTATCTATCTAATTTTTCTTTATCCCTCCTTTCTCTTGCAATAATTCTTATTATTTCTCACTCCTTTACTTTTCCTCTCTTTCTTAGCTGCAACTCTTCAATTTATTTCTTCCTTTTCTCTTCTCCATCAAAAGGTCTATATAGCTATTTGCTATATAAGTTGAGATTATTAGCTCAATAGAATTCTATTATACCTACAATCCTTGGTTTTTCCTTCATAATATGAACATGAAGTTTAAAGAATTAGATATTTTTTATTTACTTTGCCTCTCAATGATTGATTTGATTTTTCCTAACTACCATATTGACCTTTATTGGAATTTCCACCATAATATTGACTTGCTCCCAAGTTTATGGAACTATCTTTGACTCAACCTCCATAATCAACATAGTAATATACCATTTTAAACAAATTCAATGTTATTGGTGGAGATGGAAAGGAAAATGTGTGTTCTTATTTGTGGGAATTTAATTTTATTCTCAAATTAATAACCCCCTCTATTAAGCATTATGGTTGGATTAGATGAGTGGGAAGGTTGAGTCCATATTGCTACCAATCATGTTGATTTTTGTCTATAACAACACATACTTGACTCTCCAAAGAATTAGTTTCTCTTGTATTTCCTCTACCACTAGCTAAAGTGTTTTAGGAGGATTTTTCTCTCTTACAAAGGCTTGATAACGAGTTTGTTGCTTCTAATTTTGAGACATGAACTTTCAAAAGACTTAGAATATTCCACACTACACAAGCCTCATTTTGTTTAGTAAATTGAAATGTGTCACTAGGATGCATGTCCTTTTTAAGTGTATTAGGATTAAGTGTCCATATTTGTATCCTATTAAATCTTGCTTCTATGTTTACAACAATCAAGTTCAATCAATATTTTTTGAAATTCTTTATTATAAAGTTTTGCCAAATTTGCCCTCTTAATTTTTATATTTGGAAACTTAGCTATCCAAGTTGCTATTGCAATTTCATAATATGACTTGAATGTGGAAAACACACTCACATCAAGTGGTTTAAGTTTTTTGAAGTGTGTTCTAGCAATGTTAGCAAGTCAATCCCTATTGATCCACCTCTTGGATTATTATGACAACAACATTGCTTCCATGGCCATAAAAAATCAGCAAGTTTTAATTGCTTGGTGAAACACCACTTAGAATTAATCTTGTAAATTGGTTTAACCAATTGAAAAATAAATTTTACCATCTACACATAGTCTTGGGTAGCCATGCATGCGCATAGTTCACACCCAACAATGTAATTTGTAAGTTTATTTTTTTCCTTGAACAAATAAAAACTTGGAATTATTTGGTTAATATCATTCATATAATATGATATAGTTATCCATTCTCTACTCTTTGGTATGATGTATGAGACATTTCTACTACCTCTTTTTGTCAACACTAACATGGCCCCATTTATACTAACTTGAAGATTAGTCTTAGCACAATTTCATATTTTGTGAGGACCATATGGACTAGTGTCATAAGATTTTGACATGTTGTAGAGTGTAGACATAATTGTAGGCCTTAGATTTAGTGCTCTATATTTCTTAAGACCTTTGGCTATCCTACATATAATTCAAGATAACACTTTCTAGAGCTTATCCACCAAGATTTACCTTGGAGCCCATCCTAAAATAGGTTTAGTCTTGTTTGGAAAATTTATTCAAATTCTATCTTTAGATTGATAATTTTAAGACCATGTCCCATTGTAGCCATCTCATTACACCATTATATTATCTTTTCCTCTTCATTTTCATTCAAAATGATTGGAAAATATTTCTTTCTAGTGTAACTTAAACCACTTAGCTAGTTAGTCAATGTGTTAGTATAGAGTCCCCATTCATTTGTTACACCCCTTGTTGAAAATTTATTATCCTCAACATATTTAAATGCTCCTTTCATGTCATCTATGGTCCACTCTCAAATTACATTAACATCTTTATTCTTACACCTTCATTCACTTAAATTATTATCTCAATTGGGTGCATAGTGGCCATGTTTACATCTTTAATATCTTCATCTACTAGTAGTTGTATGCCTCTTTTGTATGGAGGGAGCATCCTCAATCTCTTTATACCATGTTTAGTCCTCATTTGGGATTTTTTTATTTATCTACAATTATTGAAAAGGAATAAAACCACCACCATCATTGGTTTTTTGACACATAAAATGTAGGAACTTATCATCATTCCAAAAAGCATTAATTGTTAGAAACATAAATTTATTATAAATGGTGGGAAACTTTTTTTTAACATCAGTTATAGAATGGTATAATGTATTCGATATAAAGGCTAATGGAACACGATCAAAATTAAATAGTCTTAAGCATCTAGCTGTATAATGTAACAACCATTATTATGGATTTTAATAAAATCACAAGTGAATCCAAATTTATTATTATTATGAAAAATAGTTAAAGTTTGATTAGGGGAGAGAGACCAAGAGTGGTGCACCTTAATTTGAGGGGTCAACATGGCCTTGTACATTCCATGCTAGTATTGAAAAAATATGTTACCACTTAGGTATTGATGTATATAATTTAAATTTTATTCTAGTGTATTCATATAAGGGATAATTAAACTATTCCTTTTTCTACATAGTAGCTAAATAGATAGTCATGCAATTACCTAAAGGATTAAATGTAACTCTATTGTGGGTTAATTAAACTATTCCCTTAGATAGTCATATAAGGGAACCGTGTGCCAATGAGGGTTATTTGACTTATAGTGATGAGGTGGATGTTGATTTGTCGAGTAGGGGTGTGAAGGTGAAGAATGATCTGTATGGTGAGGCTTCCTCACCGCCCCCTGTTGCCAAAAAAAAGAAGGATTTGGAGGAGGGAAGTAGGAATAAAAGGGTTTTGAGGACTGCTGGTCAAATTCTGGAGGAGTTTCCTCTCACTATTGTGGGTGGCCTCTTTGCTGATGATTCCTTGAGTGTCAAGCCAGAATTGCAGTTGAAAGATAAATCTGGGGATGTTGATGTTGCTATGGAAACCTAGGTTGTGGATTTGGAGAGGCCTAAGAAGAGAAAGGTGGTGGTGGAGGAGATTGCGAGCTCCATCAGCAAACTCAAGACTCCAATTGCTGGTGAAAAAGGTAAGGACACCCTTGGTGGTCAGGAAAGGGTTAGTTCCTCTGAGGAGGAAGATGCTTTAGGGAAAGGGGTTTTTAATATTGATAGAGAAGATTTGTTTGATGTGCTTGTAACTGCTCGTGAGGGTTCCAT
The DNA here is from genome assembly GCA_007258455.2 of Sequoia sempervirens. NCBI lineage: Eukaryota > Viridiplantae > Streptophyta > Pinopsida > Cupressales > Cupressaceae > Sequoia > Sequoia sempervirens. The sequence continues at coordinate 277,915,953 of VDFB02075321.1, forward strand.
TGTCTTTTTTAAGCTTTTGAAATGGTTTTTTTATGAACTCAATAAAACTAATGTCAAAGTTAGGGGAGTGGTGAGTAAGGCTGAGGGGTCCTCTGTCTAGAATTAGATAGATGAGTTGTTTGACTCCTTAAACACTGTGGAAGACACTGTTGTGGAGGAAACTCTCAAAATGAAACAAAATCTTGAGGGTAGAATCCTTATCCCTGAGGAGCAAATGGTGAAAATTTGGGATACTGTGATGAAAGGTGGGGAGGTGAATAAATCTGTTGGTAAATTTGATTCGACTGTTATGACTTCTCCTCTGGTTAGCGCTAAGAAGCGTAAAGAGAGTGCTCATGTTGATGAGGTCGGTGTTGCTGGTAAGCCTATGAAGGTGGAAGGTGTTGTTGGGAAGGGTGGGGAGAAAGGTATTATTTTGATTTATGAGGTTAATACAGATGGACTTGGAGCCAAGACTAGGAACAAAACTAAAGCTCAGGTTGGGGCATCTAGGAAGGAACTGTCTGATGTTCTTGATGAAGCTCAAAAGGCTATAGCTAGCGATGTGGAGGCGACAAATATACTAAAAAGCATGTAGTGCTACTGGTGGGGTCCTCCTTTTTGGCTATTTTTTTGCTGATGGGTCACTGATGTTGGGCTATTTTTTGCTTCATGATGCTTTCTTATATTTCAGCTGCTTTATGATGTTAAGGGTTATGGGCCCCTTCAAAACTCGTATTTTACCTCTAATCAAAAACTCTATCAAGGGTCTTAGGTATTCAATTTAGCAATGTAGCACCCCTTATCAAGGATTTCAAGATAACCATCATTAGAACCAACTTTACTATATCTATCACAAACAATCAAACTTATGATTTCTATTCAACTAATGGTTTAACAAAAAATACAATTTTTTTTTACTAGGAATTCCAATAATAGTTTATAACCTAAGTTTTATAGTTCATAGTAATGGTAGAACATAATATTACCCATGGTCAATACATGACTATGAATTAAAAAATAGTTTATTCACATGTTATAAAATGCAGTTAGGTTGGAGGAATGCAAAAATAGTTTATTTAAATAAGTGAATTTTGATTTATATTTTGTGCTCATTGCCCATATTGTAGGAAAATCTTTTCACATTTTTGTTGAATGCTATTTTTTTATTTGTATCAAAATGAAAATACTTTTAACATTCAAAGTTATAAAATAAGAAAACATGTTATTTGTTAATTAGCAAACATGATAAGAGGTGATGTGACTCCTATTGAAGTTATCTAGTAAACATGAGTTATATTTTCTTGTTTCATATATTTATTGAAGTTTCAACATATGGAGTTGCATTTTTTGTTATCATATTTATTTTTACGGGAATTACCTATTATAAGAGTTGTTTCATATTTACTAGAAAATGAATTGATAACAAACAACATATGATAAGGGTAACTTGTAACTTTCAAAATACATATGAAACCCAAAAATCCAACTCTTATTGAAGTCATAAACAAACAAGGCAATAAATTCTACATCATATTTTTTTATATACTCTAATTATATTCTAATATATTATCAAGATATGTTAGTTATTGATATCAACCATTTTTTCGACACATTCTTGAAATACTAGACAATACTTATCTTATTATATATTAAAATACATTTTCCAACTGTCTACTATAATAGACATTGTTATCAACAAAATTATAATTCCCCTTAAAATTGTATCCTTATCAAAAAAGACCATTTCAATTTTAATGTCCATCAAACACAAATATACAAATATAATAGAAATTTATAGTAAATATAACATTTGCAAGAAAAAGTGTATCAAGAACCCTACTTTGAAAGGCCCTCCCCAAGACACATCCCCTAATACGGGGCCTGGTATTAAGAAAAAGGATAAGAAACACAATGCCCTGACTACCAAAATTAAAGCCAAAGCTTCGACGAAAACCAAGTTTCAATTGTAGCAAATCGACTTAGACATTGAAATTACTGAGGAAACTAGTACTCCTCAAAGATCTACTAGACTGGTCACTAAGCAGGAGAAAGAGAAGAGCTCTAAAGAGATCTCTAAGTCGGATGACGATGGGGATAGTGAGAATAAAAGCAAGGAGGAGAAGGTTGTGGAGGAGGAAGCCCTTTCTGCTTTTGCGAGCAACTCCTTCCATGTCTCTGAAAGTTTAAAAAAGGGTTCGTTGGGTCCTTCCAGTTTTAGGGCTAAGGAGGTTAAGACTAGGGCCTCAAATATTGCAGAAGGTAAGGCCCCCATGGAGGAAGCTTGCAACAAGCAGGATGCTGTCTGGGAGGAGGTTGAAAAACTTAAAAGCAAAATGGAAAACCTGGAGAAAAGGCTTCATGATGTCACTCGCTTTGCCCTGAAGATCATGCACAGATTTGCCACCACTTTGTGCCTGTTATAGAAGGAGAATTCCATGGAAAAGGCTGAGGAGGACGCTGCTTGCAAAGAACTTCTTAAGTTCCTCATTGAAGATTGGGCTACGATAACTCTAATCAAACCATGCAACAAAAAAAGGATTTGGGACGCGGGATGATCAACATTTTGGCTGGGTCTGGCCTCTCTGGCCAACATTTCTTTTTGTTTTTTCCAGGGATAATTTTATGGTTTATATGTTTTATGCTGACTGGTATGACCCTTGGTGGTCATTGGTTAAGATTGTTTTAAATCATGGTTTCGTGATGGACTTTAGTATTAGTAAACTCTATAGTTCGGCGAGATACACTTTTTATTTTGTTGATGCTAAGTAGTTGATGGCTAGATTTCCCATGGTGTTTACTGGTTATATGGTTACTTTGATGGTGATTTTGCTGTGGTTTTTGATATAGACTGTTTAGGGTGGATGGTTTGGTGTTTTGACCTTGCTATTTGTGTGCTGTTAATGTTCATTCTACTGTTGATGACCTCTTGGGCTTTGTACTAAAGGGACAACACCCTAGTTTTGCTGCTTTTTATATCAAAAACATTTGCAAGCAATTATAAATATGAAGTTAAGAAAATATAAGCAAAAGGAAATGAATGCCAAGTATAATATGAATTTATAATTGATAATGTTGTGGTAGATAACAAATTAAAAAAAATATAGTAGTTTGTAGAAAACTTTTATATGGAGTTGTAGAGAACAAGATGCATTTATAGCCATGCCATCTAGTCAACTCATTGTTGGCGATTTGTGTATTTTCATTTGATTAGATGATATTTAGTTATGTTACATCATTTCATTGGTCGATGTCATGAAGTTAAGATTCAAACATGTAAAAGATTTGAATAGATAAAGTCTTTGAAATATGTTGACAAGTTTAAATGAATATATGTTTTCTTGTTGATTTTTTATTTTTTATTTTTTTAATGGCTCGATTGGTAAGTCTTACAAATTTGTTATTATGGTTGCAAACCTCCATGATGGAAATAACCACCTATTAGACAATCATTATTTGAAAATGTATGTTTATGACATATGTAAAATTTGAAATAATCAAATTTCTTCGATGAAACAATAATATATCATTTTATTATGAATTATTACAATCTTATTTTATAAATAACAAATACTTATGTATTTGTGACAATTAATATACAACTATTTTATATATACTTTATATTAACATATATCATGTCATATTTTATAAAGGAATTCTAAATTTTATATATTAAACTCTCTCTATCTATCTTAATAAAACATATTCTATTTATTAAATATATCATGTCATATTTTATAAAGGAATTCTAAATTTTATATATTAAACTCTCTCTATCTATCTTAATAAAACATATTCTATTTATTAAATATTTTAAAAATAAACAATCATTTCATTCATTATAATTAAAATATGAACCTTAAAATTCTAATATAATATATTATATTTTTTTGTCGAAGTAATTAGTGCTGCGTCGTTTCTATACTAATCATGGGACCCGCACGACTATTGGGCCACCAATCAGGGACCCGCACGACTATCAGGCCAGCTCTCCGAAAACTTATAATTCTTGAGATTCCGACATATACAGATTAATGCATTGCAATTTTATCGTTTTGAGAATTGAATTTTGCTAATTTCATTAGCGAGATTAACATGAGTCCTTCAAAAGCGTTTTCAAAGGCAGTGCTCGTACTGAACTCTGGAAGTTCCTCTCTCAAGTAAGGGGAGAAAAACAAACCTTCATGCTCTGTTCCTATTTTCTTGAATTATATATTTTTTAAAACTGTAAATAAAGAGCACATTGATCTTCTTGGGTTTCATAAGCTGCACCATCACAGTTGCATTGCTTTCCATCCAATTGGGTTTCTCTGCAATTTATGTTAGACTGAGTTGTGAAAGTCTTAACTTAGATTAATAGGTTATTTTATAAGGTCTATGCTGTTTTTTATTTGTTTGACATGAAATTATATTTGTAGGTTTTTTGAATATGGCTGATGCTGAAATTTTGGTTTTAGGTATGCCCTATTTAATATGGCAAATTCTGCAGTATGTATTGCCAAGGGTAATGTTGCAGCAATCGGCTCACCTAAGTGTTGTATCACCCACAAGAATTTGCAAGTTTCCCAGGATGTAAATTTGCAGGTACTTGGCGAGAAATTCTATATTCCTTTCATTAGGTGATGTTTGTGCGAAATTTGAATTAATTTGGTGGGGGATTTGGTTACAAGGGTAAATTTAATTGGCTGTGTTTTTCATGCCAGTTAGGAATTTCATTTTCATGGTAAAATCTAGAGTTATGGACTGCATTTAACATTTTGTGAGATAATCTTGGTTTACATTAGTAGTATTTGTAAACATGTGTCATATTTGGTATACTGTAGTACATAACCTAGGCACTTGTCCTCTAGAGTTGTGGTTCAATCTATTGTGATAGGGGGATTTGTTACTTCCCACATTACCGTTACACCACAGACCCTTGAATGCCAAATGGCTGTTTCTTGACAATGTTTTTCCAATAAGCAAAATTTTCATAAAAATATGAGACAAGATGTTCAATAAAAAGCATATGGATTCCCGTTGGGGTTGTTCTCCAAGATGACCCAGGTTAAAATTTCTGCTTATTCATGCCTCATTGATACGTGGTTGGCTACTTGACGGTGACAATGCTATAGTTGTTAATAATGTGCTTCTGTTGGGAGTTAAATTGCCTTTTACATCAATTTTGTAGACTTTTCAAAATTCACCAAGTCTTAGAATAGATTTGTGATTTTGGGTAAATTTGGGAATTTGAAAGAGTTAACTATTTTATATTCTAAAATGTTTTCCATCCCCTAAAACTTTTCGTGTTTGGGACCTTTATCAATTATTGACAATTAAAACCCATCAATCTCTTTATAAAACTTCCTTAGTAATCACAGTTGAAGGCTTACAGAGAAGGCATGTGAATCCTATTAAATAGTTTAAATAAGTGTTTCAAATAAAATAAATGATTTTCATTAATATTGAAGAGAGTATAAAAACGAGCGTTGTGGAATATTTTTCCAATATGCAGCTATCTATCCATTTAATACTACTAGTTCAACAAGAAAAACTTGATTATGATTCTTTTTTTTTATACCCCTAGGGAGTTTTAATAAGAAAACGCTATGACAAACTGTCCTTCATTTCCGCCTTTTCTTTTCAGTTGGAAACATCATCTTCAGATACACTGACAAACTATAGGTGTATTGTTGTTCACAAGGCTAGTAATAGGCACCACCTTACGCAATATCAACCTTGATTTTCTTAGGAATAACAATTCATCCTTGCATTTATTTTATTGTTGGATTTTCATCTCAACTGGAAACAATAGTTGGTCTTTAGATATGGTGACAACATATACGGGTTATGTTCTTCTTGAGGCTGGTGTCATACTTCTAGGTTTAGCCAAAGGAATTGTTGTTAAGTTGTTGTAATCCCAACTTTATGCATTAAATAAAAAGTAAATGAGCAACAGGTTTAAGCTTATTTATTATGGCTGACAATGAAAAATATAATGATAAAGAAAGTTCTCCAGGTTTACAAAGGAGGACAGAGGATCAATATGCCCAATTAAGACCATATTGACCATATAATGTATCATAGTGGATTGGTACTTGCATCTTTAGAAAGTATGCATACAACAAATAGTAAATGAACAACAAGTTTAAGCGAATTTATTATGGCCGATAATAAAAAATTTAATGATAAATGTTCTCCAGGTTTACTAGAGAGAATAGAAGATCAACATGCATAAATAAGACCATATTGACCATAGAATGCATCATAGTGGATTAGTACTCGCATGTTTGGAAGTATGAATCTAGAACAGTCCTATGATTATATATATATACACACATATATATGGAGGTAAAATTGAATTATTGGTTTACACGAACAGATTTGTGTAGTCTATATGTATAATAATATGCAGTTGCAAAGAAACTAAGCCACATTAAGAGTTGCCTAAAAGAATGGAGTAAATCATCTTTCAAAAACATCTTCATAGAAAAAGAAAGGTCTGAAAAAGAAATGAAGATCTTAAATGAAAAAATAATGACCCAAGGTATTTACCAAGAAAATTTCACTAAAATAAAAAAATTTCTAGCACAATATGAATAACTACTAATCATTGAAGAAATATATTGGAAAGCTAAGTTCAAGGAAATATGGTTAGACGTAGGAGATTTAAATACTAAATATTTTCACAATGTGACAAAGGTGCGCAAAGCCCAAAACAAAATGGACTCCACAAAAGCAAGGGATGGAAGTCTATTATCAAATCTTAAGAATATTAAGGAGAGTTAAATATTTTGAAGAGCTCCTTTGCAGCTTTATTGCATTGAATCTATGGAATCGAGAGACCTTCCTTGATTACATCCCTTGCTTGATAATAGTTGAGAATAATAACATGTTAATATCTTTTATAACAGAGGAAAAGGTGAAATTGACTCTCTTGCAGCTCCATCGAGATAAGACTTTGGGTTTTGATGGTTTTTCAACAGCCTTGTTTTAAAGATGCGGGGTCATTGTGAGAGAGGACATTTGAAAGGTTTTAGTGGATTCAAGAAAATCTAGAAAGATTCCAGTGAGTTAAATTCAATCAACATTGCCTTGATTCCCAAAAAATTGAACATGGAGATGTTTGGGGACTTTCGTCCTATCTCCCTTTGCAATAATATGTACAGCAAATAGATTAAAATTATTAAAGTAATATTGAAGGAATAGAGCAACTTTATCATGGACAATTCAATCCTAGATGGAATAATCATAGTGCATAAAGTCATTCACTCTATAGTCTCTTCTAGATAAAAAGCATGGTAGTCAAATTGGACATAAGTAAAGCATATAATCAAGTCTTTTGGAGATTTCTATTACTAATCCTCAAGAAGTTTAGTTTCAACAAACTATGGTAAGAATGGATCTTCAGCTACATCTTCAGCTACATCTTCAACCCCAAATACTATATCATTGTTAATGGTAGCTCAATTGACTTATATGAATCTCTCAAGGAACATGATAGAGAGACCCTATCTCTTCCTTCCTCTTTGTCATCTTGCCCGAGGCGTTGGGAAGATCAATTGAAATGGTGGCACTTTTTGAGAGATTGCAGGGAGTATAATTGGCACAAGATTCTACTCCCCAAACACACCAATAGTTTGTTGATGATACCATACTGTATGGAATTTAGCAGCTTGGAAAAATGTAATGTCCCCTTTTGGGATCACCTTATACTTTGCCCTGAAATCACAATTCCAAATGAAACCAATAGCAGATTATAGTTAAAGATATAATTCCCTACTCAAAATTGAGATGGTGTAAATCTGGTTATAGAAACCTGCAACCATGTTAGATGAATATGACATGAAATACATTTAATTCTAAGTCTAAGAAGATTATATATATCAATATAACAAGTCTCAAGGACTATGTGGGCTCAACCATAATAAGGAGGACGTGATGAGGTGCCCCAAGTATCCTCTACTTTAGGCCCAACAGCAGGGCCTTATCCTCTGTGGCCTCATGTGGTCCTTAACCATCATCATGAGGTGGTGTACCTAGTGAGGGCTTTACACTGTTCCCCTCCATCACGCCAAACCTTCCCCTTATGATTGAAGGTCCCTTTTTATTTACTCCAACAATTGATTCAAGTGGGGATAGTTGGGAGACTGCAATAGGGTGTCCTAGATCCTCAACTCTAGGCCCAAGGATAGGACCTTATCCTCCTTGGCCTCATGTGGTCCTCAATCGATGATCCTTAACCATCATCATGAGGTGGTCTTATGCAGTCCTTAACCAATGGTTCTTAACCATCATCATGAGATGCCACTCATAGTGAGGAATCATTCGCTGTTCCCCCTTCTTGCAGTCCTGCCTTATCCCTTCATGACCAATTATTGCCAGAATCATATCACTGTTCATAACATCAATAATATAGGCTATATTGGCATCAATTATCAGTGTTTTAATTGCTATAATTGTATATATATATATATATATATATATTTGTTTATATCTATATTCATCTATTAAATGAGCATAGACAACTATTATTGCGTACCATAGGAAGTGACTATTTTACTTTCTGATTGAACCAGCTGCAATGTTGTATGCTTTAACTGCTATTGATGCTCAGATCCGATCCTTTATGCCTGGGCTGCGAATGTGTTCTGGAGGGTGTTTGTCTGCCTTAATCTCCAAGAGATAATGCTTCTTGCTTATTCGGTTATGTTTCAGAAGATATTTCCATATCAGACTTCTTATTTCTTCTTCCCAAATCTGAGTATGTCATATTAATGTATCTGCTGCTATGCTCAGGAAATACTCCTATTTCTGTCCTTATTCGCTGTTTATGTATATTGTATTTAAATCTGATTACATTCCATTCTGTTACCTTTCTGAGTGCAGATCATTATTTATTTTTGAATGCTATTCCTTGATTTCCTCATACACTTCTCATGAATAGATCTGCTGATTATATCAACTGCTGCTGCTATATGAATGCAGACTTATTTCTTATTTTCCTTGATGCTTTTACAATTGATTTGTCTTGCCTTATATATCACTCCAATGAGAAAGGGTCACACCCTTTCACTAATGTTATTGTCTTTACAATTAGTAATCCTTAACTTTTGCTTACCACTGATCGTTACCTTTTAATATATTATTCCCTGCCTTAATAAAAATCGCTGCCTTTGCTGACTTTGATGATATAAAGTGCTGCCACCTCCTCACTAAATCGATGTGTCCTATTATATATGCCTTGTCTTGGGTGATAAAGGAGGTTAGCCCTAAAATATAGATTAATTTAATTTAGTTTCTTTTTCAAGGTTGTGTCGAAACAATACAGGTCGGCCATCATATAGCAAAGGTGTTCAGAGTTTTTAAGCGCTGATGTATTTATCTAGTGGGGGCAAAAGATAGGACACCACAGTCCACCCTGCCCAAGATTGCTTGTCCTCAAGCAATTTTTTGTTTGTCGCTAAATCATTTTTGCCAATATCAAGATCCCAAGTTAACCTCATAGAATTGTAATTCTTAGCTCCTTCTTGTGATGTAATTGTTTCTATTGTGATGGCTTGATATAATTTGGTTATGTCTGACTTTATACTAAAATGATGTCCCTGGAGAGTATTTGTTATATTGGTCTCAACTTAACTACTAATAAGGTTAACACCATCCTCTGAAGTGTGAGGACAATTTATTGTCCAATATTCTTCCTGTTCATGTATGACTGTATCTTAACAACAAAACCAAGAGTTGGACATTGGCAAGACTTGTGATTTAAGATAAGTTTCTCTCATTCCATTACCACAAAGATCGGGGTGATGAATACAAACTTTTGATTACCCTTGTTGAGATCCAGAAAAAATGTTGCATCATTATGAATTATGGGAGTGTTGTGAATAACAAGATCTTTTACTACGGGTTATACCCCCTAAACAACCCAATGACAATTTTCCCCTAGATAAAGTATATTCCTATTTCTCCTAAACATTCAAACCAAGTTTGAGGTGAGTTGGTCTCTAATGAGGATGTAATACAAATAGCCTAAAACATCTTTCCACTCTTATCATTGAATCATATATTATAATCTTCTTAGTATATGTTCTCTTAAATGACACTTAAGTACTAAATCATTGGAAAAAAATGAAAGATGTACAATAAAGGACTTAATTTTTTTTGGTTTACACTAATATTCAATTCTTGTCCTACTCCCAAGTTAATGGGAGGTTGTCACTCCTCTTGTAAAATTTGATATATCCCATGTTTGATGCTAAGATTATTTCTATATCTTTGTCTTATCCCACCTAGTTCAAAATAACATCAATTTTTCCCAATGCTCAAGAGGTGAAAACGATCTTGGGATTTGTGGGTTATGGACCCATAATGTATGAAATAACCCCCTTACAATTTTTCAATTTTTCACATCAACAACTTCACTTGTCAGCATTAGAAAAACCAAAACCAGCTGATGAAAGTAGCTCTACACCAAGAATGTACACCAAGATCCCAATGACGGGCGAGATGTGAGCATATGGCGCCAGGGATCATTAGCTAATAAACTGAAATGCTGGAAATATAATGATTATGCAACTCGACCGCTTATTCAGCGGGAGTAGATTGACGACTCAGTTGATCAGCATTATGAGGATTACAAAGTGCATGAAAAGTAAAGTATGGGTGGCTTGCCAACCCCTTCTGCTTGTTCAACGGGCATTATAGCAAATAAATTCTGAAAGTAAAGATGGCGAGGCCTGTCTCTTCTACAATCGTGGGAATTATAGAAGTAAAGTTGCAGAAGTAGAATGATTGAATCAGTACTACTGATATCAGTCTTACAATAAGATATAATCTGCAAATAACAATGAGATACTGCTGCCCAATCACTCCAAAATATTATAGAATGTTCCTCCAAACTTCTCAAGCACACAACTATGAAAAACCAAACCAAAACTCAAACTTTTGACAATTTGATATACCAAACTTGCAAGCACAAACTCAGACCAGCAAGCATGAAACACTCCTAAATGCTCCTAACTCCTCCAAAACTCATTGGATTAACATGAAATAGGATGCAAATGAAACTAGGAGAGATGGCAAATGAAATTAGGAGAGATGGCAACCAAGTCAAGACACTGAAACTGCATCAAAAACCTAACAATGAATTAAGCACGAATCCCAATGCAATGACAGGCATGGTATGGCCTGGAAAGAGGGGCGACTTTCAATAGAAATTCCAATATTTCATGATAAAATCTGAAAACCAGCAAAGACGGACGCTTAGGCCATAGGAATGGAATGATCCACTACCCAAAACCATCAAAAATTCGCCTAATGAGTTATGAGTGAAAACCACCTACAGCCAAACCAAAAACCAGCAAACTGCAAACTGACAAAAACATCAAAGAACTTTAGAAAACTTCAAACATCTTCATTACAATGAGCTCCATTTGTTCTTCAGTGCAAAGAACAACCTTTTCTCTTAGCTAGTTGCTATCTTTCAAGCAAAAAACCAAGATAGCTAGGAGGTATGCATTCCTTGAAGCAATTCAATCACCATTTCAGCAACACTTTATTATAATTTCTTCATAGATAACTGCAAATGAAGGACAAGGCTCATATTTATAACTTTTCTCCTCAATTCAAATCCATTTTTCCCTCCAATTAGGGCGCCTATCTCAAATTCACATTCATCTTCAATAATTTGCAATTTGTATTTCATTTAGACCCTTCTCTAAGTCATCCCTTTTCTTGAAGATAATAAACTTATCCAAAATGCAAATAATCCTCTAAGTTAGGCGTCCAAAATATTAAAGTGAAATACATTAATAAAATTCACTTATCTCTCCACTAAGGTGTCCACCATGCCTTAACAATATTTCACTTTATAAAAATATTTTACCTCACTAGGAGAAGCGCCTAAGCTCTGACTTGCCAAAAATAACTCCTAGAGTGAAGGAGACCAATTGCTCAGGCTGACCTGCCTAAAATAGCCTCTGAATTGGCCTGCTGAAACCTTGCTGAAAATAACACTTACTAAAATTAGCATACTGCTAAAAATAGTGTGTCCAAATGCATTTTAACCACATTTCGAGTTGCTGTTGCAACTTACTAAAAATAGTAAATCTAAGAAAGTCCTTTGTTTCAGTTGCATGTCATACCATTGCGAAGCTCTTAGAAAACCCAAAAGGAATCCAGAATCCAAACTGCCAAACTCCAACATGCAAGCCTCCAAAACTGCCAAAATATCCTCCTGGAAAATAGGAAACCCTAATTATTGCTCCCGACTAGCCTACGGGCCTCCGAAATAGGCTAACGGCCAACTGCACAGATCACTACTGAGAAGGGGACATTATAGTCCGCCCTCCCCAATATTGCTTGCCCTCAAGCAATTGCAAGTTTGGATGCTGCAAAATCTCCTCATTCTCCCAAGTAGCATCCTTAATAGGCAAATTCTTCCACTTCACCAAATACTCTTTGATTGTCCTTCTCCTCAAAGAGCGTTCTCTGGAATTGATGATCTCCTCTGGAACTAAAACCAACTGTCCTTCCTCATCCAATAGAGGCAAATCTGAAGAAGCAACAACATTGTGCCCAAGCGCTTTCTTGAGGCGAGACACGTGGAAGACATTATGAACTTTGCTACTCGCTGGTAGCTCCAACGCATAAGCCACTGCACCAACTCTCCTGATGACTCTGAATGGCCCATAGAAACATGGCTTGAGTTTCTCTGCTCCACTCTTCTCGAGAGTAGACTGTCTGTAAGGCTAGAGTCTAAGATAGACCATGTCACCAACCTCAAATGTCCACTCAACACGCAGCTGATCAGCGTACATCTTCTGCTGATTCTGTGCAAGATGGAGATTGTTCTTCAAGGACTTCAAAATGTCTTGACTCTGTTGCAACATATCCCTTGCTTGAGGGGCTTTGCTATCACCAAACATCAAATCAGCAAAGCTAGGGACCTCATATTCGTAAAGAGCCATGAATGGAGACATTTTGATAGACATGTGGAAGGATGAATTGTAGCAATACTCTCCTAAATGAAGCCATCTCACCCAAGCCTTTTGCTGCTCCGAAACATAGTTTCTGAGATATCCCTCCAACCACTTATTCACAATCTCTATTTGTCCATCCGTCTGTGGGTGATAACTAGTGCTTGGAGTGAGCATTGTACCACTCAATCTGAAAACCTCTTGCCAAAAGGTGCTTAGGAACTTGCTGTCCCTATCACTCACAATGTTTTTCCGCAACCCATGAAATCTAAACACCTCATGAAAGAACAAATCTGCAATTTGAGCTGCTGAAAATGAACTAGTAATTGCAAAGAAATGAGCAAACTTGGTTAATCTATCAACCACAACATAGATACAATCTTTGCCTTGAGCTTTTGGCAACCCTGTGATGAAGTCCATCGATATACTTTCCCATTTTTGGTTGGGAATAGGTAGGGGCTGCAACAAACCAGCTGGAAATGTATGCTCATTCTTGTTCATTTGGTAAGTGTGACACTCTTTAATGTAGCACAAGACATCATCTTTCAACCCCTTCCATGAAATTTTTTCATGAATCTGCCTATAGGTCTTGAAATAACCTTGATGACCAGCATGTGGAATGTCACGAAAAGACTGCAAAATCTTCTTTGTGAGCTTAGTTTTAGGTACCAAAAAGATTCTCCCTTTGAAGTGTATCAAACCATCAACCACTTTGTACCTTTCATCATGAAAAGTACCTTCAATGATGCTGGTTGCAAATTGATTTTTGGCATAATCAGCAAGCAACACCTCCTTCCAATCAGTAGTAAGCTCACACAATGAGATAAAATGAGGTCTTCTAGATAGAGCATCCGCCACAATGTTGTTCTTGCCCTTGACATACTCAATGTCAAAATTGTAAGCTTGAAGCTTACTCACCCACTTTTGCTGCCTTTTGTTCAAGTCCTTCTGATGCATAAAGTGTTTGAGGCTATTGTGATCAGTTTTGACAACAAATTTGCTCCTCACCAAGTATTGTCTAAACTTGGCCAATGCATGCATGATTGCAAACATTTCTTTGTCGTAGATGGAGTAAGTCCTCTGAACACCTCATAGTTTTCTGCTCTCAAACACAATTGGATGTTTTTCTTGCATCAAAACAACACCAACTCCTTCTCTTGATGCGTCACATTGCAACTCAAATGGCTTGGTAAAATCTGGTATAGCCAAAACTGGACATGAACTCATAATTTGCTTGAACTTATCAAAAACACCTTGTGTTTTTTCTAACCATACAAAAGCTCCCTTTTTGGTGAGATCAGTAAGAGGGGCAACAATTTGAGAGTAACCTTTCACAAATCTTTTGTAGAAACCACAAAGACCCAAGAACCCCTTCAAATGCGTCAAGTTCTTTGGAGGTGGCCAATCCAAAATTGCCTTGATCTTTTCTAGATCAATTTTCACTCCTTCAGCACTAATTATGTGACCAAGGTAGAGCAGCTCCGTCATTCCAAATTCACATTTGGACTCTTTGGCAAACAAACTTTCTGATTCAAGGATGCTAAGCACTTCCTCCAAGTGCTTGAGATGTTCTTCCCAAGTCTTGCTGAAAATGAGAATATCATCAAAGAAAATCAACACAAACTTCCGTAACTGCTTTCGAAAGATTCGGTTCATGCAAGAATGGAAAGTAGCAGGAGCATTAGTCAACCCAAATGGCATGACTAAGAACTCAAAATGACCATAATGGCACCTAAATGCCGTCTTCTCAACATCTGATCCCCTCATGCAAATTTGATAGTAGCCTGATCTTAGATCAATTTTCAAAAGAACTTGGCTCCATGTAGCTCATCAATGAGCTCATCTATCCTGGGAATGGGATACCGGTTCTTGATTGTTTTTAGATTCAACGCACGGTAGTCCACACACATGCGAATGGTGCCATCTTTTTTCTTCACAAGCACAACTGCTGAAGCAAAAGGACCCTTACTTGGGTGAATGAAACCCATCTCCAAGAGTTCTCTAATGTTCTTTTCAATCTCATGTTTTTGCTTCTTAGGATACCGGTATGGGGTTGTAATAACTTATTAACTGGCTTGGCCCCTTCTTCAAGTTCGATGACATGCTCAGTCCCCCTTTCAGGAGGGCTCCCAGGAGGTAGATCAGCAAAGACCTTACTCTTCTCAGTTATCAATGATTGAATATCAGGTGGATAGTGCCTCTTTGTTTCATCTGGATCAGCTGGTAGGATCATACATTTTGCTGCCCACTCAACTTGATCATGCCGAATCAACCTCTCCATCCTTTTGAAAGATACAGTTCGTGGGCTTCCATTTGGCATTCCTCTTAGCACCACCCTCTTTCCATCTGATTGAAACTTTAACTCCATTGTTTGCAGATTTAGAGAGATCTCTCCAAGATATCACAGCCATTGAATTCCAAGTACAACATCCGTATCTCCAATGCTACCAACATAGAAGTCATCTTTGACTTCATAGTTGCCCAATTGCATAGACATGTTAGAAACCTTTCGATTGCAAGAGATATGAAACCCATCCGCTACCATGACTTTGAAACCTTCAAATTCTTCAGTTTTGAGTCCTCTCTCTGCAACCACCCCTTCGTCAATGAAATTATGTGTTGCTCCAGTATCAATCAAAGCAACAATTTGATGCCCTCCAATACTACGAACCTTGAAAGATTCGTTCTTTTGAAAACTAGAGAGTTGGGAAATGGGGCCCCCAACTCCTTGCTCTTTATCGGACTCTTTTGGAGCTCTTTCTTCTTCGCTGTCCCCAAAATCAGATTGCTATTCTAAGAAATCAGATTCTGATCCAAAATCAGAATAGGCCTCCATGTGATTAGAATGACCTCTTCCATAACATCTATGGCCTTTAGTCCATAGTTCTCTACATGTGTAACATTTGCCATCTTTTCTAAGCTTCTCACGAAGCTCATCATTCAACTTAGAAGGAAACTTCTTATGTAGATTTGAAGAGTGCTTCTTATCTCTCTTATGTGAAAAAGGCTTGGACTAAAATTTTGGCCTAGGGGTAGCCAACTCCACGCTTCTAGCTTTTTTGATAGCTTCATCAAGACTTGGTGGATTGAATGCTTTTACCCACCCCTTCAATGGTCCCATCAAACCTTTTGAGAACAACACAAGTCTTCTTTCAGTGATGTTGGGCACCATCATGGAAAGCCTTTGGAAATTTGCAATATATGCATTTCAATGACCCATGTTGTTTCAGCTGTGCAAGCTCACGGAACTTCACTTTAGGATCTTTAGAATCAAGCCTCTCAATCAGCCTGCTGGTGAACTCTTCATATGTTTGAATGAGGTTGGGGCCAAGAGTGACCAAACCATGATACCACCACTCATGAGCAGCTCCTTCCAAGTGCAAAGTTGCAAACTTTATGGCATCTTCTTCAGGCATCGGTCTAAGAGAAAGGTAGTTGTCAAGGTTTTGCACCCACGACCTTGTCGTAGAATTATTACTCCCATCAAAATGGGCCAAGGTCACCTTTCCAAGAGCTTGGTGATAATTTGTTCTGGGAACCAGAGGAGCACGATATTCAACTCTTCTGCCATTCCTTCTGTTTCTTTGGTTCATGAACTAATAAAAGGTCCATTGGTCTCTGAGATCAGGGGGTAAAGTGACATACTCCATGTAGGCTTGTCTTGCATCATCTGCAAAAGGTACTCTGGTCTTCATTGGTGGTTCCTCCCTTTGAGTGAAGGTAGGGAAAAGAGGTCTAGAGGTTGAACCTCTAGTGAATGCCACATGCTGACCAATAGTTCCGTCTCTTCCATTGACCTCCGAACCATTGTTGCCATTGGTACCACTGTTTTCTCCAACATTGTTTTGTTGGGGTTGGGATGAATTTTGAGTCACTTGCCGATCCATTCTTTCTAACAAACATGACATCATATCTACCATATTATCAAATTTCCTTTCAGCTCTAGCTTTCCTTTCTTCCATTGAAAGTCTAGGACCTTCTAACATGTTTTCAATTGCTTTACCAGTATCTCTCAAAGCCTCTGAAAGTGTCTCTGCCTTTGGAAGTGGTGGATGTTGATACTGAGTTCTTGCCTGACTTCTGGTGTAGTATCTGGTTTCTTTATCACACATCTGACAACTAAACTTTGATGGTCATAGGATGGCAGGATCTTGGCTCTGATACCACTGAAATAACCCCCTTACAATTTTTTCAATTTTTCACATCAACAACTTCACCCGTCAGCTTTAGCAAAACCAAAACTAGCTGATGAAAGTAGCTTTACACCAAGAATGTACACCAAGATCCCAATGATAGGTGAGGTGTGAGCATATGGTGCCGGGGATCGTTAGCTAATAAATTGAAATGCTGGAAATACAATGATTATGCAACTCGACCTCTTATTCAGCGGGAGTAGATTGATGACTCAGTTGATTAGCATTATGAGGATTACAAAGTGCATGAAAAGTAAAGTATGGGCGGCTTGCCGACCCCTTCCGCTTGTTTAGCGGGCATTACAGAAAAGAAATGTTGAAAGTAAAGACGGTGAGGCCTGTCTCTTCTACAACCGTGAGAATTATAGGAGTAAAGTTGCTGAAGTAGAATGACTAAATCGGTACTACTGATAGCAGTCTTACAATAAGATATAATCTGCAAATAACAATGAGATATTGCTACCCAATCACTCCAAAATATTATAGAATGTTCCTCCAAACTTCTCAAGCACACAACTATGAAAAACCAAACCAAAATTGAAACGTCTGACAATCTGATATACCAAACCAGCAAGCACTAAACTCAGACCAGCAAGCATGAAACACTCCTAAATGCTCCTAACTCCTCCAAAACTCATTGGATTAACATGAAATAGGATGCAAATGAAACTAGGAGAGATGGTGACCAAGTCAAGACACTGAAACTGCATCAAAAACCTAACAATGAATTAAGCACGAATCCCAATGCAATGACAGGCATGGTACAGCCTGGAAAGAGGGGTGACCTTCAATAGAAATTCCAATACTTCATGATAAAATCTGAAAACCAGCAAAGATGGACGCCCAGGTCATAGGAATGGAATGATCCACTAACCAGAACCAACAAAAAATTGCCTAATGAGTTATGAGCGAAAACCACCTACAGCCAAACCAAAAACCAGCAACTGCAAACTGACAAAAACATCAAAAAACTTTAGAAAACTTCAAACATCTTCATTACAATGAGCTCCATCTGTTCTTTAGTGTGAGGAACAACCTTTTCTCTTAGCTAGTTTCTATCTTTCAAGCAAGAAACCAAGATAACTAGGAGGTATGCATTCCTCGAAGCAATTCAATCATCATTTCGGCAGCACTTCATTATAATTTCTTCATGGATAACTGCAAATAAAGGCCAAGGCTCATATTTATAACTTTTCTCCTCAATTCAAATCCACTTTTCCCTCCAATTAGTGCGCTTATCTCAAATTCACATTCATCTTCAATAATTTACAATTTGCATTTCATTTAGACCCTTCTCCAAGTTGTCCCTTTTCATGAAGGTAATAAACTTATCCAAAATGCAAATAATCCTCTAAGTTAGGCATCCAAAATATTAAAGTGAAATACATTAATAAAATTCACTTATCTCTCCACTAAGGTGTGCACCATGCCTTAACAATAATTCACTTTATAAAAATATTTTACCTCACTATGAGAAGCGCCTAAGCTTTGACCTGCCAAAAATAACTCCAAGAGTGAAGGAGACCAATTGCTCAAGCTGACTTGCCTGAAATAGCCTCTGAACTGGCTTGTTGAAACAATGCTAAAAATAGCACTTACTAAAAATAGCATACTGCCAAAATAGTAAGTGTGTCCAAATGCATTTTAACCACATTTTGAGCAGCCGTCACAACTTACTAAAAATAGTAAGTCTGGGAAAGTCTTCTGTTTCAGTTGCATGTCACACCACTACGAAGCTCTCAGAAAACCCTGAAGGAATCTAGAATCCAAACTGCCACACTCCAACATGCAAGCCTCCAAAATTGCCAAAACATCTTCCTAGAAAATAGGAAACCTTAATTATTGCTCTCGACTAGCCTACGGGCCTCCGGAATAGGGTAACGGCCAACTGCACAAATCACTACTGAGAAGGGGACATTCCAATGTAACTCAACATGGGCTTATGTAATAGTTTGCTCTAGTTTGATTTGTATGAAAGTAGAACTACTTGAGAAAAGCTTAGGAGAAGAAGACCCTTCAATGAAATTATCTACTCTAGATAGTACATATGGGAGTGAATTTGTTCCACAAGACAAAGTTCACTAGATCAGTTTTGGAATATTTTGTAGACTTTAATGTTATTTTTTGGCTTTTAAGGAATTGACTATCCTAGGTCAAGAGGATATCTCAGTGTAAGATAATCTTAATCTGTCTTTGTATCTTACTTATTCCTAAATTGTTGTGACAACTAGTGATGGCTACATGTGGATTTCTCTTTAAAAATCAAGTTGTATTGTTAGATTCTATCCATAACTATGTTGAGTTGTCACGATTGTTTGTTTCTTCCTTTTGATTGCTTGATTTCTCGATGGGTGATAATTGTTTATTGATTCATACCTCATATTCATTTCTTGAAGGAGTCACTACTCTTCATGGCTGCCCTTGATAGCAATACTTCACTTCCAAGTTGATTGTTAGATTCATTTCCTATTGATGGTTTCTTTACAAGGAGGCAATTTCCCCTTTTTATATCTTATTGTTGAGGGAGTCATAATCTTTCATATTTGAAGAGTCACAACCTTTCACATCAGGATTCACACCTTTTCGCTTAAATAGTTGTTAGTGTTAGAGATGGCAGATATCTAACAATTAAATGCAGATTTAATTAATAAACAGAGAAACCAAAAACACACACAGAATAAATTATAACACAGAGAATTTAACGTGGTTTACCCAATCCGGGCTACATCCACCAAACCGCAGCCATCCAATACTTTTATTATCCAGTGCAAAACTTATTACAATCTTGCGAATAATCGTGTTTTTCATCATACTATAATACCCATCCGAACCCCTTTTTAACAAGCTTAGAAGCGTCCAGATTTTGGGTTCTACAAAATCGGATTTTTCTTTTTTCGTTGATTTTAACCTTTTTTGGTG
>VDFB02075321.1:277936102-278085598 GCA_007258455.2 Sequoia sempervirens
CGAAAAAAATTTACAAACTAAAATAATTTCAAAAAATGAAATTATTAAAAAAAATTCGAAAAATTTATTTTTACTGCTCTGATACCATATTACACAGGTAATTGGTAAATAAATTGATGTATTAACAATGAGCAAGACGCTCAATAAATAGTTTACAAGATTTACAAAAAACGGAAAGTTTCTAAAAAGAAACTCCAGATAAGATCGGAGACGATCTTATCACTAAATTACAATAAATTCAATATTGAGCATTAATAAATAAATAATAAACATTATTTTAATAGTTATCACCCACAGACGGATGGACAAATAGAGATTGTGAATAAGTGGTTGGAGGGATATCTCAGAAACTATGTTTCGGAGCAGCAAAAGGCTTGGGTGAGATGGCTTCATTTAGGAGAGTATTGCTACAATTCATCCTTCCACATGTCTATCAAAATGTCTCCATTCATGGCTCTTTACGAATATGAGGTCCCTAGCTTTGCTGATTTGATGTTTGGTGATAGCAAAGCCCCTCAAGCAAGGGATATGTTGCAACAGAGTCAAGACATTTTGAAGTCCTTGAAGAACAATCTCCATCTTGCACAGAATCAGCAGAAGATGTACGCTGATCAGCTGCGTGTTGAGTGGACATTTGAGGTTGGTGACATGGTCTATCTTAGACTCTAGCCTTACAGACAGTCTACTCTCGAGAAGAGTGGAGCAGAGAAACTCAAGCCATGTTTCTATGGGCCATTCAGAGTCATCAGGAGAGTTGGTGCAGTGGCTTATGCGTTGGAGCTACCAGCGAGTAGCAAAGTTCATAATGTCTTCCACGTGTCTCGCCTCAAGAAAGCGCTTGGGCACAATGTTGTTGCTTCTTCAGATTTGCCTCTATTGGATGAGGAAGGACAGTTGGTTTTAGTTCCAGAGGAGATCATCAATTCCAGAGAACGCTCTTTGAGGAGAAGGACAATCAAAGAGTATTTGGTGAAGTGGAAGAATTTGCCTATTAAGGATGCTACTTGGGAGAATGAGGAGATTTTGCAGCATCCAAACTTGCAATTGCTTGAGGGCAAGCAATATTGGGGAGGGCGGACTATAATGTCCCCTTCTCAGTAGTGATCTGTGCAGTTGGCCGTTAGCCTATTTCGGAGGCCCGTAGGCTAGTCGGGAGCAATAATTAGGGTTTCCTATTTTCCAGGAGGATATTTTGGCAGTTTTGGAGGCTTGCATGTTGGAGTTTGGCAGTTTGGATTCTGGATTCCTTTTGGGTTTTCTAAGAGCTTCGCAATGGTATGACATGCAACTGAAACAAAGGACTTTCTTAGATTTACTATTTTTAGTAAGTTGCAACAGCAACTCGAAATGTGGTTAAAATGCATTTGGACACACTATTTTTAGCAGTATGCTAATTTTAGTAAGTGTTATTTTCAGCAAGGTTTCAGCAGGCCAATTCAGAGGCTATTTTAGGCAGGTCAGCCTGAGCAATTGGTCTCCTTCACTCTAGGAGTTATTTTTGGCAAGTCAGAGCTTAGGCGCTTCTCCTAGTGAGGTAAAATATTTTTATAAAGTGAAATATTGTTAAGGCATGGTGGACACCTTAGTGGAGAGATAAGTGAATTTTATTAATGTATTTCACTTTAATATTTTGGACGCCTAACTTAGAGGATTATTTGCATTTTGGATAAGTTTATTATCTTCAAGAAAAGGGATGACTTAGAGAAGGGTCTAAATGAAATACAAATTGCAAATTATTGAAGATGAATGTGAATTTGAGATAGGCGCCCTAATTGGAGGGAAAAATGGATTTGAATTGAGGAGAAAAGTTATAAATATGAGCCTTGTCCTTCATTTGCAGTTATCTATGAAGAAATTATAATAAAGTGTTGCTGAAATGGTGATTGAATTGCTTCAAGGAATGCATACCTCCTAGCTATCTTGGTTTTTTGCTTGAAAGATAGCAACTAGCTAAGAGAAAAGGTTGTTCTTTGCACTGAAGAACAAATGGAGCTCATTGTAATGAAGATGTTTGAAGTTTTCTAAAGTTCTTTGATGTTTTTGTCAGTTTGCAGTTTGCTGGTTTTTGGTTTGGCTGTAGGTGGTTTTCACTCATAACTCATTAGGCGAATTTTTGATGGTTTTGGGTAGTGGATCATTCCATTCCTATGGCCTAAGCGTCCGTCTTTGCTGGTTTTCAGATTTTATCATGAAATATTGGAATTTCTATTGAAAGTCGCCCCTCTTTCCAGGCCATACCATGCCTGTCATTGCATTGGGATTCGTGCTTAATTCATTGTTAGGTTTTTGATGCAGTTTCAGTGTCTTGACTTGGTTGCCATCTCTCCTAATTTCATTTGCCATCTCTCCTAGTTTCATTTGCATCCTATTTCATGTTAATCCAATGAGTTTTGGAGGAGTTAGGAGCATTTAGGAGTGTTTCATGCTTGCTGGTCTGAGTTTGTGCTTGCAAGTTTGGTATATCAAATTGTCAAAAGTTTGAGTTTTGGTTTGGTTTTTCATAGTTGTGTGCTTGAGAAGTTTGGAGGAACATTCTATAATATTTTGGAGTGATTGGGCAGCAGTATCTCATTGTTATTTGCAGATTATATCTTATTGTAAGACTGATATCAGTAGTACTGATTCAATCATTCTACTTCTGCAACTTTACTTCTATAATTCCCACGATTGTAGAAGAGACAGGCCTCGCCATCTTTACTTTCAGAATTTATTTGCTATAATGCCCGTTGAACAAGCAGAAGGGGTTGGCAAGCCACCCATACTTTACTTTTCATGCACTTTGTAATCCTCATAATGCTGATCAACTGAGTCGTCAATCTACTCCCGCTGAATAAGCGGTCGAGTTGCATAATCATTATATTTCCAGCATTTCAGTTTATTAGCTAATGATCCCTGGCGCCATATGCTCACATCTCGCCCGTCATTGGGATCTTGGTGTACATTCTTGGTGTAGAGCTACTTTCATCAGCTGGTTTTGGTTTTTCTAATGCTGACAAGTGAAGTTGTTGATGTGAAAAATTGAAAAATTGTAAGGGGGTTATTTCATACATTATGGGTCCATAACCCACAAATCCCAAGATCGTTTTCACCTCTTGAGCATTGGGAAAAATTGATGTTATTTTGAACTAGGTGGGATAAGACAAAGATATAGAAATAATCTTAGCATCAAACATGGGATATATCAAATTTTACAAGAGGAGTGACAACCTCCCATTAACTTGGGAGTAGGACAAGAATTGAATATTAGTGTAAACCAAAAAAAATTAAGTCCTTTATTGTACATCTTTCATTTTTTTCCAATGATTTAGTACTTAAGTGTCATTTAAGAGAACATATACTAAGAAGATTATAATATATGATTCAATGATAAGAGTGGAAAGATGTTTTAGGCTATTTGTATTACATCCTCATTAGAGACCAACTCACCTCAAACTTGGTTTGAATGTTTAGGAGAAATAGGAATATACTTTATCTAGGGGAAAATTGTCATTGGGTTGTTTAGGGGGTATAACCCGTAGTAAAAGATCTTGTTATTCACAACACTCCCATAATTCATAATGATGCAACATTTTTTCTGGATCTCAACAAGGGTAATCAAAAGTTTGTATTCATCACCCCGATCTTTGTGGTAATGGAATGAGAGAAACTTATCTTAAATCACAAGTCTTGCCAATGTCCAACTCTTGGTTTTGTTGTTAAGATACAGTCATACATGAACAGGAAGAATATTGGACAATAAATTGTCCTCACACTTCAGAGGATGGTGTTAACCTTATTAGTAGTTAAGTTGAGACCAATATAACAAATACTCTCCAGGGACATCATTTTAGTATAAAGTCAGACATAACCAAATTATATCAAGCCATCACAATAGAAACAATTACATCACAAGAAGGAGCTAAGAATTACAATTCTATGAGGTTAACTTGGGATCTTGATATTGGCAAAAATGATTTAGCGACAAACAAAAAATTGCTTGAGGACAAGCAATCTTGGGCAGGGTGGACTGTGGTGTCCTATCTTTTGCCCCCACTAGATAAATACATCAGCGCTTAAAAACTCTGAACACCTTTGCTATATGATGGCCGACCTGTATTGTTTCGACACAACCTTGAAAAAGAAACTAAATTAAATTAATCTATATTTTAGGGCTAACCTCCTTTATCACCCAAGACAAGGCATATATAATAGGACACATCGATTTAGTGAGGAGGTGGCAGCACTTTATATCATCAAAGTCAGCAAAGGCAGCGATTTTTATTAAGGCAGGGAATAATATATTAAAAGGTAACGATCAGTGGTAAGCAAAAGTTAAGGATTACTAATTGTAAAGACAATAACATTAGTGAAAGGGTGTGACCCTTTCTCATTGGAGTGATATATAAGGCAAGACAAATCAATTGTAAAAGCATCAAGGAAAATAAGAAATAAGTCTGCATTCATATAGCAGCAGCAGTTGATATAATCAGCAGATCTATTCATGAGAAGTGTATGAGGAAATCAAGGAATAGCATTCAAAAATAAATAATGATCTGCACTCAGAAAGGTAACAGAATGGAATGTAATCAGATTTAAATACAATATACATAAACAGCGAATAAGGACAGAAATAGGAGTATTTCCTGAGCATAGCAGCAGATACATTAATATGACATACTCAGATTTGGGAAGAAGAAATAAGAAGTCTGATATGGAAATATCTTCTGAAACATAACCGAATAAGCAAGAAGCATTATCTCTTGGAGATTAAGGCAGACAAACACCCTCCAGAACACATTCGCAGCCCAGGCATAAAGGATCGGATCTGAGCATCAATAGCAGTTAAAGCATACAACATTGCAGCTGGTTCAATCAGAAAGTAAAATAGTCACTTCCTATGGTACGCAATAATAGTTGTCTATGCTCATTTAATAGATGAATATAGATATAAACAAATATATATATATATATATATATATACAATTATAGCAATTAAAACACTGATAATTGATGCCAATATAGCCTATATTATTGATGTTATGAACAGTGATATGATTCTGGCAATAATTGGTCATGAAGGGATAAGGCAGGACTGCAAGAAGGGGGAACAGCGAATGATTCCTCACTATGAGTGGCATCTCATGATGATGGTTAAGAACCATTGGTTAAGGACTGCATAAGACCACCTCATGATGATGGTTAAGGATCATCGATTGAGGACCACATGAGGCCAAGGAGGATAAGGTCCTATCCTTGGGCCTAGAGTTGAGGATCTAGGACACCCTATTGCAGTCTCCCAACTATCCCCACTTGAATCAATTGTTGGAGTAAATAAAAAGGGACCTTCAATCATAAGGGGAAGGTTTGGCGTGATGGAGGGGAACAGTGTAAAGCCCTCACTAGGTACACCACCTCATGATGATGGTTAAGGACCACATGAGGCCACAGAGGATAAGGCCCTGCTGTTGGGCCTAAAGTAGAGGATACTTGGGGCACCTCATCACGTCCTCCTTATTATGGTTGAGCCCACATAGTCCTTGAGACTTGTTATATTGATATATATAATCTTCTTAGACTTAGAATTAAATGTATTTCATGTCATATTCATCTAACATGGTTGCAGGTTTCTATAACCAGATTTACACCATCTCAATTTTGAGTAGGGAATTATATCTTTAACTATAATCTGCTATTGGTTTCATTTGGAATTGTGATTTCAGGGCAAAGTATAAGGTGATCCCAAAAGGGGACATTACATTTTTCCAAGCTGCTAAATTCCATACAGTATGGTATCATCAACAAACTATTGGTGTGTTTGGGGAGTAGAATCTTGTGCCAATTATACTCCCTGCAATCTCTCAAAAAGTGCCACCATTTCAATTGATCTTCCCAACGCCTCGGGCAAGATGACAAAGAGGAAGGAAGAGATAGGGTCTCTCTATCATGTTCCTTGAGAGATTCATATAAGTCAATTGAGCTACCATTAACAATGATATAGTATTTGGGGTTGAAGATGTAGCTGAAGATCCATTCTTACCATAGTTTGTTGAAACTAAACTTCTTGAGGATTAGTAATAGAAATCTCCAAAAGACTTGATTATATGCTTTACTTATGTCCAATTTGACTACCATGCTTTTTATCTAGAAGAGACTATAGAGTGAATGACTTTATGCACTATGATTATTCCATCTAGGATTGAATTGTCCATGATAAAGTTGCTCTATTCCTTCAATATTACTTTAATAATTTTAATCTATTTGCTGTACATATTATTGCAAAGGGAGATAGGACGAAAGTCCCCAAACATCTCCATGTTCAATTTTTTGGGAATCAAGGCAATGTTGATTGAATTTAACTCACTGGAATCTTTCTAGATTTTCTTGAATCCACTAAAACCTTTCAAATGTCCTCTCTCACAATGACCCCGCATCTTTAAAACAAGGCTGTTGAAAAACCATCAAAACCCAAAGTCTTATCTCGATGGAGCTGCAAGAGAGTCAATTTCACCTTTTCCTCTGTTATAAAAGATATTAACATGTTATTATTCTCAACTATTATCAAGCAAGGGATGTAATCAAGGAAGGTCTCTCGATTCCATAGATTCAATGCAATAAAGCTGCAAAGGAGCTCTTCAAAATATTTAACTCTCCTTAATATTCTTAAGATTTGATAATAGACTTCCATCCCTTGCTTTTGTGGAGTCCATTTTGTTTTGGGCTTTGCGCACCTTTGTCACATTGTGAAAATATTTAGTATTTAAATCTCCTACGTCTAACCATATTTCCTTGAACTTAGCTTTCCAATATATTTCTTCAATGATTAGTAGTTATTCATATTGTGCTAGAAATTTTTTTATTTTAGTGAAATTTTCTTGGTAAATACCTTGGGTCATTATTTTTTCATTTAAGATCTTCATTTCTTTTTCAGACCTTTCTTTTTCTATGAAGATGTTTTTGAAAGATGATTTACTCCATTCTTTTAGGCAACTCTTAATGTGGCTTAGTTTCTTTGCAACTGCATATTATTATACATATAGACTACACAAATCTGTTCGTGTAAACCAATAATTCAATTTTACCTCCATATATATGTGTGTATATATATATAATCATAGGACTGTTCTAGATTCATACTTCCAAACATGCGAGTACTAATCCACTATGATGCATTCTATGGTCAATATGGTCTTATTTATGCATGTTGATCTTCTATTCTCTCTAGTAAACCTGGAGAACATTTATCATTAAATTTTTTATTATCGGCCATAATAAATTCGCTTAAACTTGTTGTTCATTTACTATTTGTTGTATGCATACTTTCTAAAGATGCAAGTACCAATCCACTATGATACATTATATGGTCAATATGGTCTTAATTGGGCATATTGATCCTCTGTCCTCCTTTGTAAACCTGGAGAACTTTCTTTATCATTATATTTTTCATTGTCAGCCATAATAAATAAGCTTAAACCTGTTGCTCATTTACTTTTTATTTAATGCATAAAGTTGGGATTACAACAACTTAACAACAATTCCTTTGGCTAAACCTAGAAGTATGACACCAGCCTCAAGAAGAACATAACCCGTATATGTTGTCACCATATCTAAAGACCAACTATTGTTTCCAGTTGAGATGAAAATCCAACAATAAAATAAATGCAAGGATGAATTGTTATTCCTAAGAAAATCAAGGTTGATATTGCGTAAGGTGGTGCCTATTACTAGCCTTGTGAAGAACAATACACCTATAGTTTGTCAGTATATCTGAAGATGATGTTTCCAACTGAAAAGGAAAGGCGGAAATGAAGGACAGTCTGTCATAGCATTTTCATATTAAAACTCCCAAGCGGTATTAAAAAAAAGAATCATAATCAAGTTTTTCTTGTTGAACTAGTAGTATTAAATGGATAGATAGCTGCGTACTGGAAAAATATTCCACAACGCTGGTTTTTATACTCTCTTCAATATTAATGAAAATCATTTATTTTATTTGAAACACTTATTTATACTATTTAATAGGATTCACATGCCTTCTCTGTAAGCCTTCAACTGTGATGACAAAGGAAGTTTTATAAAGAGATTGATAGGTTTTAATTGTCAATAATTGATAAAGGTCCCAAACACGAAAAGTTTTAGGGGATGGAAAACATTTTAGAGTATAAAATAGTTAACTCTTTCAAATTCCCAAATTTACCTAAAATCACAAATCTATTCTAGGACTTAGTGAATTTTGAAAAGTCTACAAAATTGATGTAAAAGGCAATTTAACTCCCAACAGAAGCACATTATTAACAACTATAGCATTGTCACCATCGAGTAGCCAACCACGTATCAATGAGGCATGAACAAGCAGAAATTTTAACCTGGGTCATCTTGGAGAACAACCCCAACGGGAATCCATATGCTTTTTATTGAAAATCTTGTCTCATATTTTTATGAAAATTTTGCTTATTGGAAAATTTAACATTGGAAAAACATTGTCAAGAAACAGCCATTTGGCATTCAAGGGTCTGTGGTGTAACGGTAATGTGGGAAGTAACAAATCCCCCTACCACAACAGATTGAACCACAACTCTAGAGGACAAGTGCCTAGGCTATGTACTACAGTATGGCTATACCAAGTAGGGGTTTACAAATACTATTAATGTAAACCAAGATTATCTCACAAAATGTTAAATGTAGTCCATAACTCTAGATTTTACCATGAAAATGAAATTCCTAACTGGCATGAAAAACACAGCCAATTAAATTTATCATTGTAACCAAATCCCCCAACAAATTAATTCAAATTTCGCACAAACATCGCATAATGAAAGGAATATAGAATTTCTCGCTAAGTACCTGCAAATTTACATCTTGGGAAACTTGCAAATTCTTGTGGGTGATACAACACTTAGGTGAGCCGATTGCTGCAACATTACCCTTGGCAATACATACTGCAGAATTTGCCATATTAAATAGGGCATACCTAAAACCAAAATTTCAGCATCAGCCATATTCAAAAAACCTACAAATCTAATTTCATGTCAAACAAATAAAAAACAGCATAGACCTTATAAAATAACCTATTAATCTAAGTTTAGACTTTCACAACTCAGTCTAATATAAATTGCAGAGAAGCCCAATTGGATGGAAAGCAATGCAACTGTGATGGTGCAGCTTATGAAACCCAAGAAGATCAATGTGCTCTGTATTTACAGTTAAAAATATATATAATTCAAGAAAATAGGAAGAGAGCATGAAGGTTTGTTTTTCTCCCCTTACTTGAGAGAGGAACTTCCAGAGTTCAGTACGAGCACGGCCTTTGAAAACGCTTTTGAAGGACTCATGTTAATCTCGCTGATGAAATTAGCAAAATTCAATTCTCAAAACGATAAAATTGCAATGCATTAATCTGTATAAGTCGTAATCTCAAGAATTATAAGTTTTAGGAGAGCTGGCCTGATAGTTGTGCGGGTCCCTGATTGGTGGCCCGATAGTCGTGCGGGTGCCATGATTAGTATAGAAACGACGCAGCACTAATTACTTCGACAAAAAATATAATATATTATATTAGAATTTTAAGGTTCATATTTTAATTATAATGAATTAAATGATTGTTTATTTTTAAAATATTTAATAAATAGAATGTGTTTTATTAAGATGGGTAGAGAGAGTTTAATATATAAAATTTAGAATTCCTTTATAAAATATGACATGATATATGTTAATATAAAGTATATATAAAATAGTTGTATATTAATTGTTATTTGTTATTTATAAAATAAGATTGTAATAATAATATATAATCTTTTCATAATAAAATGACATATTATTGTTTCATCGAAAAAATTTGATTGTTTCAAATTTTACATAAATATACATCTTCAAATAATGATTGTCTAATAGGTGGTTATTTCCATCATGGAGGTTTGCAACCATAATAACAAATTTGTAAGACTTACCAATCAAGCCATTAAAAAAATTAAAAAAGAAAAAATCAACAAGAAAACATATATTCATTTAAACTTGTCAACATATTCAAAGACTTTATCTATTCACATCTTTTACATGCTTGAATCCTAACTTCATGACATCGACCAATGAAATGGTGTAACATAACTAAATATCATCTAATCAAATGAAGATACACAAATCGCCAACAATGAGTTGACTAGATGGCATGGCTATAAATACATCTTGTTCTCTACTAAATTTTTTCTACAACTCCATATAAAAAATTTCTAGGAACTACTATATTTTTTTTAATTTGTTATCTACCACAATATTATCAATTATAAATTCATATTATACTTGACATTCATTTCCTTTTGCTTATATTTTCTTAACTTCATATTTATAATTGCTTGCAAATGTTTTTGATATAAAAAGTAGCAAAACTAGGGTGTTGTCCCTTTAGTACAAAGCCCAAGAGGCCATCAACAGCAGAATGAACATCAACAGCACACAAACAGCAAGGTCAAAACACCAAACCAGCCACCCTAAACAGTCTATATCAAAAACCACAACAAAATCACCATCAGAGTAACCATATAACCAGTAAACACCATGGACAATCTAGCCATCAACCACTTAGCATCAGCAAAATAAAAAGTGTATCTCGCTGAACTATAGAGTTTACTAATACTAAAGTCCATCACGAAACCATGATTTAAAATAGTCTTAACCAATGACCACCAAGGGTCATACCAATCAACATAAAACATATAAACCTAAAAATTATCCCTAGAAAAAACAAAAAGAAACGTTGGCCAGAGAGGCTAGACCCAACCAAAATGTTGATCATCCTGCGTCCCTAATCCTTCTTTCTGTTGCATGGTTTGATCAGAGTTATCGTAGCCCAGTCTTCAATGAGGAACTTAAGAAGTTCTTTGTAGGCAGCGTCCTCCTCAGCCTTTTCCATGGAATTCTCCTTCTGTAATAGGCACAAAGTGGTGGCATATCTGTGCATGATCTTTAGGGCAAAGCAAGTGACATCATGAAGCCTTTTCTCCAAGTTTTCCATTTTGCTTTTAAGTTTTTCAACCTCCTCCCAGACAGCATCCTGCTTGTTGCAAGCTTCCTCCATGGGGGCCTTACCTTCCACAATATTCGAGGCCCTAATCTTAACCTCCTTAGCCCTAAAACTAGAAGGACCCAACGAACCCTTTTTTAAACTTTCAGAGACATGGGAGGAGTTGCTAGCAGAAGCAGAAAGGGCTTCCTCCTCCACAACCTTCTCCTCCTTGCTCTTATTCTCACTATCCCCACTGTCATCCAACTCAGAGATCTCTTTAGAGCTCTTCTCTTTCTCCTGCTTGGTGACCAGTCTAGTGGATCTTCGAGGAGTACTAATTTCCTCAGTAATTTCAATGTCTGAGTCAATTTGCTACAATCGAAACTTGGTTTTCTTAGAAGCTTTGGCTTTAATTTTGGCAGTCAGAGCATTGTGTTTCTTATCCTTTATCTTAATACCAGGCCTCGTATTAGGGGATGTGTCTTGGGGAGGGGCTTTCAAAGCAGGGTTCTTGATACACTTTTTCTTGCAAATGTTATATTTACTATAAATTTCTATTATATTTGTATATTTGTGTTTGATGGACATTAAAATTGAAATGGTCTTTTTTGATAAGGATACAATTTTAAGGGGAATTATAATTTTGTTGATAACAATGTCTATTATAGTAGACAATTGGAAAATGTATTTTAATATATAATAAGATAATTATTGTCTAGTATTTCAAGAATGTGTCAAAAAAATGGTTGATATCAATAACTAACATATCTTGATAATATATTAGAATATAATTAGAGTATATAAAAAAATATGATGTAGAATTTACTTCCTTGTTTGTTTATGACTTCAATAAGAGTTGGATTTTTGGGTTTCATATGTATTTTGAAAGTTACAAGTTACCCTTATCATATGTTGTTTGTTATCAATTCATTTTCTAGTAAATATGAAAGAACTCTTATAATAGGTAATTCCCATAAAAATGAATATGATAACAGAAAATGCAACTCCATATGTTGAAACTTCAATAAATATATGAAACAAGAAAATATAACTCATGTTTACTAGATAACTTCAATAGGAGTCACATCACCTCTTATCATGTTTGCTAATTAACAAATAACATGTTTTCTTATTTTATAACTTCAAATGTTAAGTATTTTCATTTTGATACAAATAAAAAACTAGCATTCAACCAAAATGTGAAAATATTTTCCTACAAGATGGGCAATGAGCACAAAATATAAATCAAAATTCACTTATTTAAATAAACTTTTTTTGCATTCCTCCAACCTAATTGCATTTTATAACATGTGAATAAACTATTTTTTTATTCATAGTCATGTATTGACCATGGGTAATATTATGTTCTACCATTACTATGAACTATAAAACTTAGGTTATAAACTATTATTGGAATTCCTAGTAAAAATATTTTTGTATTTTTTGTTAAACCATTAGTTGAACAGAAATCATAAGTTTGATTGTTTGTGATAGATATAGTAAAGTTGGTTCTAATGATGGTTATCTTGAAATCCTTGATAAGGGGTGCTACATTACTAAATTGAATACCTAAGACCCTTGATAGAGTTTTTGATTAGAGGTAAAATATGGGTTTTGAAGGGGCTCGGAACCCTTAACATTAGAAAGCAACTGAAATATAAGAAAGCATCATGAAGCAAAAAAATAGCCTAACATCAGTGACCCATCAGCAAAAAAATAGCCAAAAAGGAGGACCCCACTAGTAGCACTACATGCTTTTCAGTATATCTGTCGCCTCCACATCGCTAGCTACAGCCTTCTAAGCTTCATCAAGAACATCAGACAGTTCCTTCCCAAATGTCCCAACCTAAGCTTTAGTTTTGTTCCTAGTCCTAGCTCCAGGTCCATTCGTATTAACCTCATAAATCAAAACAATACCTTTCTCCCCACCCTTCCCAACAACACCTTCCACCTCCATTGGCTTACCAACAGCACCGACCTCATCAGCATGAGCATTATCTTTACGCTTCTTAGCGCTAACCAAAGGAGAAGTCACAACAGTCGAATCAAATTTACCAACAAATTTATGCACTTCCCCACCTTTCATCACAATATCCCAAATTTTCACCATTTGTTCCTCGGGGATGAGGATTCTACCCTCAAGATTTTGTTTCATTTTGAGAGTTTCCTCCACAACAGTGTCTGCCACAGTGTTTAAGGAGTCAAACAACTCATCTATCTAATTTTGGACAGAGGACCCCTCAACCTTACTCACCACTCCCCTAACTTTGACATTAGTTTTATTGAGTTTATGAAAAAACCATTTAAAAAGCTTAAAAAAGACAATGGAACCCTCACGAGCAGTTCCAAGCACATCAGACAAATCTTCTCTATCAATATTAAAAACCCCTTTCCCTAAAGCATCTTCCTCCTCAGAGGAACTAACCCTTTCTTGACCACCAAGGGTGTCCTTACCTTTTTCACCAGCAATTGGAGTCTTGAGTTTGCAGATGGAGCTCGCAATCTCCTCCATCGCCGCCTTTCTCTTCTTAGGCCTCTCCAAATCCACAACCTAGGTTTCCATAGCAACATCAACATCTCCAGATTTATCTTTCAGCTGCACTTCTGGCTTGACACTCAGGGAATCATCAGTAAAGAGGTCGCCCGCAATAGTGAGAGGAAATTCCTTCTCCAGAATTTGACTAGCAGTCCTCAGAACCCTTTTCTTCCTGCTTCCCTCCTCCAAATCCTTCTTTTGTTTGGCAATAGGGGGTGGTGAGGAAGCCTCACCATATAGATCATTCTTCACCTTCACACCCCTACTCGGCAAATCAACAGTCACCTCATCACTACAAGTCAAATAACCCTCACTGGCACACGGTTCCCTTATATGACTATCTAAGGGAATAGTTTAATTAACCCACAATAGAGTTACATTTAATCCTTTAGGTGATTGCATGACTATCTATTTAGCTACTATGTAGAAAAAGGAATAGTTTAATTTTCCCTTATATGAATACACTAGAATAAGATTTAAATTATATACATCAATACCTAAGTGGTAACATATTTTTTCAATACCAGCATGGCATGTACAAGGCCATGTTGACCTCTCAAATTAAGGTGCACTACTCTTGGTCTCTCTCCCCTAATCAAACTTTAACTATTTGTCATAATAATAATAAATCTGGATTCACTTGTGATTTTATTAAAATCCATAATAATGGTTGTTACATTATACAACTAGATGCTTAAGACTATTTACTTTTGATCGTGTTCCATTAGCCTTTATATTGAATACATTATACCATTCTATAACTGATGTTAAAAAGAAAATTCCCACCATTTATAATAAATTTATGTTTCTAACAATTAATGCTTTTTGGAATGATGATAAGTTCCTACATTTTATGTGTCTAAAAACCAATGATGATGGTGGTTTTATTCCTTTTCAATAATTGTAGATAAATAAAAAATCCCAAATGAGGACTAAACATGGTATAAAGA
The DNA here is from genome assembly GCA_007258455.2 of Sequoia sempervirens. Taxonomy (NCBI): domain Eukaryota; kingdom Viridiplantae; phylum Streptophyta; class Pinopsida; order Cupressales; family Cupressaceae; genus Sequoia; species Sequoia sempervirens. The sequence goes on from VDFB02075321.1 coordinate 277,950,564, forward strand.
GATTGAGGATGCTCCCTCCATACAAAAGAGGCATACAACTACTAGTAGATGAAGAGATTAAAGATGTAAACATGACCACTGTGCAACCAATTGAGATAATAATTTAAGTGAATGAAGGTGTAAGAATAAAGATGTTAATGTAATTTGAGAGTGGACCATAGATGACATGAAAGGAGCATTTAAATATGTTGAGGATAATAAATTTTTAACAAGGGGTGTAACAAATAAATGGGAACTCTATACTAACACATTGACTAACTAGCTAAGTGGTTTAAGTTCCACTAGAAAGAAATATTTTCCAATCATTTTGAATGAAAATGAAGAGAAAGAGATAATATAATGGTGTAACGAGATGGCTACAGTGGGACATGGTCTTAAAATTATCAATCTAAATATAGAATTTGAATAAATTTTCCAAACAAGACTAAGCCCATTTTAGGATGGGCTCCGAGGTAAATCTTGGTGGATAAGCCCTAGAAAGTGTTATCTTGAATTATATGTAGGATAGCCAAAGGTCTTAAGAAATATAGAGCACTAAATCTAAGGCCTACAATTATGTCTACACTCTACAACATGTTATCAAAATCTTATGACACTAATCCATATGGTCCTCACAAAATATGAAATTATGATAAGACTAATCTTCAAGTTAGTATAAATGGGGCCATGTTAGTGTTTACAAAAAGAGGTAGTAGAAATGTCTCATACATCATACCAAAGAGTAGAGAATGGATAACTATACCATATTATATGAATGATATTAACCAAATAATTCCAAGTTTTTATTTGTTCAAGGAAAATAATAAACTTACAAATTACATTGTTGGGTGTGAACTATGTGCATGCATGGCTACCCAAGACCATGTGTAGATGGTGAAATTTATTTTTCAATTGGTCAAACCAATTTACAAGATTAATTCTAAGTGGTGTTTCAACAAGCAATTAAAACTTGTTGATTTTTTATGGCCATGGAAGCAATGTTGTTGTCATAATAATCCAAGAGGCGGATCAATAGGGATTGACTTGCTAACATTGCTAGTACACACTTCAAAAAACTTAAACCACTTTATGTGAGTGTGTTTTCCACATTCAAGTCATATTATGAAATTGAAATAGCAAATTGGATAGCTAAGTTTCCAAATATAAAAATTAAGAGGGCAAATTTGGCAAAACTTTATAATAAAGAATTTCAAAAAATATTGATTGAACTTGATTGTTGTAAACATAGAAGCAAGATTTAATAGGATACAAATATGGACACTTAATCCTAATAAACTTAAAAAGGACACGCATCCTAGTGACACATTTCAATTTACTAAACAAAATGAGGCTTGTGTAGTGTGGAATATTCTAAGTCTTTTGAAAGTTCATGTCTCAAAATTAGAGGCAACAAACTCGTTATCAAGCCTTTGTAAGAGAGAAAAATCCTCCTAAAACACTTTAGCTAGTGGTAGAGGAAATACAAGAGAAAATAATTCTTCGGAGAGTCAAGTATGTGTTGTTATAGACAAAAATCAACATGATTGGTAGCAATATGGACTCAACCTTCCCACTCATCTAATCCAACCATAATGGTTAATAGAGGGGGTTATTAATTTGAGAATAAAATTAAATTCCCACAAATAAGAACACACATTTTCATTTCCATCTTCACCAATAACATTGAATTTGTTTTAAATGTTATATTACTATGTTGATTATGGAGGTTGAGTCGAAGATAGTTCCATAAACTTGGGAGCAAGTCAATCTTATGGTGGAAATTCCAATAAAGGTCAATATGGTAGTTAGGAAAAATCAAATCAATCATTGGGAGGCCAAAGTAAATAAAAAATATCTAATTCTTTAAACCTCATGTTCACATTATGAAGGAAAAACCAAGGATTGTAGGTATAATAGAATTCTATTAAGCTAATAATCTCAACTTATATAGCAAATAGCTATATAGACCTTTTGATGGAGAAGAGAAAAGGAAGAAATAAATTGAAGAGTTGAAGCTAAGAAAGAGAGGAAAAGTAAAGGAGTGAGAAATAATAAGAATTATTGCAAGAGAAAGGAGGGATAAAGAAAAATTAGATAGATAACTTCAATGACAAGCAAGAGAACAACAAAAAAAAAATACACAAAGGTTGGAGAAGTAAAAAAAAAAGAGAAAGATAGAATCCAAAGAGAGCAATATAAAAATAAAAAGAGCTTGAGGTGGCAAAGAGGGCATTGTAGAGGTAGAGGAATTTTAGTGATCCATTGAACTCTTTACCTAAACAACATATATTATTTAGGGAGATGATAAACATTCACATTTCCAAGTATTTTATTACAATGAATTATGCTCCTATATCATATGCGTAGGAGTCCAATTTCACCAAAAAGAGAGGAGAATATGGGTTGGATAACTTTTTCAAGCAATCAGATAGCAACAAGATCAATGAAATCATCTTTTTTTGTCCTTTCCACATGGTTTCAGTGATACTAATTCAATATTTTTAGGAAGAATGTATGTCATTTTCACACTAAATAGATAGATGATCAATTTTAATGCATGTCTCCTAGAAAAAAAGCATTAAATTAACTATAACAAAAGTATAGCATAGAATACCATGTCTAATTGGTGTCTTTTTGGAATCCTTTTTTATAATTTCTATATCAAGTATGAAAATAATTTTAAAGTAATGTGTAACAATATTGTATGGAATTTTTTTACCATAATAACTATACACAAACAATATTTTTGTAATAGTTTTGGAAGGAATGATTATTTTCTCTATCAAGAGTAAGAATGTATTTTCTTTTTATTATACAAAAACACTTGATTGTTGTAATAGTTTTGGGAGGTATGGTTAACATTTTCTCTATTAAGAGTATCGATATCTTGCTTTTGGAGGTCAATTGGCTTACAAGTGTGCAAATATATCCAATAAATATAAATAAAATCAAACAATTGGCTTACAAGTGTTCCAATATATCCAATCAATACAAAGAAAATCAACTCTAGTTTTTTTATGCCAAAGAATATCATGTCTAATATATGTATTATGGAATAAAATATTATAATTATTTATAATGAATATGAAGAATAGCATTTCAATTTTATGTGTGGCATTCATGAATGCTAATTTTTGTAATGTACATGAAGAAAATCATTTCATGACAATGTAATCCAATTTTAAATCCCAAAACTAGTACATAATACTTTTTTGTGTATAATCATAGGAGATAAAACCCAATAGTGGTGCACACCTAATATGTTCTACATTGGCACTAAAAATTTATACATCCACATAGTGCGGAATGCGCATAGTTTACATATTTTTTCAACATTGTTATGACAAAACAAACATGTGGATGAGGTAGATTTATTGAATCAATTTTTTTGAGGTACTAAAGGTGGTGTATGTGCCCTACTCTTTTTTAACATCTAATTACTATATGTTTCTTTGAATTATTTTCACCATATAAATTGATATGTTTTGATCAAATATAAAAGATATTTAACTGACACAAATCCACACTCAAATCACATCCAATTATATTTACTAAGTACACCTTCATACTTTCCTATATTAGATGGAGTGGGGATATGAATAATAGCACCATCAACAATATACTCCACTATATTAAAAATGCACAAGGGCCTACTAGCTACTATAATTTTCAAGTGTATCATGGTCTTGAGATTTATGTGATGATGGATTGTGCATAGTAATAATCTATTTTAATTTTACTAAGTAGTTATTTTCATGTCAATAACTACCATCATTGTTTTGCCACCTATCAAATAATGAGGTTTTTACATGGCATGCTTTTTATTCTAATGTTTTAAGTAATGATCATTCCTTATGCTAGTATTTTATGCTTAAATCCATCACTTAGATCTCTTCATTTCTTTGGGAAGGGTTTGAGGCCATTAGCAACTTGTTCTTTTTCCAATCCTAAAGTTAGTTTTAGATTATTATTTATTTTATTATAGAAACCCTCTCTACCCCTCAATTATGGTAAGGATTTTATGCAAGAGCACCCTAGAGTGTAAGATCAATCGTATGTCACCCAAAAATAGTTTAGTGTACTTTATTTATTTGTAGGTTTTCAACAACATTCTAGTCATCATCTAGTCACCATAAATCATACCACAATTGCACATGTTTCACCTTACAATTGGGAATATATGTTTTACACCGAGTCTACAACATTGTATCCAATTTCTAGAAGCTTTTTATCATTGTAAATGTACAACTCAGTTTATAACTTATTATAAAGGACATAACAAAAACATCTAGTTTCACTATTTAATGTTTGCAATACCTTTTTGAAGTGTGTGATGATAAAGGGACACGTTTCTAGATTTATTAAACCAAGGAGAGCATATTGTATCAAACATGCCAAGATTCATTGATCTATCATCACCACATTCATTTTAGAATATTTCACCTATATATTTTGTTGACTCAAAGTTACACTTGACATCAAGATCTACATCTCCTTGTGGCTGACTATGATCATCCCTAAAACTAGAAGATGTTATATAATCATTTCTCATGATCATTTGGAAGTAGTAAAGATGTGAACAAAGTTCCTAACTCAATAATTGGTATTATGTTCTAATATCATTTAAATTTTGTAATTTACACATAGTATACCCAATTATAATCAAATGATTGACACCTAACATGTTGGAAGCACAATGGATATATTGTAATTAAATTGTGGCTATAAATAAAATGGATCATATTGTTTTTTGTTTTCATTGAGTTTCATTGTGTGATTGTTCACTAGGCTACCTGGTTCGATAGCCCTTTATTAGATCCTCTATCCATTATTGCATTATCTAGTATTAGAGCATGATTTTGAATCCTTGGGAAAGTCAATATTTTTATTTTAAATTAATCACCAAATTTAGATAAAACTATTTAAGAAGCATGCACAGAGTGTTGATAATGAGACCATTTCCAAGGGTGATTGCAAATAAACCATCAATTTGAGGCAATTTGTATAAATTCTAAGATTTCCCACAAAGAGGTCAAGGTATTGTTAATGTTATTAAAGAGGTAGAAGGAATTTCTTAGATGATGAAGGTAATAAAGATCCAAATAGACACTTTAGAAGAATATTGTAGAAGAAAATATAACCCTAGTTTTGATGAGAGTGATGAAGAATAAGAAGCTAACCCTACCAAGCAATGTGAAAGTGTAGAAGAAGAAAAGTAAGAAAGGATGTTAAAATTTATATTCAACATTGGTAAGAAGATTAGGTTAGATAAATTCCAAATTACTTTGGTATTTTAAATCTTAAAGAATTTAATAGATTGGATAACTAATTTAAAAGAATATTTTAAGTATGAAGATATTAACGATCCAAATAGGGTATTTTTTTCTAAGATTAAGTTAAAAGGTCATGTTGTCATTTGGTGGAAATGAATTTAGTTATAATGAAATAGAAAGGGTAAACCTAGCATTGAGAAATGGTATAGAATGGTGAAAAGCCTAAAATTTAAGTCTATTCTTATAAAGTATCTTTTATAATTTTTGAAGGAGTTGCACCACTCTAGGTAAAAGGATATGAAAGTGAAAGACTACATAAAGGAATAATACAAGCTAGAAATCCAATCAAATCATTATGACGAAAGAGAAAAGGTGGAAAATCACACCAACATTTTGAGAGGATCAATTCAAGAAGAGTTGAGTATGTTGAATCCAAACTATGAAGGAAGCATATCATTTGGCCATGACAATGGAAGAAAATTTAATAGAAGAATTGAAAATAGACATAACCAACAAAGAGAGAGGAGGGAGATCCTAGAGAGATAGATATCAATATTTTAGTGATAGGAGACTTAGGAAGATTTTAAGAATGATAGGTCATACCACAATGAAGGAAGTAGTAATTCATGCCACAATAACAAGGAAGGTAATAATTCTTACCATAAAAAAGATGATAAATATTCATATTATAACAATAGAAGTGAAGGATATTAAAGAGGAAAGAAAGATATAGGGGAATTGATGGAAGACATTTTGGGAGAATTTGTTTCAAGTGTGGAGAGGAAGGATGTTAAGTGTTTAAATGTCACCAAGGTTAGGAAAACCATATTAAGAGGTCAAAAGGAAGAGTGAGAGTTACATGTGATAATGAATATACCAAGGGATCTTATAGTTTTGAGGTTGAACTAAAGAAAAGCAAGTCACTTTTCATGGGAAGATCTTTCTTGAAATATGACAAGGAAGATGAACTAATAAAAAGGAATAATTTGCTTAGAACGATAAATAAATTAGGAGGTAAGTAAGGTTACTATTGATATGGTAGTATAGATATTTTAATGTCATAGGAAATGTTTGATAAACTAAATTTAAAAAGGTTTGGACATCCTAAATCATATAGGATTACTTGGGTACAAAAAGAGCATAATATATTAGTAAAAGAACAATGTTTGGTCAATTTAAAATAAGTATATATCATGATAAAGTTTTGTACAATATAATGCCAATGGATGTGTGTCATTTTTAAGAGGGATAAAACACTTTTTAACTAGAGCTATGAACCAGTGAGGTCACAAATGGAGGACCTCATCCCCAACATAAATTCTCAACGATAACACCCCAATAGGGTTTGAACCTTGGTGGCAAGAACAAAAACACCACATTTAAACCATCACACTATGCCAATATCAACAATGGATGTGTCATTTGTTTTTAGGGAGAAAATGTAAACTTAACAACAATGATATGTATGATGGAAGGAAAAATTACTTATAGTATAACCAATAATGGTAGGTGACACAAGTTGATTCTACTAAAGGAAAATGAGGACCAATTTTGTGGTAGCTCGAGGGTTTGTTTAGTAGATGGAAGGAAGTTCCTAGATGGTTTGAGGCATGAAAAATTGTGTTTTTCATTGACTTTAAGGATGTGAGAAACCATAAATATAATAAATGCCACCATATCTATGTAGAGAATATATCACAAAAGGCTATTTTAGAAATATTAATAGAATATCATAAAATTAAATTAGGTAATTTATGTCTAATGGGATACCACAAATAAGGAATATTATACATCACATGGATCTAATTCCATGATTAAGTTTACCAAATAAAGTGACTAATTAAATGACATTAGTATAAAATGCATAATTGAATAGGAAAGTGTAGGATTTATTGAGGAAAGGTTTGATCAAAGAAATTTTGAGCCTATATGTGGTGTCTACAATACTAGAACCAAAAAAGGATGGTGAATGGAAGATGTGTATATAATTCAGAGTGATCAATAAGATCATAATCAAGTATAGAATCCCATAAAGGATTATTTGAGTATATTAAAAGATTTTACCAAGATTGATTTGAAGCTTGTGACTATCATCATATTGGAATTAGAGAGGGAGAATAATTAAAGACTATGTTGAAGACAAATGAAGGACTATATGAATGGTCAATTATGCCTTTTACATTTACTAACACACTGAATACATTTATGAAGTTGATAAATGAGGTTTTGAAGAAATTATTAGGTAAGCCCATATTATTTATTTAGATGACATTTTAATTTTTAGTAAGATTGAGGAAGACCTAAAACATATATAGATTAATATTGCAGAGATTGAGAGAAGAAAATATGTTTATCAATATGAAGAAGTATAATTTCATGAAAAAAAAATGGGATACTTGGGGTTTATAATCTTATCAAGAAGTTTAAAGATGAATCCTAAGAAGATAAGAGCAATTGTTGAGTTGATTACACCAATGAATGTTGGTTAGGTAATATTTTTTTATGGTTTAAAAATTTTCTATAAGAAGTTCAAAAATTTTAGTGGCATTTGTGTACCATTAACTAAGATAATGAGGGGAGAGAGGAAAGAGTTTTGACAAATGTCAAGAGGAAATAGGAGATTTTAATTTTTAAGAACATAACTAAATAAACCATGTTAGCATTACTAAATTTTAGCAAGCTATTATCAATATTGTTGTATTGAGCCAAGAAGGTAGACCAATAGCTTATTTTAGTAAAATTTGAATGATGTAAGAAGAAGATATCTAGTCTATTATAAAAAATATATTTCATAACCTGAGTATTGAAGAAATGGAGACATTGCTTGTTTCCAAAGAAATTTTCTTTATATACAAATCATCAATAATTTCAATACTTGAATAGATATAATAAGTTGAATTAGAAACACATGAGATTTGTTGTTTTTATGCAAATTTATATCTTTGTGTTAAAGCATGGGAGTAAACAACCAAGCAAGGTTACAAATTAGTTGAATAGGAGATAGAATTTGTAGACGTAAATGAGAGTAGAGGTAGTTGGATTTGAAGAGCTAAAGAATTTGTATAAAGATGATCCAAATTTTATTGAAGCATGAAAAAAATTTAAAGAAAAAATAATTTTGTAGTTGTTTGTAGGTCATTTGGGAGATGCTAAGATAGTGGCATTGCTAAGTGAGAAACATTGTTTGCCACATATATATGGATGTGAGTAAATTCATTCAAATTTGTAGGATTTGTCAAGTAAAAAAGGGGAGTAATTAAAATACTTGGTTGTATTAGCCATTAAAAAATTTAAGGAAATCTTAGGAGGACATAAAGTATGGATTTTATATTTGGGTCTCTGAGGGCATAGAGGATATATTTTTATATTTATAGTTGTGTATATATTTCATAGAATGACACATTCAATTCCATGTAAAAAGACAAATGATGAATTTCAAGGAACATGTGAGACTTCATGGGTTTCCATGGAGTGTTATTTCAAATAGAGATAATAAGTTTGTTGGATATTTTTAGAAGAAATATGAAAGAATATGAAAATAGATTTAAAATTTGATTCATCATATCACCTATAGATTAATGGACAAATAGAATTTGTAAGTATGAGTTTAGGAAATTTGTTGAGATGTTTCATTGGAGTGAAGAAAAGAAAATGGGATCTTATTTTGGGCCAATAAAAAATAATAAATAATAATTTAATAAATAGGAGAATAGAAAAACACCATCTATGATTATATATTCCAAGAATTTTTTCTAAGTTGAGAGATGTCATTAATGAAGAGAAGAGGAGTGCAAAAGTAGAATAATTTGTAGAACATGTGAAGGAAGTACAAATAGAAGAAATGATTCATTTGGAGAAGATGAATAGAAGATATAAGAACAAGGATGATGAGAAAATAAAACATAATGAGTTTACATTTAGAGATGAAGAGATTATGCATCTTAGAGAAGATGTATTTCTATTTGGATCATACAATAAGTTGAAGATGAAGAAATTTGATCCCTATAAAATTTCTGAATGTTTTTATTTAGGAAACATATATGATGTAGAATTAAAAGAATAATTGAATCTACCACTAGTATTTAATGTTGTAGACCTATATCAATATCATGAAGGAGAATCTAGGGATAATAGTTTAGAAATTCAATAAGAAAACCAAATATTATAGCAATAAAAAGAGGATATTGAGGAAATTTTGGATGGTCAGATTTATAGGAGTACTCGAAAAAGATAATTTGAGGATTAATTAATGAACTAGAAAGGAAGATGTGAAGAAGATTTATCTTGGATTTCTAAGGTTGAGTAGATCATCTTAGTTTCCTATATTAGAAAGTGAGGAACTCATTTTTTAAATTACCCTTAGTGTTTGATGTAATAACATCCCAAAGTATAAGAGCAATCTTGCATCACCCAAAAATAGTTTCTTTTACTTTGTTTGTTTATTAATAATTTTTTAAGAACATTCTAGTCATCATTCAAGCATCACAAATCCTATTTTAGTTCACTACCATTGCACATTTCAACTTTAAATATTGGGAACATATGTTCTTAACTAATCTTAAAACATTGAATCTAATTTATAAAAACTTTCAATCACCACTAAAGTATAGCTCGATTTCTTTAACTTATTACTGAGCATAATAAATTAACATCTAATTTCACTATTTGAGCCAAGTGTGTCACCTTTCAAAAGCATGCGACGATAAAGGGACATGTTTCTATATTTATTGTATCTAACAGAGCTTATGGTATGAACATATTGAGATCCATTGATCCATCATCACCATATTCATTCTAGAAGTTTTTTCCTACATATTTTTTTGACTACACATTATACTTGGCATAAAGCTTTTAACTGAAAGATTGTCCCCATGGATCGAAACTACTATATAACCATTTCCCATGACTATTTACAAGTAGTGAAGATAGTAAGGTTCCTTGCTCAGTAATTGGTATTATATTGCAATATCATTTAAATTTTATAATTCGCACATAGTATGATCAATTGTAATCAAATGATTGAGGCTTAGCTTTTCGGAAGCCCATTATAAAAAAATGTAATTCAATTGTGATTATGAATGGATAAAGACCATATTTTTAATTTATTTTTTTGTTTCATTGGTTCCATTTTATGATTTTTCATTAGGCTACATGGTTGGATAATCCTTCTGTAGACACTTAAAAATGTCTTGAATGATATACACACTTAAATCCAATATATTAACATCGCTTCATCCATCTTCTTTTCGCTTGTTTAATTAAATAAGCCTAATTATTTAATTAAATGCCTCATTTTCACCTATTAATCTAATTGACCTAATTGTGTTAATTCACCCCCTCTCACACTAACATTTCGTTTGATTTAATTAAATAATGCAAATTATTTAATTTTAACCCTAAGTCCTCTTATTTAATTAAATAACCTAAACTATTTAATTAAATATCATATTTGCATCCCCTTTTCATTAAATAAATCAATAATTTAATGAATATCCCCGCATTCCTCATCTTGCACATTCAAATTTAGTTTTAATTTCCCTCTCATCCACTTCCATAGGGAATATTCCAAAGGAATGTTCTCCTATTTTCCTCCCCAAAAAAGTAATGATTATTCCCAAAAAACTTTGAAACAACTTTTTAAAGTTGTTGCAAAGTGTGTTTGTTGCATGAGTGTGAGCCCTTGATCTTTCCTTGATCTATGTGATCTTTGATTCCCATCAATTGATGAGAATCCTTGATCCATGTTTCATCCTCCTTTCATTTGTGACCATTGATAGATCAAATCAATCTCATCCATTGCTTTTTCATTTGATCTCCATTAAATCAATTATTTAATGAATATCAATATAATTCCCCTAATTTGCATAATTGAAACTTTGTTTTAATTATCAAATTACTAATTAAATCTAATTCTCCCACTTGCAAGGGAATATTCCTCCTTTGCACATTCCTTCAAAAGGAATATTCCCATGGAATATCCCTTACCCTTTGCACAATTTAATTTGGTTTTAATTAACTAAATATCTAATTTTCCTCACCCATGAGAATATTCTCTTTCTTCACTCATTTGAAAAAAAGAATATTCCTCCTTACAACAAACTTTCAACAAGACATTTTGCGCAAGTTTTGAAAGTGTTTTTGTTTCGAAGAATATGAAACCTTCCTTCTTTTTTTGATCCATATGATCATTGATTCTCATCCATTGATGAGAATCCTTGATCCATGTTTCATCTTTCCTCCAATTTTGACCATTGATTAAACTTTTTTAATCTTAACCCTTCATTTCTCATCTGTCCTCCTATAAATAGGTCACTATTTGGAGACAAATAGATCCATCTTTAAAGAGCAAACTTATGTTGTTAAAATCACTTTCACTTGCACTCATATTTAGCACTTATTTAGCATCCTTTTAGCTTAATTTACTTGCACATTAGCTTAGCTTCCATTAATGGCTTCCATGATAACACAAATGCATCCATACATTTAGCATAACTTGAAATTAGGGTTTCAATCTTTTTAAGCTTGCATACATTTAGAGTAGATTTTCATACACCCATATTGATTTTCTTAGCATTCATCATGTTAATTTAGCATTTAAATCATGTTTTATCACACATCTTTCATCGGTTTCATCGATTCTTTTCAATAGAATCGATTGAAACAAGCTCATTATCCAAGGGATTGGGAAAGGGTCACTATTCCACATCAATGCGACACCACTCCCCCAATAGTACAAGTTTCAATGAATTAAAATAGGCGTTTTTGAAGCTGTCATGATTTAATATGTTAGTTTTAATGGATTCTTAATTTAGTTTATATTGGACCATCTTATTGGGACTGATGCATAGTGGCTTAAGTATGCCTTGAATTCGTATGGATCGAGTGTAGTTAACCTATACTATGTCATTGGTCACACCATTCCAAATCCTACATTCATGACTACATCAAGATTGCAAATAACAACATGATACTAATCAGTATCACAATTTTTAGCATACCAATGAATTTTTTCCAATTTGATCATGTATGACGAACATAATTCTGTCTATATGTGGGTCTCAAAGGGATGAGTCTATAGAAACTTGTGAAATTTTTTCTTATCTTGATATGTTGCTTTTGATTGCACTTTCTATTGTATCTCTTGATGATCTTTCGAGTGTGACTCCTAAATTTTGAACTTTGACTCAAGGATTTTTCGTTTTGGGATTTTAACTTTCTTAGAAATCATGAGGTTTCAACACATGTGAGAGTTAATTTTGTTATCTTTTCTTAGTGACTTTATTTTACCACAAACACTTCTTTTGATTAGGTTTTCCAAACTAGATGTCCAATGTCTTAATTTCTTCGAATCCCACAAAGTATGTTATGTGGAAATTTGATGAATTCAAGGCAAGGGTTACCTATTGTTGATCTTTAGTAGGAAAATTGAGATGTAAGTTCAAGTGTTTAGAAACCTCTAAGGATGTGAATCCCAAGGGCAAGTAATAACACAACGCCTTTCATTCATCTATGTTTCATACGCCATTCGCCCTTCATTCATATTTCATATGCCATCATTTTTCCATTTCCATACGCCTTGCTTTTGTTTCCAGCATCTTGGCTGGAAATTACTCTTGTCTAAAAACACGTTTTTCATTTTACCTTGTCATTCATTTTTTATTCCATACTTCATTCCATTCACCTTCTATTTCATCTTCATTATTCTCATTACCATTTTCTCTAAAAGAAAAGAAAGAAAAAATGATGCCCTTGGCTGAAAATTTAATATAGTGAAAACAATATTGATGGCCAAGATTAATACAACCCAACCCTAATTAGGGTTGCCCAAAATAACATCAATTATCAATCAATAAACAATCAATAATAGGCAGTGAAGTAGCAGTTGGAGCTATCATCAAGGAGAGGCGTCCCTATCCTCTTGGGTAGCATTGCGCTCGATGAATCTGGACACGACCGTGACAACCTCCTCCATCGTGGCGGGCGGCAGCATGCTAATCCGGAATTCAAGTCCATCCAAGTCCTCAGCACATTTGGTGAAGGTTCTTTCCCAATCCGCCAATAGGACAAGTTTCAATGAATTAAAATAGGTGTTTTTGAAGCTGTCATGATTTAATATGTTAGTTTTAATGGATTCTTAATTTAGTTTATATTGGATGATCTTATTGGGACTGATGCATAGTGGCTTAAGTATGCCTTGAATTTGTATGGATCGAGTGTAGTTAACCTATACTATGTCATTGGTCACACCATTCCAAATCCTACATTCATGACTACATCAAGATTGCAAATAACAACATGATACTGATTAGTATCACAACTATTAGCTTGTTTAGCATACCAATGAATTTTTTCCAATTTGATCATGTATGACGAACATAATCCTTTATGAAACATTGACTCTTAATTTATGGGTTTAGAATATTTAATAAAGTGTTGCATATTTTGGTAGAATTAAAAGACTTCAACACCTTGGACACCTATCTCCCAAATACCTTGCATGAAACTTTATTGAATCCTCCAAACATGTGTTCATCATTTTCTCTAGAAAATGATGATTGTGAAAGGAAAGTTGAGTACAAAATGCTTTCCTAATGCAAATCAATCAGGAGAGGGTTGAAAAACTTTATTTTAAATACTTTTAACTTTTACAATTTCATTTAAGATTGTACATGTAATTAGTTATTTTTAGATTTAAATCATTAAACCACAAGAAACAAAATTTACGTGGGAAAACACTTTCAGGAAAAAACCCACACACCAAAGCACAGATCAATTGTATCACAACAAAAATCTATTACATAAAATATTCAAAGTCTATGCTCTTGCAGATGTTGATTCACTATGATACAAGATTCTAGAGTGAATTTGAAAGCATAACGGTATATAGGTATTACAATCACAACATTACAAACAAATGCACTAAGGCATCAATATATATCCTTTTCATACATGGGCATCCAACATTGCCATGTGTCAATCCCATAATCTCTGCATGCATGCAAATTGAAACTGACAACATGCATGATTCCCTAGTGACTTGATTAGCAACCACCACAAAATGAAACTACATGCAACCACATGCAACAACATGTAAGCACATGCAAGGCTTGCAGCTCTGAAAATCAAGATACCTCACATGTTACATGTCGCATAGATAAAATCAAGTCAACTACCAAATTTGAACTCAACCCTAACTCTTAGTCACTCCTAGTGACAACTCAATCTTTGTTTAGCAAAATTCCCTTTTGAGCTTTAATCAATAAATCAAACACATGCCACATGGCATCATGGTGCTCCTCCTTGAGCTTTTCACAATGATTAATGTTCAAATGAGCGCCTAGGTGACAAGTGTCACCTTTCCTTGCTTCTATTTTTCTAAAGAGAGATAATGCTCACAAGTGGGTCCTGCCAAAGTATTGCTTCAAAATTAGACTATCACATGTCAACATGGCACATATTTTAGAGGCTTTAAAGTTTTCTTCTTCCCAAATGAGTGCCCATGTGAAAAGTGTCACAAACTTTCTATTTGTACCTTGCATGTAGGATGCCAACTCTCTACATGGCCCCACAAAGTGACTTAGCAATTTGGAAACAAATATTTTTGCATTTAATAAATAAAATTAGTAAATTAGGGGTAATTAAATAATTAATTAATTATGGGACTCACTAATGTTGAGACACCTTAATTCCAACATTCTCCCACTTGTCGAAGACCTTACAAGAGTCTATGTATCATTGCTTAGGCTGCAAGGCCCATTGAACTAGCACACCATCTAAACTTCTTTGTGCTCACTAGCTTCGTCAATGCATCTGCAATATTCACCAAAGTTTCCACCTTTTCTAAGTTTTCCTTTCCATCTTCCACCATATCATGAATAAAATGAAATTGCACATCAATGTGCTTTGTTCTGGCATGAAAAGTGGGATTTTTGCTAAACATATAACACTCTGGCTATCACAACAAATAGTAATATGTTCTACATCAAAACTAATATTTGAACATAGTCTCTTAAGCCAAATGGATTTTTTACAAGTATGAGTAGTTGCCATGTACTCAACTTCAATAGTGTACAAAGCGACTATAGCCTTTCTCTTACTCATCCAACTTATTGTACCACCAAACATCATGAAAACATATCCACCAGTGGATCTCCTGCTATGAATGCCACCCACCCAATCAGAATCCACATATCCATGAATTCTCACTAGATGTCAAGGTCCAATAGGATAACCATGAAAACATAGGTAATACTCAAAAGCACCCCACAAGTACTTGAACACTCTCTTCATCGCATCCTAATGCACCCATCCAAGATTAGTCATAAATTGACTAAGGACTCCCACTGCTTAAGCAATGTTTAACCTCATACAAACCATAGCATACATCAAGCTGCTAACAAAACTCACATAAGGAACTCTAGTCATGTCCTCTATCTCAGTAGGAGATTATGGACAATCCTTCACAGAAAGATTAGTCCCTTGTACAACTGGAACAACCATCTATTTACAAGTAGTCATGTTGAATCTCTCCAAAATAGAGTTTACATACTTGCTCTAGCTTAACCAAAGCTTAATGTTAGCTCTATCTCTTCTGATCTCAATCCCCAAAATATACCTCATTGCACCTAGATCTTTCATCTCAAATTGTGCTGACGATTAAGACTGTAAATCTGAAATCATACTTTTTTCATTCCCAATGAACAACATATCATCCACATACAAGACAATAATGAGAATGCAATCATTACCAGTCTTGAAATAGACACAATGGTCATATTTGGATCTCATAAATCCCAAGGACATCTCATAGGTGTCAAACTTCTGGTACCACATCCTAGGAGATTGTTTTAGACCATACAAATATTTTCTCAACTTACACACTAGATTCTCTTTACCTTTCACAACGAAATTCTCTAGATGTGACATATAAATTTCCTCCTCCAAGTCACCATGAAGGAAAGTTATCTTCATATCCATTTGCTTGACTTCCAAGTCATAAGCTGATGCAAGTGATAACAAGAATCAAATGAATGTTATCTTAGCTATAGGAGAGAAAATCTCCTGATAATCAATTCCCCCCTGGGAATATCCCTTTGTGACCAACCTTGCCTTATGCTTCTCAAGACTACCATCAGGACCCATTTTCTTCTTGAACACCCATTGGCATCCAATGGGTTTTCATCCTTCAAGCAAAGGTACCAAATCCCATGTAGCATTCTTTTTCAATGCAACTATTTCTTTATTCATGACTTCAATCTAGGAATCTGCATCATGCATACCCATAGCCTCTCTAATTATCCTAGGCTCATCAGTGTTAGCAATCAAAGCAAATATGCAACTGGAATCTAACATAGAATACCCAAATCTTTTTGGTTGTCACCTTTCTCGTGTAAACCTCCTCAACTACTGAGGTTGATGTTCTTGCTCTTCTTCAGAGCTACTAGAGCTCTCCTCATCATCAATTCCACCAGGAGTACATAGTTCATCTCTCTCAAGAGTGGGTGGAATTTGAACTACCTCCATATTTTTCTCTTCCTTCTCTAGTTGTAGATCAATTGTGGAAGATTTTGACTCACAAAATATCACACTTCTACTATAGAGCACCTTCTCTGCAATTGGATCCCAAAGCTTGTACCCTTTCATACTAAAACCATAATTGATTAAGATACACTTCACTGCCTTGTTCTCCAACTTAGATCTCTTCACACTAGGTACATGATCATATACCTCACAACCAAAGACTCTGATATGTCTTTTTTATCACAAGGATAACACCCTTAGCTAAGCATGAAACTCAACTATCCTATGAAACATGGGATCATATTCAACTTGTGGGTTGCCTATGGTGAAGATGGACCTTTGGAGTGGGTTGGTTCCCTTGATGGACCTCCTAAAAGCTTGTTGGTTTGATAAGAAAAAGGATAAGAAAATTGAAAATTAGATAAACTAAACCTAGGAGGTGATGCACCAATGATGAAAAGACTGTGTTCTTGTTCTAACTCAAACTTTGACTAACTTATACAGAAGTGTTTCAAGGGGAGGTTGTGTTTCAGGGTTTTTTGCAGTAAAATAATGTGTTTTCACAACTACAAACTCTTAAAACAGCTAACAGAGCCTATGACCTACATAAATTTTCATATTATTGCATGAAAATTGATTGTAAATGAGACCTAACTCAAGGAATCAATATTGAAATCACAAAAATTACCTTAAATCATTCACAATATCACCTAATACACAAATTTTGAGAAGGAAAACTTGCTTCTTTTTATTGATAAAAAGGGAATTTTGCTTGTACAATCTTTGGAAATATTGAAAAAACTACATAAAAATTATTGCTCTATATTGAAACTATCTCAGAATTGAGTTACAATCTCTTTCTTTTGCATAAGGAAAAAAGAAAGCATTGAAAGAACTAACTGAAAAGAGTTGAATGATTCATCTTATAGAATAACTCTTTAGCTAAATGAGGTTGAACCTCATGGAAGATGTCAAACTTGCATTAATGTGGAACTAGATGTGAACTTCCTTTGAACTAGTAGCCAATCATGCAAAATTTGGAGTAGTAGAGTTGACTTGACCTCTTTGACTTTATGACTTTTGCATGCTCTTGGAAATGTGCCTCAACTCAACTTGAACCGATCTTCTTAAAAAATCATGAAATTGATTGGAATTGTGAGTCATTAATCAATTTGCATGAAACTTAGTTGTTGGGTGTACAAGGCAAAAAACCCTTTATTTTAGGGACCTAAATTGTCTCAAAATGCATAATTTTGGCCTCAAACTCCCCATAACTTCAATTATAACCATGAGGGTTCCTAAAATTATCCTAAACTGTTTGTAAGTGCACCAAAATGGGGCATAAACAGGTTATTCAACTTGTGAAAGATTATGCATGATGTTGTGCTTGTGAGAAGTCTCACGATAACTAGGTCTTTGTAATGTTTTCTTTGACAATAGGCTGCCCCTATCTTTTCTCGATTGTCCTTGTCCTTTCATAAGCTCATTATGCACATCATTATCAAACTCTAACCTCGACATATTCTTGCTCATGCATACTTTCCTACTATCAAAGCTAAACACACTACCATTTTCATGAGGTTTGCAAACTATCTTACTATCCTTTAAGGTATGCCCTCTGAATGTCATAATGACTGTCTCTTTGGCTTGTTTCATGGTGACACTCCCTTGATTGTGATTTGAATGTCCTAAGACTGTCCATTTTTCAACTTTGACTATCCTTACTTGAATTTCAAGGTTGTCATTCTTAAAGGACTGTTCCTTTTTGCATTCATTGAGACTGTTATCACTTCTTGGTGTGCCCTCTTAATATATTTGCACAGTCCTTTACCTCTTACTAAGGCCATTGTCATCTATTTGCATTGAGTGTTTTCCTTAAAATACCCATCTTTATGGCACCTTTTCCTATAGGTCTATCATTCCTTTGTGCTAAGATAGTTGTCCCTCTGTAAAACCTTTACTAATAATTATCCACAAGGTGGTTGTCTATTCTTATTTTGCTGCCCGTTGTCACTACCAAGGAGGCATCATGGTCCTTTATGATCTCATTCATTATGTCCTTTGTATTAGGTCTTAACGCTGCCCACAATTTTCATTGAAACCGTGTTTATCAAACTCATGAATGCCCCTTGGTTTGACTCATTAACTACCTTTACCTTACTCTTGGATTTTCATGATTTTGACTATCCTCACATTATTTGATCATTGTCAATCATTGTAAAATTTTCTCTCAGCCCTTTTGGTGTCAAAAAGCTTGCATGATACTTAGATGGACCTATAACAGTCATTGTGTAAGAGGTTGCTACTCTTTAGGTTTTACAATCCTACTATCAAAAATGACATATAAGTTACTAATTTTGTTATGCATTCCTTGACAACAAAGTTGTCCTTCTAATTATTGCCATTTACCACTTTTGTATTTTGAGTGTCCACTGTCTTCATGTTATTGTTGTCCTTCTCATATAGGTGGTTGTTCTCTTTTGTCACTCCAAGATAGTCCCTCCTATGCTTGAATTTTCCCTAGCCATGTACCTCATTGTATTTTTAGATGACTGTCCTTTCATGGACTCTCACAAAGATTGTTGCTTTTGATGTTTGGGATATTGTCCTAATGATAATTTAATAGAGTAATGTGTATCAAATGCTTCCCTTCATTTCTAATTAGATGATTGTCCCTTTATTGACTTCGTTTTTCTTTCTTGTTGCCACTTAATATATTTTTCTTGGAATACTACCTTTCAATGGAATGCTTAAAAAGGAGTTTGGGACTGTCCTAATTCACATGTTGCCCTTATCTCTTTAGGTTTCTTTGCCATTATGCTCTTTTTCAAATATGAATATTGTCCCTTTATACATGGCTGCCCCCTTTAATGCTTGCAACTACTATCCTCTTATGCTCCTTTTGACAGTCATCTTGACCCTTTACACTCTCATTCACTTTTCCTTGGCTTTGAAGACTGCATTTTTATGTATGAGATCCTTTGCATCTTATAATGGTTATGTGTGTGATCATGCATTTATAGGACTATGATAAGCATGAAAGGAATGCTTCATACATATGATTGTCCTTATCTTTATATCACTGTCTTCTTGGCATATAGGACTGTCTTTCCCAAATGGTATGTTGTCCTCAAACTCTAGCACTAGGTCTGCCTCTTTTCATTGTGTTTGTCATGTTCACATTGGTTATATTGTGTATGACTACACCATGTTCACCATATGTCTTGACTTGTTTCCCTTCCATAGACTGTGTTGTCTTCTCATCTACCTTTGTATAAGTACTGAGATACTAATTTGTGTAGATAAGTAGGTTAATAATATTTTTAAAATACCCATCCTATGGACTATCAAAGAAACTAGTTTGCTATGTCACTGTCTTGGAGAAAGCTTCTCCTTCTCACTAGTGAATTGTCTCTTCCTGGACGATATGATATTTGGCATCGTGGAATTCTCAAGATATCATAACTGGCCTTTTATTTCACTATAGATTGTGAATTACCCCTTTGAACTATACCACTAATATTTTATAAAATTAAGGAAACTCCCTATCCACCTATTATGTATGCAAATCCTTTGACCGAAGCTTAAGAATCCAAATACTAGCATCTTCATTTGGTGTCAATGAATGGTTTGTATCATTTGTATCAAGTTAAGGAATTGTTGTCTTGTAAAACCCTAATGTTGTTGTAGAAGTTAGCCCACTGTTCATTGATGACTATATTTGTTATCCTCTGCAATCCATAAAACAACCCATATTCCTACTATCCCTATAGGTTCTTCCCCCTTATTTATGAGTTTCCAAGTTAAGGCTTTCTTGTTTTCAAAACCCTAGAACTCTAGCCTTTTCAAGAAATTTGCACAACCTTTTATGGCACTCCTCTTTTCCTTTTTAAACTTGCATTTGGAGTGAGTGATTTTAATGTCTAAGATCTTAACTATCATAGTCTTTTAATTTTGACTATTCAACCTTGCTCTTTCATTGCTGCCATTCAAATCCTATAAACCTCTATCATGCTTTCTTATAAGTGTCTTCCTTAAGAAACTGATCTCTTTTTGGAGAAAGGAAATCATGGCTAATCCTTAAAATTTTGAATTCCTATCATTTAGTGCTTGATGTTTCAAATATTTGAGCACATTAAATGATATATGCTTTAGTTTTTAATGGAAACCCCTTAGTGTGCTTTATGATAGGTAGTTTTTTTGCAAGGAAAGCAGAGGTGCGAAAAACACTTTCCTAATGCTAATTCTAAGAAGAGAATGCATAAATATGGTTCAATTTTGAATTATATTTCATTAAAGATGCACATTAGCAGAAAACAAACCAATTTTTTTTTAACACAACCACATATTGGACACCACTTTTAACATGGGAAAACCCTTTCAGGAGAAAAACCCACCACACCAAGCAAAAAAACTTTGTATTATAGTGAACAAAGTCCATATACAGAGTTACAATTTGTTGCTTCTAGAGATATCAATTCACACTCTTAATACAAGTAGCATTACAATTTTGATCAATCTCATTCTCTTTCATCAGACTCACAACATGACTCAACTCTCAAGCACTATTACAATGCATTACACATTATATCATTTTCCTTCCTGAGAGAAAATCAATCAACCTGCATCACCAGACCCATATAGGAAGCATACCAATTTAGTTCCCATTCATAATAGTAGACCAACCATCACACAACAATTACCATATCGGGACATGTTGAAGAGACACACTCCAATCTCTCACCGATCTACTCAAGTCACACTGATGCATGCTTCTCACAGTACACGGACGACCAAGTCCATCGCCATGTCAATGAGAGATTTTAGCTTCTCCCACCGATACACAAATGTCTTATCGATGTCCACTTTACCGCTGAAGAGGTTCACCAACTTGTTGAAGAGACATTGCCCAAAGTCACAAAGAACAGTCGAGGTCACATCAACAAAAGCATTCAAGACTTCTATTGGCATGTTGAAGAGATATTTCATAATGTCTCAGCGACGGTGCAACCTCCTGCAAACAAGATACTCCATCGATGTTTCAGAATTTCGAAGAGACATCTTAGAAACTCTCATCGAAGTGAGCTACTCTCACCAACAATGTAAACATGATGCCACAACAAGGGATATCAGTTTGTCGAGGAGACAATGAGAGAAGTCTCGTCGACCGCACAGTGTCTCATCAATAAAGAGCAAAGTGAGACATGAAAGCTTATTGGGCCATCAAAGAGACTATGAACAAAGTCCCTTCGACAATATGTTGTCTTGCCAACAAAGAGAGGGAAGAACACAATGCTGCCAATGTCAAGCCAGTAAGTTGAGACACTGTTTCCAACATGCTCCCACTTGACGAAGACTTACTGGCATCTCCAATACTCGAGATTGCAAAAAGTCATAGGTCCCAAGGCCCATCGAACTAGCACACTACCTAAACTTGTATGTGCTCACTGGTTTTGTTAACGCATCTGCAACATTTTCCAGAGTATTCACTTTTTCAAGACTGACCTTTCCATCCTCCACCATATCCCGTACAAAATGATACTGCACATCAATATGTTTCATCCTGGCATGGAAAGCTGGAATTTTTGCCAAACAAATAGCACTTTGACTGTCATAGCAAATAGTAATCTACCCTACATTGAACCTAATATCATAACACAAATGTCTAAGGCAAATGGCTTCTTTACAGGTGTGTGTTTCTGCCATATACTCTTCCTCCGTAGTAGATAAAGCGACTACAACCTGTCACTTGCTCGTCCAACTAACTGCACCACCATTCAACATGAAGATGTATCCACTGGTTGATCTCCTACTGTCAATGTCCCCTGCCTAATCAAAATCCACACAACCTCGAATGTTGATGGATCTCTATGACCCAGTCGAGTTACCATGATAGCACAAAGCATATTGAGAGGTACATTTTAAATATCTAAAAACTCATGTCATAGCATACCAATGTGGTCTACCTGGATTTTCCATAAAACGGCTAAGAACTCCCACTACTTGGGCAATGTCTAGCCTTGTACAAACCATTGCATACATTAAACTACCAACTGCACTTGCATAAGCACTCTAGTCTTGTCCTCCATCTTGGTAGGATATTTTGGGCAATCTTCAACAGATAGCTTTGTTCCCTACAACACTGGAACAACTAGTTGTTTACAATCAGTCATACCAAATCTCTCCAAGATAGTATTGATATACTTACTCTGGCTAAGCCAAAGCTTTCTACTTCTGTTATCCATTTTTATTGGGAATAGGATGCCATTTAATTGCAATCCTAAACATATTTTGTGTATCTCCTAAGTCCTTGGAAAGTGTTCCCCAACACTAGGATTAGAAAGAGATTAAATTTGAATGAAATGAACATGTAAATTGACATTTGTAAACATTCCTAAATGATAGGAACATGTGGGGACGTCTAAGAAGAGCTCCTACAAAATAGGAGCACATGGAGCACCCACATGGAAGGTGGACCCCACCTTGTTTAAGTTAACTATTTGGAGGATTGATGACACTTCAGTAATGCATGTAAAGATCCTACAAGTTAGGGATTGATATTTACATGAGTGGAGTTCAGTTCATTTCAGTTTAGTTATGTTCTGTTCTATTATGGCTTAGTTATCTTCAGTTGCATGTAGTTAGTTTCAGTTGAATGCTAGTTGATTTCAGTTGACTTGAGTTTCATGACTAATGACTTTAGTTGCATGACAAATAATAGGTGGATACATTCATTTAAGTGGGGATGATCAATCATGCATATTGATTGCATGAATTGGTGGAGATATATGTTTTAGTTAAGTAAGATTGACTTGGACCCACCTTGGGCATTCAAGTTGGCATCTTTGAGTCAACACCTTTTGCATGAGAAGATATTTACAAGGCTCAGTTAAGTGGGCCCATTCTTGGGTACCAACTTTGAGGTGATGCTTGCAAGATATTTTCTTGATCAACAATTAGTTAAGTGTTCAGTTTTGGGTGTCTAAATTGAGGAGACTTTGGTTTTGACTTCATGTTATAGTGTGGAACTCTACTTGCACAATCTAGGCATAGATATTTGTGAGGAGATTTATGCTCTTATATTGTACAAATCTTATGAGTTAAATATGCACAATTATTGTCTATTAATTGCAGCAAGTGCATCAAAGTTTGCAGCAGGTTAGCAGGTTGAGATTGTGCATGTGTGAGGGTTTGAAGCATGGCATGGGATGTGTGGATTCATGCTTGGTCACATGGAGTGCATGGATAGCTTGTAATTGCAGAAAGTGTATGAGAGTTTTGTGCAGGTTGTGAAGAAGGATTGTTGAAGGAAAGGAAGCATATCAATCAAGGATTGATACAGTATTATTGTAATCTTGTTATAAGCTTAAATAATACAAGCACTATTGATTATGGTGGAGTTTTTTCCCGAAAGGGTTTCTCCACATCTATGATGTGTCACTTCTATCTTCTTGTCTCATTCTACAATTTTTTGTCTCTTTCTACAATTGGTAAAATTGATCTAACAAATTAATCATACACAAAGAATTGTAACAAAGAATACTTAATTAAATCTATAGTCTCATAGTTTTACAAGTTTTAAGCTACAATTTCACCTTCATTTTCAACATTTGGTATCAAAGCTAACAGTTGGGTAGAGTTTGGGACACCTTTCTCTTAAAATTTTGAAGGTTTTTAGCTATAGTGGGAGCTTGTACTATTGTGTTATGCCATTTAATTGCAATCCTAAACATATCTCATGTATCTCCTAAGTCCTTGGAAAGTGTTCCCCAACACTCAGATTAGAAAGAGATTAAATTTGAATGAAATGAACATGTAAATTGACATTTGTAATTATTCCTAAATGATAGGAACATGTGGGGATGTCCAAGAAGAGCTCCTAAAAAATAGGAGCACATGGGGCACCCATATGGAAAGTGGACCCCACCTTGCTTAAGTTAACTGTTTAGAGGATTGATAACACTTTAGTAATGCATGTAAAGATCCTACAAGTTAGGAATTGATATTTACATGAGTGGAGTTTAGTTTAGTTCACATCAATTATAGTTCAGTTCAGTTCAGTTTTGTTTTGTTTTCTTCTGTTATGTTATGGTTCAGTTATCTTCAATTGCATGTAGTTAGTTTTAGTTGAATGCTAGTTGACTTTAGTTGACTTGAGTTGCATGACTAATGAATTCAATTGCATGACAAATAATAGGTGGATACATTCAGTTAAGTGAGGATGATTAATCATGCATATTGATTGCATGAATTGGTGGAGAGATATGTTTCAGTTAACTAAGATTGACTTGGACCCACCTTGGGGCACCCAAGTTGGCATCTTTGAGTTAACACCTTTTGCATGAGAAGATATTTACAAGGCTCAATTATATGGGACCATTCTTGGGTGCCAACTTTGAGATGATGCTTGCAAGATATTTTCTTGACCAACGATTAGTTAAGTGTTCAATTTTGGGTGCCTAAATTGAGGAGACTTTGGTTTTGACTTCATGTTACAGTGTGGAACTCTACTTAAAAAATATAGGTGTAGATATTTGTGAGGAGCTTTGTGCTCTGATATTGTACAACTCTTATGAGTTAAACATGCACAATTATTGTCTATTAATTGCAGCAAGTGCATCAGAGTTTGCAGTAGGTTAGCAGGTTGAGCTTGTGCATGTGTGAGGGTTTGAATCATGGCATGGGATGTGTGGATTCATGCTTGGTCACATGGAATGCATGGATATCTTGTAGTTACAAAAAGTGTATGAGAGTTTTGTGTAGGTTGTGAAGAAGGATTGTTGAAGGAAAGGAAGCATATCAATCAAGGATTGATACCGTATTATTGTAATCTTGTTCTAGGGTTAAATAATACAAGCACTATTGATTTTGGTGGAGTTTTTTTCCTAAAAGTGTTTCTCCACGTATATGATATGTCACTTCTATCTTCTTGTCTCATTCTTATACAATCTTTTGTCTCTTTCTACAATTCGTAAAATTGATCTAAACAAATTAATCATACACAAAGAATTGTAACAAAGAACACTTAATTAAATCTATAGTCTCATAGTTTTAGTAGTTTAAAGCTACAATTTCACATTCATTTTCAACATTTGGTATCAGAGCTAACGGTTGGGTAGAGTTTGGGACACCTTTCTCTTAAAAGTTTGAAGGTTTTTTGGCTATAGTGGGAGCTTGTACTATTTTGTTATTACAAATTTGTAAAAGAAGTGTGTTTTATCTTCTTGGTTTAGAGATTATGGTTTACTTGAACTTTTGGGAGCTCTATCGTTTACAGCGGATTCTTTGATTATGTTGAGGCCATGGATGATCTTCATTTAGGAGATGGTTATCACAATGTCATGGATAGCTTGGTTACATGTTTTAGTGGGAGCTTTTAACAGTGATGGTTTGATGTTTATCTTGTTGCCATGTATAGCTCGATATCACAGTTCACTGGGAGTTGTGGTAGGATATGGTTATCTTCATGTGATTTGAAGAGGTTTTAACATCTTGTTTCATGGAGGACCCTTAGAGTCTTTGGTAAAGGTGTTATTGTTCTTCCTTTGGAGAGAATGTAGTTCTCTTTGGTTTTGAGTATTAATAATTTGCTTGAACCTTCATGATTATGCAGGTTGCATTTGAAGTTGGAATGGATTGATTGGTGGGTGCTCATGGATACTAGAGAGACTTGGGTTAGGCTGGATATTTCTTATGTTCAGAGATATGTGTTGGAATGGTTACTTGTTATAAAAAAAATCAACAGTAAAGACTGAGGAGCCTACACCTAGAAATGGATGTGAGTCTATCATAGACCTGATGAGAAGGTTGTCTTTATTGAAAGCCTATATTGCTTGGTGTTGTATGCACAGGACAATCTTGCATCCCACTCTTGGTCTACTCAACAGGTAAATGCTCTAAGAGGTGTTTCCCACCTAATTATTAGATGCATTATTTATATGTATCTTGTCTTCTCTTATGCATTAGTCTTGAAAATTAAGTTTTGAGGGATTGTTGAGAAGTAGATGCATGATTTTATGTATTTCCATTATTCTCCTTGCAATCTTGAACTTGAGTTAGTTTTGAGGATTTGGGTAGGAGAGGTACGGAAGATAGTTAGTGGCTTTGGGAATATTCCCTTTTGTTGTGGGAATATTTGGCTAAGTTTGATCTACTTTCTATGAGAGGTTTACATCTAAGTTCTGCCATGTTTCATTATAAATTGAATGGTTAGATGTTGATATCCTTTAGTTTGGGAGTGTTGAAGAAGATCTTACTTTACATAGTTTGGCATATGTTAGTGTGGTATAAGAACATGGTTTGATTTGTAGGTTCTCTCTTTGTGGGAATATTGTCTTCTTCTTGAAGGTTCTTGTGCTATGAGAGATTTATTTTGCATATCATTTTATGCTTCTTTGACATTATGATAGAGGAGTTAGCCACATCCTCTATGTGAAGTGCTATAGGAGGACTTATTAATGTTGTGATCTTGTTTTTAGATTTGACATTACCTATGCAGTGGGAGTTCCAGAAGGTATATGTGTTCTATATGAGAGGGGCACCTCTCTTGGACTGGTTACACTTTACCATAGTGAGTTACTTTAGAGGTTTTTTTATCACATATCTATGTGTGTTATTACTTCAAAGTTTTATTGTGCAGGATGGTGGATATACAGGGACTTGTTTGCAGATTTGGGTTGTTATGCTGATAGCATGAAGTTATACCTATGATAGTTTGGTTACAGATACTTGGGAAAGGTATTGATTGAGAAAGTTGACACTTTGATCAATGTTGCAGATAAGTTCTCTTGGTGTAGGAAGGCCATTGGCCTTGAGTCTTGTACTTGATTTATAATATTGATTCTTTGTTTAGAATAATTGCAATGTATAATGTCAAGTGGGAGAATGTTGGGAATAGGATGCCATTTAATTGCAATTCTAAACATATTTCATGTATCTCATAAGTCCTTGGAAAGTGTTCCCCAACACTAGGATTAGAAAGAGATTAAATTCAAATGAAATGAACATGTAAATTGACATTTGTAATTATTCCTAAATGATAGGAACATGTGGGGACGTCCAAGAACAAATCCTACAAAATAGGAGCACATGGGGTGCCCACATGGAAGTTGGACCCCACCTTGCTTAAGTTAATTGTTTCAAGGATTGATAACACTTTAGTAATGCATGTAAAGATCCTACAAGTTAGGGATTGATATTTGCATGAGTGGAGTTCATTTCAATTATCTTCAGTTGCATGTAATTAGTTTTAGTTGAATGCTAGTTGACTTCAGTTGCATGACTAATGACTTTAGTTGCATGACAGATAACAAGTGGATACATTCAGTAAAGTGGGGATGATCAATCATGCATATTGATTGCATGAATTGGTGGATAGATATGTTTCAGTTAACTAAGATTGACTTGGACCCACCTTGGGCACCCAAGTTGGCATCTTTGAGTCAACACCTTTTGCATGAGAAGATATTTACGAGGCTCAGTTAAGTGGGCACATTCTTGGGCACCAACTTTGAGGTGATGCTAGCAAGGTATTTTCTTGACCAACAATCAATTAAGTGTTCAGTTTTGGGCGCCTAAATTGAGGAGAATTTTGTTTTGACTTCATGCTACAGTGTGGAACTCTACTTGCACAATCTAGGTATAGATATTTGTGAGGAGCTTTATGCTCTTATATTGTACAACTCTTATGAGTTAAATATGCACAATTATTGTCTATTAATTACAGCAAGTGCATCAGAGTTTGCAACAGGTTAGCAAGTCGAGCTTGTGCATGTGTGAGGGTTTGAAGCATGGCACGGGATGTGTGGATTCATGCTTGGTCACATGGAATGCATGGATTGCTTGTAATTACAGAAAGTATATGAAATTTTTGTGCATGTTGTGAAGAAGGATTGTTGAAGGAAAGAAAGCATATCAATCAAGGATTGATACAATATTATTGTAATCTTGTTCTAAGGTTAAATAATACCAAGCACTATTGATTCTGGTGGAGTTTTTTCCTGAAAGGGTTTCTCCATGTATATGATATGTCACTTCTATCTTCTTGTCTCATTCTTCTACAATCTTCTATCTCTTTCTACAATTGGTAAAATTGATCTAAACAAATTAATCATACATAAAGAATTGTAACAAAGAACACTTAATTAAATCTATAGTCTCATAGTTTTACAAGTTTTAAGCTACAATTTCACCTTCATTTTCAACACTCTTTGATTTCCATCCCCAGAATATACCTTGTTGGACCTAGATCTTTCATTTCAAACTTTGTTGACAATTGAGATTTTAGATCATAAATCATAGTCTTACTATTTCCTATGAACATGTCATCAACATACATGACAATAATAAAAACTCGATGATTATTAGTTTTGAAGTACACACAATTATCAGATTTTGATCTTACAAATCCCAATGATAACACAAACGTGTCAAACTTTTGGGACCACATTCTAGGAAATTGTTTTAAACCATACAAATATTTCTTTAACTTGCAAACCAGATTTTATTTACCTTTTTCCACAAAGTGCTCAAGATGGGACATATAAATTTCTTCTTCAGGATCTCCATGAAGAAATGTTGTCTTCACATCCATTTGTTCAATCTCTAAGTCATACGCTATTGCAAGTAACAAAAGAAATTTGATAGATGTCAGCTTAGCTATAGGAGAAAATATTTCACCATAATCAATTCCCTCTACCTGGGAATAACATTTTACAACCAACCTAGCTTTATACTTTTTGACATTGCCATCCAAACCGATTTTCTTCTTAAATACCCATTTGCAACCAACAAGCTTTATACCTTTAGGAAAGGGCACCAAATCCCAGGTTGCATTCCCCTTTAATGATGTCATTTCCTCATTCATGGCTTCCAACCAATAATTTGAATTAGACATTTCAATTGCCTCTTTCATAGTCTTAGGTCCATCAGTGCTTGTAATCAAAGCATAGGCACAATTTACATCCAACATGGAAAAACCATACTTATCAGGTTACTGCCTTTCACATGTAGACCTCCTCAAAGGTTGAGGTTGAGGATGTGGTTCTTCTTCTTCAGAACTCTCCTGAATTTTAGGTACACTACGTAGTTCCTCTTTAGAGTTCGAGGAATTTCAACTACTTCATTCTTCTTTTCTTCTTCCATCTCTGACTACAGATCCACTAAAGAAGGTTTCAGCTCATGAAAGATTACACTTTGGTTGTATACAACCTTTTCAATCACAGGATTCCAAATCTTGTATCCTTTCACACCAATGTCGTAACCAATGAAGATACATTTATCAACCTTGTTATCCAATTTAGATCTTTTTCTCATTTGGCACATAAACATATGCTTCACAACCAACCAAAGACTCTTACATGTCTTAAAGAGGGCTTCTTACCAGACCAAGCTTCCATAGGCATTTTGTCAACAAGTGTCGAAGAGGGAGATCGATTTATTAAATAACATGTTGTAGCCATAGCCTCAACCTAGAACTTCTGCTCCAAACCAACATTTCTCAACATACTTCTCACCCTTTCCATCAGCGTCCTGTTCAACCTTTCAACAACTCCATTTTGTTGTGGAGTCTAAGGTGTTGTTTTATGCCTTTTTATTCTATGGTCTTTACAATGCCTTTTGAAATCTGCAGAACAAAACTCACTGCCATTATTTGTCTTCAAGAATTTAATTTTTCTTCCAGTATGATTTTCAACCAAGTTTTTAAACTCTTTAAATTGACTGAACACTTCTGATTTACTTTTTTTAAATTACAAAAATGCCCTTCTCAAATAATAATCAATAAAAGAAACATTAATATCTTGATTCTGATAACGGAGGAACATTTACTAGACCAAAAAAATCAGAGTGAATATAATCCAGAACACTAGAAGATCTATGAGGACTAGTATAAAATGAAACATGATGTTGTTTTCCATATATACAATGTTCACAAAAATCAAACTCAAGGTTACAATCATCAAGCCCTTCAACCAAGTTTTTATTTTTAAAAGATTTTAAGCCTTTCTCACCAATGTGGCTAAGACTTTGATGCCAAAGCATGGTCTTTTCTGATAGGAGTTTTACCTCCAAATATTTTGCAGCCAGAGGAACTTCATTCTCCTTCTCTACACGAGCAACCTTTTCTGACTTTACAGAGACACTATTGCATTGAACAACATGTGCATCTAGCTTGTATAGAGTACCAATTTGAGCACCCCTAGCCAACACCATTGAGCCTCTAGTCATCTTACAACCACCATTCGAGAATGAAATATGCACACCAACATCATTCAACTTACTAACATAAATAAAATTTTGAGCCAGACTTGGTATATGCATTATGCCATTAATTATTTTGATTCTTCCATCAAGAAATTGAATTTTGACTCTTCCACAACCAACTATTTCAAGAGATGATTCACTTTCCAGATACACCTTTCCACCAACATACTTTTCGTACTTTGTAAACCAATCTCTATGAGATGTCATGTGAAAATATGCACCCGAGTAAATCAGCCAAACACCATTTGATGCCTGAGTCACCAAGGCTACAATGAAGGCATCTGCATCACTCCGAGAAGAATCATTATTCAAAGAATTGCTTTTCTTCTTCTTTTTCTCCTTTTTGCGATCCTTCTAGACATGACTAGGCTTCCAAAAATTCTAGCATTTCACCTTGGACTTCTTGCTAGGAGACTTTGATCTCCCTTCAAATTTTGATTTAAAATTCTTGTCTTTCTTCTTGCCTTTCTCCTTCGATCTGCCTCAAATAGCAAGGGCCTCCTTTGCCATCTTAGAAGATTTCCTTCACATCTCTTCTAACAACAATGAAGCAACCATATCTTCCATCTTGAAAGTGGTTGTCGTACTCCTAATAGCCATCACTAAATGATCCCATGAGTCAGGAAAAGAACATAACAGAAGCATACAATGATCCTCATCATCTATCTTCACACCTACAGATGTTAACTGAGCAATGAGCATATTGAATATATTCAGATGATCAGCCACAGATGCCCCTTCCTTCATTTTCAAAGAGTACATCTTCTTCCTCAAGAATAACTTATTCACCAAGGACTTTCCTTGATAAATTTCACCAAGTTTCTTCCACAAAGAAGATGCAGACTTCTCTTCATGAACGTTCAGGAGAACAGAGTCTGCTAGACATATTCTTATCAACCCTTTGGCTTTTCTATCTACGAGGTCCCAATCTTCTTGCTTCATTCCTGAAGGTTTAGTTTCAAACACAACAATCCAGAGATCTCTATCTATCAACAGGTCTTCCATTTTGAGTTTCAACAACTCAAAATTTCCACCATTGAAATTTTCAATTTATATCTTCCCTGATGTGCTTGCCATCTTAATCTGCAATCGAGATTACCATATTCCACTACAAGACCCCTACTCTAGAATTGGCACAAAAAACCTGTCCAACCCACAAGGATAACACAATTGGATAGAATTTGATACCACTTGTAAGGAGAGAAGAGGTGCAT
This sequence comes from Sequoia sempervirens, assembly GCA_007258455.2. Taxonomy (NCBI): domain Eukaryota; kingdom Viridiplantae; phylum Streptophyta; class Pinopsida; order Cupressales; family Cupressaceae; genus Sequoia; species Sequoia sempervirens. Next base: position 277,982,812 of record VDFB02075321.1, read on the forward strand.
AAACACTTTCCTAATGCTAATTCTAAGAAGAGAATGCAGACATATGGTTCAATTTCGAATTACAATTCATTAAAGATGTACATTAGGAGAAAACATACCAATTTTTTTTAACACAATCACATAATGGACACTATATTTAATGTGGGAAAACCCTTTCGGGAGAAAAACCCACCACACCAAGAAAAAACACTTTGTATTACAGTGAACGAAGTCCACATACAAAGTTACAGTTTGTTGCTTCCAGAGATGTCAATTCACACTCTTAATACAAGCAGCATTACAATTTTGATCAATCTCATTCTATTTCATTAGACTCACAACACGACTCAACTCTCAAGGACTATTACAATGCATTACACATTATATCATTTTCCTTCTTGAGATAAAATCAATCAACCTACATCACCAAACCCATCTAGGAAACATACCAATTCATTTCCCATTCATAACAGCAGACCCATTGTCACACAACAGTTACCATATCGACCCATGTCAAAGAGACACACTCGAATCCCTCGTTGATCTACTCGAGTCACACCAATACATGCTTCTCATGGTACACGGATGACCAAATCCATCGCTATGTTGATGAGAGATTTCAGCTTCTCCCACCGATACACAAATGTCTTATCAATGTCCACTTTACCACTCAAGAGGTTCACCAACTTGTTGAAGAGACATTGCCCAAAGTCATAAAAATAGCCAAGGTCACATTGACAAAAGCATTTAGGACTTCTATTAGCATGTTGAAGAGACATTTCAGAATGTCTCAATGATGGCGCAACCTCCTACCAACAAGATACTCCATCGGTGTTTCAGAATGTTGAATATACATCTTAGAAACTATCATCGAAGTGAGCTACTCTCACCGACAATGTAAACATGACGCCACCACAAAGTATATCAGTTTGTTGAGGAGACAATGAGAGAAGTCTCTCCGACCGCACAGTATCTCGCCGATGAAGAGCAAGGTGAGACATGAAAACTTATTGGGGCATCGAAGAGACTATGAACAAAGTCCCTTCGATGGTATGTTGTCTTGTCAATAAAGAGAGGGAAGAACACAATGCTGCCAATGTTAATCCAGTAAGTTAAGACATTGTTTCCAACATTTTTTCCTTCAAATAAAAATAGTAAAAGACATTTGTAGATAACTTGATGTGCGTGCATTAAGAGCACCAAATAATATTTAATGTGCATGAAGTGAGATTTTATTCGATGCACCTGGTATGAAAAGTTTGAAACTGAGAAAATTGTAGGCAAACTCCTTAAACTCCCAGATATGGTAGCGTGGGTGATTATTTGAAGCTTACTCTCATACTATGTGGTATTTCTTGGGCTCCTTCTCATGGTATTAGTAGCTCTTTTCCATCAAGCTTGGACAACTAAAATGCATTGTGCATATTGCAACTTGTGATCATGAAAGGACCACTCCACATGACATCAAATTTGGTGTGCTTTTCGAGCCTACTTTTCAACTCATCCCATTTTAGGACCAAATATTCTTCATTGAAAACAATTGGAACTTCTTTCTTGTCAAAAAAATCTTCATTTATGCTTGATGAAGCTCCAAATTATGTATTGCTTTCTTCCTTGTTTCTTGCACCTCAAAAACCTCAACAAGTCTTATTTCCATTGGCTCTTCTTCCATCAATTCCAACTCCTTCATTAGGCTAAGTGTTGGTAATTCAATTGAAATAGGTAGCCTTGCCTCTTTTCCATACACAATAACATAAGGTGAATAACCTGTAGATATTTTTGGAGTTATCCTATTAGCCCATAAAGTTGGTTTTAGTTTGCTATGCCAAGCTCCTTGATTGTCTTCTACTATTCTTTTGATGATTTTTATCAGATTCTTATTTGTAGATTTAGCTTAAACATTACCCTGTGGGTAATAGTTGGATGAAGCACTCAAAAATATGTCATTCTTAATATCCCAATCAGTGATTTTTATGCTAACAAAAGCTAATTCATTATCTAAAATAATGGATTTAGGAGTACCTTGAACCTTGCAACCAAATATTTATAGAATTTTAGGACTGAGTTTTTGTTTGCTTCTTTCAATGCTACTCCCTATGTCCATTTGGTAGAATTTTTTGGTGTTAGTTCCACTTGTGCCCTAAATTGGATGGTGGATTTATGAGCCCAATAAAATCAAGACTCCACTTCATGAAGGGTTGTTCTACCTAAATTGGATGTAATGGGAAGGCTACTAACCTTTGTTTTCCTGCAAATAAAGCACACTTTCTACACTTCCTTACCCATGCATGTGCATCCTCATATAAATAAGGCCAAAAGTAACCAAATTTCATTATTTTAAGATTTGTTGTTCTTGGTGCAAAATGACCACCTGCTGCCCCATCATGGAATTCTTCAAGAACTCTATTAATTTGATTAGCTTCAATGCATCTTAACAAAACTCCACTAAAATCTCTTCTAAACAAAATTCCATCTACAATTACAAATGGAATTACTTACAATCTAAAATATCTTATTTTTGCATCGTTTAGGCCTTTAGGACACTCACCTGTTTGAAGATAATGCATCATTTTATGCACCCAACTTGAAGAATAAGTTGGGACAATAGCTTAATCTTCATTATTAAGCACCTGGATAGCCTCTTCTTCGATCTCTTTGTTGTTCTCTAACTTACTAGCTAGTTGTTCACACAACCCTTTTCCTCTTACCAACTTAGTGACTTTGATTTCAACATAATATTCCATTAATTTTGTTATCCAACTAGCTCTCTTATCATTCAAATCTTTGTTTAGCAAAAAATCTCTGACACTTGGGTGAGTAACCATTAAATTTACCTTGTTATTTGAAACCAAGTGCCTAAATTTTTTAAGGCTTTTAATCACAGCTAAGACATGATTTTCAACAATTCTTCATACTCTTCCAATCCTTGGCTGAAGAAAACAATTGGCTGCTCCAACCCTTCCTTGTTTTGTTGCAGAAGCATAGTTGAGATTGTATCCATACTTCCAAAAGCATATAGTTTGAAATTTTTAGAGAAATTAGGATTAATAAGTGTAGGTGTAGATGTCAAAGCTTCCTTGATATTCTTAAAACTTCTCTTTCCTTCTTTTGAACAACTAAAACAAACATTATTCTTCAACATGATTATTAATGGATTCAAAAGATAAGCTATATCAGGTATAAATCTTATCTCAAAATTGATCCTACCAAGAAAACTTTGCAAACCTTTCTTGTGACTTGGCAAAGTCAAAGCTAATATGGCACTTATCTTCTCAAGATCAATGGAAATTCCATCTTTTGACACTACATGGCCAAGAATTTTACCTTCATGAAAAACAAAAATACTTTTCTTTGGGTTGAGTGAGACACCATATTCTCTACATAAATGCCAAATACTTTCCTAAGATGAATGAAGTGTTCTCTAGCATCCTTGGAAAAAACTAGTGATATCATCAAGATAATCAACATAAATTTGTTAATCAACCCTTGAAAATCCATACCCATTTCTCTTTGGCAGGTTTCCCCAGTGTTGGAAAATCCAAAAGGAATCCTTCTATATGTCATTAAACCCCATTTAGTAGTGAAATAAATTTTATATTGGTCTTCCTCTCTTACTAAAACTTGATTATAACTAGAAAAGCCATCTAACAATGAAAACCTCTCAAAACCTAATACAACAAGTAAGATTTTCTCCATAGAAGGCAGTGGGTAGTGATCTTTGAGAGATGCTCTATTTAGGTCCTTGAAATTAACACATAGTCTGATTTCTCCATTTGTCTTCCTAACAGGAACTAGATTGGAAACCCAAAAGGTATGTTTGATAGGAAAGATAATGTTGTCCTCTATCAATTTTCTCAGCTCCATTTTCATGAGTGGCTCTAATTTTGGGTTCAATGGCCTTTGATTTTGCCTTACAAGTTTGGCATTAGCTTCAAGCTCAATAGTGTGTTGGGAAAGCTTGGGGCCAAACCCCTTGAAATCACTATACTTCCATGAAAAAATATCATCATATTCCTGACATAACTGAATAAAACTAGCCTTTTCTTCAGTTGTACATAATTTTCCCAACTTTAAAAGCTTGTCTTTGAAAATGCTTACTTGTTCACAGTGATCTTTAATTTTCATGCTCACTTTATTCTTCTTTTCTTGATCATCAAAACTGAAAAATGATTCCAGTGAGACCAAACCTTTTGGAAACTTGTTAGTTTTCAGTTGTATACTTTTTTCACCATACTGCTGTTGCAATTTATCTTGGTTAGTGGCTGAAAACTCAGCCTCTTCAATCAAAAAATTTGCAATGTTCTTATCACTATCAAACACTTTCCAATGTGTTTGATTATCAAGAATTGAAGGTCTTACCACCACTTTGACATGCTACTACACTTTACTATTGTTGAGATTATTTGGAATATCATATTGTGCTCCTATGACAACCAACCTTTTAGCATGTTTGTTCTCATTTCTAGGTGTGGACAACAAGTTAAAAGCATCAAATTCTTCAATAATATCCTAAATTATATTCCTATAAGACTTGAGCAAGTCATTTTTAGAGACATTCAAACCTCTTACCTAGTTCACTATGAGTTTATTATCACCAAATTCCTACAAACACTTGATTTTTCTCTTCCTTGCCCATTCCAAAGCATTAACAAGTGCTTCATACTCTGTTGTATTATTAGTGCAACTAAAATTTAACCTCCAAGTTGAGTAATATCTCTCACTTGTAGGAGAAATAAGAATTATTCCTCCATCGACACCATTCCTACTCCTGGACCCATCAAAATAGAGTTGCCATAACTCATTCATTTGATGTTCACACTGTTGTTTTTCATCTTTTACCAAGTTAGGGACAACAACATCTTGTTCATGAATCAAATAGATACCCAACCCTACCTCTTCCATATGATTGAATGAATCAGCTTTAAAGTTCTCAGCTACCCACTCATCTGAAAATAAATCAGCAATGCCTTCTATTAGAATATTATGCTCTTGAACAACAAGTTGTTCTTCTTGCTCGTGAATGGTAAAATTTGTATTCACAACACTAGGAACATAAGTCTATACATGATTTTTTGCAATAGGTTCTGATTTGACTCTTACCCTTGTTCCATACCTTGTTCTAAAAAATATGTGTGACCAATCAACAGATAGATAACCACCCAACTTGGTAGCAAAGTCTCTAGAAAGGCATATGGTGAAGTACGGTGGTAGATCTATGACATAAATATTTTGAGGTATGGAAAAATTTGGACAAGCATGCAAAGTAAGGCTTAAATTCTTAATGAATCCAATGGTATTGATGGTTTTCCCATCCAATTGTACTACTCCTTTGGCAAGAGGCTCATATGATAAACCAAGTTTGTCAACTATTTGTTTGGGCATGATAGAACTACTTGCACCTGAACCAATCATGCAATTATGGACAAGGTGTTGGCCAATAATCAAAGATACATAAAATGGAGGTGGTTTTGCATCGTTGGTTTGTTCTTTGATTTTAATTGGTGGAGTACTAGCGAGTGCAACTCTTGGTTGCTCTCTGGAAGACTCACTTGACAAAGTAACATTAGATAAGGCCTTTTGCAACAAGTCCTTTTCTCGAGAAGTGATATTGAATCCCACATCGACATACAAACATTTTCTTTCTTCATATGATCCAAAATATTGAATGGGATTGTATCGACCTTTGGCTATAATTTTGGAACAACGGCTTCTCCTTGTGGTTGCAGTGGTTGTGGTTGACTTTTAGGTTGCTCCTTGTTCACTATAGGTTGTCCTCTTGGTAGTATTTGCACATTTAGTATATGTGACGGACCAACAATGCTTTGATGGCCTGTAGGAGCTTAATTTTTCCCCTTATCAGCCTATTGTCCTATATCAATAACCCTCTTTTTTTCCATTGTATTGATTGAAATAGACTGAGATAACGAATTTTGTGCATTTGGATGATTCAACCCATAAAACTCTTCACCTTACCAATTCATCAAAGTGACATCCTAATGACTTCAATCAACATAAGAACCTTATTGTTCATTATTTTCTTGTGCTACATCTTGCAGGACAACAATGTTATTTTTTACTACGAGGGCTTGATTATTCACTTCATTTGAACATGTGTCTTGGTTATGAGGTCGGTTATATAGAAAACATCGCTCATTGTCATGTGTCATGTTATTTTACACTAGGAAAAGCCCTCTAGAAGTGCCGGTAGTTTTCTGATTGTAAGGTTGATAAGGCCTTGCATTAAAATTCCTTCTCTAACCTTGAGGATCGGCTTGGTAAGGAGACCTATTAGGCTGATTGGGTTGATAAGGTCTGAAATTATAATTTTTTTGCTTCTTTATGTTGACTAATTCCTTACCAAAAGTCTGCAATATGCCTTTCATCTCTTGAAATTCATGGGATGGAGCTAGGACAACCTTTTCTTGGACAAAATTTGGATAACTTGGTGTTGGTATAGCAAGGAAAATAGCTATTGAGGGTAATGAAAATGGTATAGGTGGTTGTACCTCAGGAAAAAAAAGGTATTGGAGGCCTTGGGGCTATTTTACCAGCTTGTATGAGGCTATTTTATGCCCTAATCATGATATCATATGCATTAGGAAGTGGAGTTCCACCCATTGACTGAATCATCACAAATATATCACTATTAAGGGATTTAAGGAAATACAAAAATGCATGTTGATCTGAAGGCCTTACCATTGGTGGGATTCTAACCCACATCTTCTGGAAGCATAAATAAAAATTAGTCATATGCTCATGTGGAGCTCTTTTGATGGTAGTTAGTTGCTCCACCAAAGACAAATCATATGATTTATCTTCAAACTGCTTATGTAAGCCATTTCCCAGTTCATCCCATGTTCTGACTTGATTGACAGTCAAATTACCAAACCATTACAAAGCTTTTCCCTTCAGTGATGAAGCCAAGAGCCTAATTGCTACATTCTCAATTGTAATATTGTGAATTGAGCACAATGTAGACACATCTCTGATATGCTCAATAAGCATGGTTTGATCCTCTCTTGTGAAAAAAAGGAAAGCTTCTAAGGGCTACCAGTGGTATATCATCATGTTGAGAAAGATTCAATGGGCTAACCCAATTAAATGGTGTAAAAGCAAACTGTATTAGATTTTCCTATACTTGTATGTCCAGTATTAGAACTCTTGGAATAGGGCTTTATGCCCGTGATTAGGAGGCATAGAACGTGATTTAACTGGTGGGCTAAGACTTTCTCATTGCCCTCCCTTTTCTTCTCGGTAGTGATAACTGCAAATACTCAAAAGGAGTCAAACATCCTCTTGTTTGCACTCTTCTCATGTGCTATTTACACTAGATTTGATTCAAAATTAGAGATTAGAGTCGCCAAGTATATTTTTATAACCTTAGAAGGGCCAAAAACACTACTGTATATACCAGGACAATAGTGAAAGCTTAGTATTTCTTGATTGAAATGAGTTTCAGTGTCCCACTAGGCATGCCAAAAACTATTGTCACAAGGATAACACCATTAGCTAAGTGTGAAACTTAGCTATCCCATGAAACATGGGATGATCTTCAAGCTATGGGTTTCCTACAGTGAAGATGAACCTCTAGAGCAGGTTGGTTCCCTTGATGGACCTCCTAAAAGCTTTCTAATTTGAGAGGAAAACTAAAAGTTAGATAAACTAAACCCAGGAGGTGATGCACCAATGATGAAAAGACTTTGTACTTGTTGTTCTAACTCACATGATGAAAAGACTTTGTACTTGTTGTTCTAACCCTATGCAAAAATCAAATTTTGACCAACTTATACAAAAGTGTTTCAAGGAGAGGTTATGTTTCAAGTTTTGTTGTTGTAAAATAATGTGTTTTCACAACTACAAACTCTAAAAAAAGCTAACACAACATATTACCTACATAAATTTTCATATTCTTGCATGGAAAATGATTGTAAATGAGACCTAACTCAAGGATTCAATACTAAAATCACAAAAATTACCTCAAATAATTCACAATATCACCCAATACATGAATTTCGAGAAGGAAAACTTGCTGATTTTTATTGATAAAAAAGAATTTTGCTTGTACAATATTTGAAAATACTAAAAAAACTACATAAAAGCTACTACTCTATATTGAAACTATCTTGGAATTGAGTTACAATCTCTTTCTTTTGCATAAGGAAAAAATAAATCATATAAATAACTACTCTAAAAAGAGCAAGATGCTTGGTCTTATATATAAGATCTTTAGCTAATGTGAAACTGGAAGTAAAACATGCAAACTTTGGTGAAGAAAAGTTGACTTGAACTGTTGACTTATTCACCTTTGTATGATCCTTGAAGCGTGCCCCAACTCAACCTGATATGATCTTCTTAAAAAATCATGAAATTGATTGGAATTGTGAGTCATCAATCAATTTGCATGAAACTTTCAGTTGTTGGGTGTACAAGGCAAAAAAACCTCTATTTTAGGACTCCAAACTTCATCAAAATGCATGATTTTAGCCGCAAACTCCTCTTAACTCAAGTTATGACCATATGGGCTTCTAAAATAGGCTTAAACTACCTCTAAGTGCTTGAAAGTTGAGCATGAAGGCCACTTAACTAGTGATCATTTTGTGAAACTCCTTGCATGGAAGCAGGCACATGAATTACTTGCAATAAACTTAGGTCATCTTGGTGTTTGCATTCTTATATTTATTAAATAATGCATTTAACTGTTGTGAGAATGGATATTACCTTGATGACCTAAGTTTATTACACTGTCATCTTCAAAACATAGGTCTTAAAACTTTATCTAGGTTTTCAACTTTATAAGTAATTACCATTTATTTTCCATTTCAACTATGATTGTCCCTTTGTAATTAGATTGTCATGGAAAACTCAATTATATCTATCTTTTCTCTTATTTATGACTGTCTTTGAAGGTCTTGATGATTGTCTTCTTTCAAGGTTTTGATGGTTGTATATCCTTTGTTGCTAGTAGTCCAGGTACCAAGTCATTTCCAACATGTCCATTCATATAATGTTCCACACCCTAAGCATCACTATTATGCATCAAGATTTATCCCTCATGGTTTATATCTACTCATTCATGACATTCACTACTCATCTTAAAAGTCTACCCCTTTTGAGATGACTATTCCCTTTAAACTGTCCCTTCTCAATCTTAAAGTATTGCCTTTGTGACTTTAAAGGATTGTCTTAACACGAGACAAAACCCCTTAAGTCTTGACTATGCTTAAATATATCATTACATTCTTATCTACCATGAAACTTTCAAGGTCATTATATCATTGTCCCTCTATTGAAACCTCTTTTATGACTTCCCTTGTAATGCTCATTTATTTATAACTATCTTTATATTGGAAAAATCATTTATGACGTATCCTTCCATCATGTTTTCCCATCTTCATTGTCAATGAACTTTTTTCCCTTTGATTATCATATTTGTTTCCCTTTGACTATCATAACTTGTTGCCCTTTGATAGTCATATTTGTTGCCCTTTGTCTGTCATAATTTATGCCCTTTGACTATCATATTTGTTGTTCATTGTCATTTTGCAATGGCAATCCTTTTTAATGTTGCTCATAACCATTGATTATGATTGTCCTCTTGGTTCATATCACTCAGCGGGTCAGTATGAAAGGGTTGGGCACGCTTAGTTTGGCTCTCTGGGGGCACTTTTTCTATGCCAAAGGAGGATTGGAGGCAGAAAGGGGGACAAACATGAAGAGTGGATGCAAGGATAAAGGATATGAGGGTACAGAGGGTTTTTAGGCCCTTGCGAAGCACTGAAACAACCCCTTCGATCTCTTTTGATGATGCCATTGCAGTCGAAGTGAATGAGAATGCAAGGTATTTTACGAAGCTAGGTTTGATTGGGAGATTTCAACGGTTTTGGCCAAGTCTTGTTGACCTATGCCACTGGATTTTAGAGACCTGGCACCCCATTTTGGAGGGTGATGTTCAAATATACCATAATGCACATGGTTTTTTTGTGGTAGTGTTCGATAACATGAAGGACATGAATGTTGTTCTCTACGATTACCAATGGAGTTGGGAGGAAAAACATTTGCTAATGTTGAAGCCATGACACCCAGGTTTTAATCCTACCACTGAATCATTTGATTTGGTTCCTCTTTGGGTAAGGCTTCCAAATTTCCCTCTTCATTTTTTGTTGGAATCTTGCTTTGAAGCCATTGGAAACTCTATGGGGAAATTTATGGTGGTTGATGAGGGTTCTCTAAATTTTTTGTACACTACTTATACAAGAATATTGGTAGAAATGGACATTTCAAAGGACCTTCCTATTGATGTACACATGAATTTTTCAGGTGGGGAATGGATTCAGTTGCTTGATTATGAAGGTCTTCCTTTTCGTTGTCAGAGATGCTTTAGCATTGGGCATAATGTTTATCATTGCTCCAAATGGAAGAGGGATATACAAGCAACATGGTGGAAAGAGGTTTCTCACCAACACTATTTGGTGGAAAAGGAAAGCTTGGATGGTAATGACCAAGCTGAGGAATTAAATGGTACAACCACCAACAAGGATCTCACATATAAGAATCAAGATGGTGGGTATTTCCTCTATTGTTGAACATAGCTACTCTCTAGAAGAAGAACTGGGTGGACAATCAACATGTTTGAGCATGGCTCACTTAGAAGGTAGGAGTATTCCAAATGAGATATAGGATGAGACCACATGGTTAGATGAGCAGGAGGAGGTTTGGCATAAGGTTGAAAGGTGTTGGGTGAAAATTATGTAATCCCTTTTAACAGATTACAAAACTTGATTTCAACCATAGCTATGTGAGATATAATCTCTCCTCTCAGAAAGGGGAGGTTCCCTTCTTATTGCTTATTGAAACTAAGTAAAACTAATTAAGTATTCACAATAATGTACACTATTATTAAGAGATGGGGGTGTGTCACATTCATGATTCTCTCTTTTTTCAGAGAATATGTTTTACAATGCTTCACGATTTTAAGTTCTTGATACGATACAACTTCAAACTAAAAACAAAAGCAGTAATTCTAATATTCCTATCGTGTCAAATAAAATCCTAGGAATACCAGCATGATAAAGATAAATGATAAAATAAGAAAATCTCATGAAGGCACAAAGTTGTTTTGTAGCTTTCACCAATGAATCCTTTAAGGTATGTAACCAGTGTTGTATTAGAAGCACAAAGTCTTCTAGATACTCCACGATAGATCCACGAAAAACATGAATAAATACAAGCACAAAGTCTTGTAGAGAATTCACTAATAGTATTCAATCAGTATCAAAAATTCAAGTAAAGAGTGTAACTCAAAGTTTGCACGGATTTACTCAAAGCCAAGTTCAAATCTCAATCACTAATCACTACCAATTTCAATTAGATCCAAAAAGATAATTGATTCCAACACAAAGTTTGGTATGTAAATTCACTTCTTTATTGATCAAAATAGATTCACAAAGATGAACACAAAGTTTCATGTATTTGCTTATCAAATGGGCAGCACTTCGTTGCAAAAGATAAAAGATAACAATTACAATAGGATCCTCTCATATTTATAGATGAGAGAGGAGAGTAAATCTAGGAAAATCAGATGAGTGAATCTAGGAAAATTAGGCAAGCAAATTTAGGAAAATCTCACCTTACAAGTTCCACTTATTCAAAAATGTTGTTCATCAGTATAGGAAAACATCTCTATTTTTACATGTAATTACATCTTTTAAAATGACATGTAAAATGTTGAGAACTATTTACAAAATGCATAAATGAAATCATAAAACTATCTAACACTAGAGATACGAGAAGTCTTTATGGTTTCTTGCATTGAGCACGCAAGTCTTCATATTTCTTCTTTGTCTCCAGTATGAATGCCTCATCTAGACCAACTGTATAATCCACAATGGTGTGAACTCTTGTGATTGATCTTCTTCTAGATGAGCATATTTTCTTGCATCTATCTAGATGTTTCTTGAGATAGTCAAGAGAAAGTCATACATCACATATGGCGTGCATGGAAGTCTTTGAAAAACCTTCATCTTCTACTTGCTTCATGACAACTTCCTTGAATATTTGAACAATCTCACTAACTGGGAGGAAAGTATGATCATCATCAAGGAGCTTACCCAGTAACTCCTCAATTCCATTCACTAGGATAACATAATTTCCTTCAACATCTTCTTGTACTTGGTGGATGTCTTCAATAAGATACTTGATCACTTGTATGTAGTTTTTTAGAGATTCTCTTATCTCCACATACTTCTCTTTGTCAGGAATTACCCCAACTTCCACCAACTTACTTAACTTTTCCTCTTTCATTTGTGACCAAAATGTGAGACATCTTTCCATTTCTTTCGGCTCTTCAGAAAGTATATTTTCTTCTTTTTAAGCTCTAATTTCAGCTTGGCTATTTGAGTAGTCTTCTCATTTGCAACAGCTATGACCTGTGAACCATCTTCTATCATTTCATCAATGAAATCATATAACACCTTACCCTTGGAGGGAAATTTCTCCACCTTTTTCATCATTGGTTCCTCGATGTTCACCATGGCCATAGGTTGTACATTCCCGAAAGAGCCTACAATATTCCTCAAAACTGCTACATAACACTCAACTTTCTCCTTGTACATATTTCCGGCCTACTCCATCTTATCAAGCCTTCCTGCTAATGCATCTAGGACCACTTGTGCATCTTCCTTTGCACTTGAATTTGTCACTTTTCCAAGCTGGACTCTTGTGACAGTGTAATCCTCCATGTTTACATCACCTTCTTCTTGTGGGGGTAGACCAATCTCTACAAACTTGTGACTAGATTTGTCAACATGAGGCCTTGAATGAACTTTCACCTTTTTCTTCCCCTTAGCTTTTGGAGGAGCTGTCTCTTCAAGATCAAGCTCATCTGGGGAGATCATTTGTTTCTTTCACTTCAATACTTGAGAGATCAGCCAAGGAGGAAGGGAGGAAGTATATGCTTCTTGACTTACTATCAACTCTTGTGTCGCAACCACTTCTATAGAAATAGTTGATATTGTGAAAATAAAAGTAGTATCAGTCATGATAGCTCCAGTGGACTGCAAACCAAGTGGATTCTACAAAGACTCATTCATGAACCTGTGAAATTCAACCTCTGAAGAGATATCAAAAGATGGAGATGATAAATTGGGAATGGATGAGGGAGAACTTGACAAAACATCAACAATTTGTAAGTTGGAAAGTGTAGGAGGAGTGGTAAGGATTGTTGACATTGAAGGGGAATAGAAACATCTACTGCATACAAAGTTGTTGTAGGAGGAGGTGAAGTAGGAAGAGGAGGTGGAGGAGTGGTAGGATTTGAGGGGGTATGAGGGACATTTGAAGTAATAGGTGATGATGTTCGAGGAAGATCTTCAACAATATTCTCATGGGGAGATAGAGGTTGTTCATCATCATGCCTAAGTTCCTTCTCATTACCTTCTTCTTCACCTTCGTCTTCTACAAATTGCTCCTCATTAGATTCTTATCAGATTCTTCACCTTCGTCCTCTTCTTCTTCTTTGGATGATTGTTCCTCAAAAGCAAGCTCCTTTCCTTCTACATGTGTTTGTTCAGATTATGTTGCCTCTTGTTCTTCAATTATTTTTGTAACACTCTTACCAAAGGTGAACTTGATATTAGGACCTCTTTGGGAAGAAGAGGGAGTAGCCACATGTTTGTTTTTTGTGTGAAGCTCCTGTCATTGGTTGGTTTCTCCTCCTAGTGTTTCTCCTTCTAATTTTGACTTGAAATATTTCATTTGGAGGCCATGTTTATGCAACCATTCTACTGTGTTGTGTAAGATGGGAGCAAGCCTTTCTTTGATAGAGACACTTTCCTTTTTAGACCATTGTATTGGAGGTAAGGGCCTCCAGGCAATTTCATCTTCTTCATAAGTAGAGTTTATGATGTTGCTCGGATCTTTGAAATCCTCTAGTAGATCAGCTACACCAAGATCTCTAGTCTACTCTACTGTCAACCTACAAAAATCCATTTTATGGATGTCTTCTTCATCTTTGCAGTCCGCCCATATGTCTTCAAAGAGGTAGAAATGTCAATGATCTTTCTTTAATTTCCTATTCACATCTCGGTAGTCAAAGTCAAATCTATATATATAAGTTCTTATAGTCATGATTTGCATTTCTGTAGCAACTAACTTTGCTTTTTGTGCACTATGAATGGTATATCTCCCAATTGTCAATGGAAACCTAAAGCCTGGCTTGTGAATTCTCTGGCATTCCTTGTGAACTGAGATCAATTTTCTACATGGCTCCATTATTATCCACTTATCTGAGGGATATTTGGGCAACATGTATGGATAACCAACTTATAAAAACCTACTCTCATATAGGTGAAAGTTGGAAACTGCAAAAAAATACATCCAACCTTACTATCCACTTTGTAGGCTTCATCTGATACTCATTTATTTTCAAGAGTTGGATCATAAGTGAACAACAGGGGTGCAAATAAGGCATCTGTGACTCCTCTAAAATCATGAATACTTTCTCTTCATTTTAATTGATAATAGAACTCATACACAAGTACAAAATGTTTGTTTCCCTTTGTAGACAACCCTGGAAATTGCCTCATTACTACAACAACATATACCAAATAGGAAGTCATGTAAAATTTCAAAGTAGTTGGAACATTGATCAATTATTCATGGATTTCATCACTTATCTGAGTTCCCCAATCAATATGTTCTTTCTTTCTCCTAATGATGTAGATGTACTCATACATCCAATCTTAAAAATTACATGAAACAGGCAATCCTTTAACCCTGCTCAGGAGAGTAATCATATCCCTAACATCCTCTTTGAAATCACTTCAAGGAAGCGCTTTAGGCCACCTTGAGATAGTAGTCCTTGGAGATTTCAACCATTGAGTATTAATCAATGTTTTAGTTTTGTTGCGATCACTATCATAGACCTCCTATGCTTGTTGAATTGAGATTTTTGTATATTGTTCCATGTGTGGAACCCAAAAAATAATATCAAAGAATTTAGGATTTAATCTCATCATGACTTGTCTTGAGGAATCTCTTACACTTCTGTCATCTCAGATGTAATGAGATGCACCTTGGAGAACAAACTTTGTGTTATGAGTAGAATTTGGGAATGTAGATGTAGACACCTAAATTTGACCACTTCCATATGGTCAAAAGCGTCTCCTTAACCATCCTTTTGCTCGTTTAATTTTTCCTCTTTGCCAGTATTAATTAAATCACTCATTTAATTAATATTTTGTGTTCTGCATAAGGTTTCTAAAAGTATTTAATTTAATAAATATTTTTCCCCTCTTTCCTCTCTAAATTAAATAAATGTATCACTTTATTTAATTTAGTCATATTATCTTTTGGGATTTTAAATTTATTTTTAAATTCCTCACTTTCTCTCTCATTGCCACATCCTCCAACTTTTGCAAGTTGGTTTCTAATCCCTCTTAGCAATTTAACCCTCTTTCTTAGTCATAATTAATTTATGGTTAAGATGTGCACACCCATAATCTTCATTAGGGTCCCATCCTCCATAATTTCCCACTTGCCTCCAATATGTCATTAATTTTTCTAATCAAGTACTTGCACAACCTTAGTCACTTAATTAAGTCATCCCTAATCCCCATATCAATTATGGAATGTGTCATAAGTCAACCTTATTAAAGGCTTTCTCTTTTTGAAGAAGGCACTCCATTCCCCATGTGAATTTTTAATTCACATTTAATCCCCCAACGCCTTCCTTGGAATTTAAATTTTTTCTTTCATCCCCATGAGGATATTTGAGGAATTTTTTAATTCCACAAATGTCCTCTCACCCACATGGGGACAAGTACCTCATTTATAAGGAGTTCTTGTCTCAATCCCAAGGTACTATGTACTCCCTCCATGTCATGTACTATCCTTCCACCTCATGTACACATCACCTTTTTTGAGCCACTTCACATGCCACATGTCAAGATGTGAGGGCTTGTGTGTTCTCAAGTCACCTTAGCCCTACATCTTAATCTTGGTGGCTCAATCTCAACCATCCATTTACCTAGAGAATTCCAAAATCTCTATAAATACCCCCTCTTTTCTCTTATTTTAGGGGAGATCATTCATGCTATCCAAACTCTTGCAAAAAAAAAAATTGAGCCATACTTAGCCATTTTTCATACTTGCACCCACTTTCATCCATTTTTTTTATCCATCTTACAATCCACCTTTGCATCTCTTGCCATCCAAGGAGCATACAACACCAAAGATCGAAGGGCCAACCAAAGGATCGATTCGGGACAAGGAAAAAGGTTTCATTTTGTTGTATTTATCTTGTATTGAATCCAACTAAGCTAATCTTGAGGTGTAGGGTGTCTTTTGTTGTTATTTTTCACTCTCTTGTTTGTTGTTCATTTTCTAACACTAAAATTTTCCCTATCACATTTCTGGCATGTCCAGTGGGACCCACAAATGGGTCTCTTGCTTTCACGTTTGTTGTTTTTTGACTTTTAGCAGGTGCAAGTTACAGAGGGGCAGACCCAACCTACAGAGGGGCAGACTTGACCTTCCTGGGGCGGACCCAACCTACAGGGGTGGACCTGCCCTCCACAGGCGGACCCGACCTTGCCCAGGGGCGAACCTGCCCTCCACAGTCTCGAGAAAATGTTTTGGAAAGTTCTTCATAGATAGGCGAACTTGACCTACAGACAGCCGGACCTGACCTCTACATAGTCGGATTTTCCCTAGACAATTTTTTCCAAAAGGTAAAATTTCACTTTTTAGCAATCTTTTTGGTTGTTTTAAGGGGTTTTTTAACCCCTAATTTAGGTACATAGTTTAATTAGGAGGTGTCAATCAACCTTGTTTGCTATGTTTGTGGGTGAGCTATTTGACGTATATAATCCCCTTGTGCCATTCGGCGATCCTGAGTGACAATAAATCGTAGCTTACCAAGTCCTTTGAGTCCACCTCTTTTATTTTTCTTAGCAGGACCTGCTTGGGGATTTCATCATCCCAAGGGACGATTTCAACCATGCATACCGATGGGATATATAAAGGGGAGAGAGCGAAAGTTGTACCTCAATCCAACCACATTGTAATTGGTGAAGCATTAGGATGATGTGAAGAGTTGGTTTGAGCCTTTAAGGTTCCCGACTCATGCTTGTAACGGGTTGGTGTTCACGGTTTGGGCCTCACGTACCGGGTGTATATTGAGGACTCCCTAGTAAACATGTTCATCCTAGATTAGAAGACTTTGTCGACCATACCATTTCTACTAGACTTAGAATTGTGTTGTCTGAATTGTCTTCTTTGTGCAAAACCAGTAATTGTCTGATTCATTTTACTCAGCCATATCCTTTTCATTGATGATTGTTGTGTTTTGAGTCCTTTGTCTTAGTCCTTTTGTCAAAAGTCAAGTTTAAACTTGCAAACAGCCGGACCTGACCTGCAAACAGCCAAACTTGACCTGCAAATGGCCGGACTTGACCTCCCAATAGGCAAACCTACCCTTCAGGGGTGAACTTGACCCATCCAGGGCCAGACTTGACCTATAAACCAGTCCTTTGGAGCCTATTTTAGCTATTTTTGACCAATTTTTTCTCCATAGGTGGACCTACCCTCCCGACAGGTGGACCTGCCCTTTGGACAGGCAGACTTTCCCTCCTCAGGTGGACCTGACCCATCTAGGGGCGGACCTGACCTTTGACCCACCCCTTTTAGGCCTGTTTTGGTAAAATTTGACCATCTTTTGTTCCTTGGGCTGAATTTCCCTTCACAGGGGTAGACTTGACCCTTGACAGATCAACTTCTTCATCTGTTTCATCATTTGGGACCCTCATTTCATCATTTTGATCACTTATCTCCTCGTTTTGAACATCCGTACAACTGTTTCGAGAATCCGTTTGCCATCCTAAACGTTCATCCCCTCATTTCGAGAATCTGTTCACCCATTCAGAGTCCTCATTTACCCATTTCAAACCCACGTCCTGGTTATCTTTCCCTCGTTTCGAACCACCGGTATCCCATTGAAACCTCATTAAAGCGGTTATCTGAATTGACCTAGGTGTTCATCTCTAATCGTCATCCATCAAAACTGACTTAGGATTGTCATCCATCCTAAGTCAGTCATCCTCGTCGGCCCAATCAATCCACTTCAATCTCAAGTTGGATTTGGTGCCATTATCACACATTCACCCTTTAGTCAGTTAATCAACACCTAGAGTTACCAAGGATCACTCTTGAACTCAATTTTAGATTCTGATCATTATTATTCATCCTAATCAATCATCAATCCAAATCAAATCATCATATCATCCAATTCAGATCGACCCATTGTCTACCAATCAACCCAACCTAATCTTGTCAAACAAAATCCACTTCAGTCAAACCAGATCAATCCTATCGAGCCACGTCCTTGTCGGCTAATCAATCATCAAATCGAATCAATCCTATCGAGCCACATCTTTGTCGGCTAATCAATCATCAAATCAAATCGATCCTTTCATCACCAAGGTCATTCTAGCATCCTAGTCCATCATATCATCTTGCATGCATGTTTAGACCTGGTCACAAACAAGGAAAATGGTCGAACAACAATCCCAACCAAACATCCCTCAAGATCCGAACAACGCAGCTAATGCCTCATAAGACCCCCATAACGGTGTGAACATCCCTTAAGATCCGCACAATGGTACATCATCACAATCCAATATCGACGGTCAAAAAACATCACCCCCCGGGGATGAAAACATGGTCATTCAACCTGAAATTATATTTGAGGAACACTTTAGTAACCTGGTCAATGTGCAAATGACAGATTGCCTTCTTGAAAAACATGGAGAAGAAATCATGGCCCACTTAATTGAAAAGGGAGTTAAGCTGACATCAGGTATCGACCTATCCAAGTATGGTGGTTCCACACCTAATATACCCCAAGGTTCACACAATGCACCAGATAGTTCATATGTCCCCAATGTTCCTCCCGTAGAAGGTTGGCATCAACCTGAATTCGACAACGTCGTTCTGTATCCCGTTAGTAATCCTCTGAATCCCGCCATCTCAATCATAGGGGCTCCTCAAACAGTTGATCGCAACGATTCTTTTTCCTTTGGCATGCCACAACCATTAATGCTAACAACACCACCCCTTTCAAATCCACCTCCTGTCAGCACTAGGGGCAGTCCTTTTACTGCAGTACCACCGCCTTTTGGGGCCATAAACCTACCATCGCCTTCATATGCATCCCTGTAGCCTCCCTAATCTAACCTACTTCCTCCATCATTGCCACAAGGTACATCCCAACCGAATGTCCCCTTTAGTACCCAACAACCTCCTTTGCAAAACACCCCTATGTTATATCGGCCACCCCAGCAACAACAACCACTATATAACCCACTGATTTCTTCACAACAACCACCATACCAGTCACAAAGCAATCTGTCCCAACCTCCCACTCAAACCATATCTTTGTTCCTCGCATCCATCCTACGTCCGCGCGCTCAAACACAACACAACATCCCGTATCAACCCACACAACATCTCACATCACATCAGTAACCACCACAACATCATTATTACCATAACCAACAGTAGTCCCAGCAACAACCACTTTATGCGGCATCCCAACAGTCACAACAATACCCTCAGTATCAGCAGGTCAATCCACAACATCACA
The DNA here is from genome assembly GCA_007258455.2 of Sequoia sempervirens. NCBI lineage: Eukaryota > Viridiplantae > Streptophyta > Pinopsida > Cupressales > Cupressaceae > Sequoia > Sequoia sempervirens. Next base: position 278,002,430 of record VDFB02075321.1, read on the forward strand.
TCCAAGCTCCTCAACAACCTACCTCACATTTTTACCAAACAAATCTGTACTATACCTCACAACAACAACCCACGTATCAACAAAATCCCCTGGCATACCAACAAGGGATGTCATCATCCCACTATCAAAATCCATACCTCAACAATCTGACGCTCTCTCAGCATGACCCTTTATCGTCCTACCATCCATATCCATCCAACCTGACACCAATCAACTCAGATCTGTTAGAAATCAAAGCCGCCCTAAAAGATCTTCAAGTTGGGACTGGCAAACAATCGTTCAAGTTTGAAGACATATGCCTGTATCCATTCGATCCCTCCATCTCATTGATCCCCTTCCCTAAACATTTTGAAATACCAAAATTCAACAAATATAGGGGGAACAAAGATCCTAAGGCCCACTTGCGAGAGTTTTACTCCCAATGTCAAGAGGTTATGCACAATGACAACTATCTCTTGCACCTGTTCCCACGAAGCCTGACGGGAAATGCCTTGGAGTGGTTCATGAGCCTCGAATGAGGGTCCATAAAGTCTTTTGTAGACCTGTCATAAAAATTTGTCTCCTACTTCTCCTTCAATTTGGAGGACACTGACACCTTAGATCTCCTCAAAGAGAAACAACGTGGGGGGGAAACCTTTGCTAGCTACCTTCAAAGGTGGCGTGCGCTAGCAAGCCGAATGAAAACCCCTCTAAAAGAGAAGGACATGGTCACCCTCTTCGTGGAGAACTCTCATCCTGACATGGCTCATAATTTTAGGTTGCACTATGTCACCACTTTCAAAGAGATAGTGGAAAAGGGACCCATCCTTGAACGTGCCCTTGTTACCAAAGGGCACATCAAGATACAACTAGGACAAGGAAAGGTCATTCGGTGACAAGCCACGTTTTTGGAACAAGAACAAGAACGCAATGAATGACAGCGTCACTGATACTAAACACGTCCAAGTGGCTAATACATCCCAGAGACAACAACCATCCATACCTAACGCCATATCCGTACCCCAGGGGGCACCTCATCCTCCTCAACAGTCAAACCAGAACAATCAAGGGAATGCTAAATGCCAATATACTCAATTAGGAGAACCCCTGAGCGTCATCTTCAATAAGTTGTTACAGATCAACTACCCAATCACCTACCCTGTCGCCAAACCACTTGACGAATCCAAACCTAAGCCTGCCTAATTTAGGGAAAATGAATATTGTGAGTTCCATAAAATCAAAGGACACACTATGAATAAGTGTCAAGGTCTCAAAAACTATGTCCAAGATCTTATTGATCGAGAAGATATCAAATTCGACACTAGTCAAGCTTCGTTTTCCAATGCTCAATTACAAATATATCAAAATGCCTTTCCAAACCATAATCAAGGCGCGAGCACCTCGAGCAGCAATCCCCAAGACAACAACACAAATAACATAAGCTATAAGAATGTACCCCTCAATTACGAGGGTATTATCCATTACATTGAGCAGGTAGAACCCCGTGTATCTATGATACATGTCAAAGCCAAAGACCCTCAGTGTGTTGTTACTACATGATGAACCCGCATCACCGTCCTTGTGGCCTCTGCACCCGCCCAGCCAAGTCCTATAAACTCTAAGTACAACATTCTAGATGACCTAGGGAAGACCCCTGCTCAGATCTCAATCTTGGATCTACTGAAGTCTTCTCCTGTACATCAAGAAATCCTCACTAGAGCCTTACAGGAAACCCATGCACCTAATGACATCGATCCTACACGATTCCAAGCTTTGGTAGGACACCTGGCTTTATCTTATCAGTTGCACTTCAGCTAGAATGGCATGCCAAATATCGATGTCAATCATAATCGCCCCTTGCATATCGAAGTCGTGGTTGCCCGTCATAAAATAAAAAGGGTCTTGGTAGATAATGGCTCTGCCCTCAATCTGTGTACTCTGAAATTCATAAAATAGGTGGGGTATACTCAAGCAAATTTAAGTAATCAAATCATCATGATCAAGGCCTATGATAATGCAAAAAGGAATTCAAAGGGAATTATCAGTCTTCCTATCTAAGTGGGACCTATGGTTCAGTACACTACTTGTCATGTCCTTGATCTGGACTTGCCATATAATCTCCTCCTTGGCCACCCATGGCTCCATGCTATGCAAGTCGTCCCCTCCATGTATGTCTAAAATTCCTGGTTAATGGATAAGAGGTCACCATCTATGCTGATCCCAACCATTTGAATACTGACGCGCTTTAGAAGTGTCATTTCCCCATTTACATTATTGTCCCAGGGTTGAAATGGGGGCATCTTAGTCATCATCTGCTAATCCACCCTCCACCATGACAACCACTCCATCTTCCACCACCGATCCTACAGTCACAAAAGTCCAGATCATTGACAAGGGGTGTGGTGAATATGAAATGCATACTGCTCTTAATGTAGCAACCATGCCACCGTCACCACATGAGTACAGTCAACCTTCACGTGCTACTCCAAAGGAAGACAAGACTATCACTTTTAGTGTTAAAAACATCCCTACTACCACTATCTGGTCCCCAAGTATCAAGATTGATGCACTAGAAGAGGATATAAGTCAATGGGTATACTGAGAAGAACCCCAACCAAATCCTCTAAAGGAATATTTTCAAGAAGCATATCCTTGGTCAGCTAAGTTTGCAGAAAAGTATAACTACCAAGGTAGGGGCCTAGGTAAAGAAGAACAAGGGCGGTTGCAACCTATTGATACATCAAAGCTTCCAAAGAACATAGGCATCGGATACGACAAAAAGCAAAAAGGCCATGCGACATCATCTAATACTTCCAATAGTGTTGCCATGGACAATGGCTCATTGGAAGACATACCTGAGGATGAATCCATCATACGTGCATATGATGGTGTTGATCACACCGACTTGTCATCCATGTTCGAATGCCTATTTGTCTATACCATTAGCCTATCACTTCATCACCCTAAGCTTATTGATTGGGACCTACGTGACATCACACCCGTCAATATGTCTGCGGATACATATGTCAACCTCATGGGATTGGGGGAGGATGAACACTCCAGTCGCAAAAATAAGAATAAGAGAAATAAAAAGCGGTCATCTAGTGAAAACCTCCCCGAGGCACTTCCTGACCTTGAAAAAGTAAAAATAAAGGATGCATCCGATGGCGAAACCCTCAAAGAGGCACTGGAGGATGGAGATGTTCATCTTCCCCTTGTGGGAATGCAGCTATCTACATGATCGTCCATCCTAATTGAAGAGACTCGAGAAGTTAATCTTGGTATTGCCAAAACTCCTAAGATCACATATGTGGTCAAATCACTCTCAGATCCATAACAGTCATTGTTCAGTTACTCCAAGAGGGTTTTGTTAACTTTGCTTGGTCATATTCAAAAATTTTGGGCTTGGATCCCGCTTTAGTGGTTCATCATCTAGATGTTTTCCTTGATGCCAAGCCTGTCAAACAGAAGCTCTGCAAGATGCATCCACAGGTAGCATTATTAGTCAAGAAGGAACTGGAGAAATTACTAGATGCAGGTTTTATCAAACCAATTGACTACTCTGAATGGATCTCCAATATAGTACCAGTTTCCAAACCAAATGGATACATCAGGATCTGCACAGACTTCAGGGATCTTAACAAGGCTTTCCCAAAGGACAACTTCCCTCTGCCTAACATTGACATGTTGGTCGACCTCATAGTAGGACATGAGATGTTATCCCTTATGGATGGTTTCTCTGGTTATAATCAGATCCGAATTGCACCTGAGGACCAACACAAGACCACTTTCACAACACCTTGGGATACCTTCTGCTACAATGTTATGCCCTTTGGTCTCAAAAATGTAGGGGTGACATATCAGCGGGCAATGACAGTCATCTTCCATGACCTTATCCATATCATCATGGAGGATTATGTTGACGACTTGTTAGGAAAATCCAGAACTCGAGCAGAACATCCTACCATCCTGAAAAAGATCTTTGAATGATTGGAACATTACAAGTTATGACTAAATCCAAAAAAGTTTGTCTTCGGTGTCACATTAGGAAAATTGTTGGGTTTCATAGTCTCTCGAAGGGGTATTGAAGTTGATCCCACCAAGGTGAAAGCTATTCTGGACATGCCACCCCCACGCAATCTGAAATAGTTAAGAAGCCTCCAAGGGAAGATGCAATCCATCCATTGGTTCATAGCTCAGCTTGTGGATAAGTGTCAGCCATTCACTCATCTTCTGAAGAAAGACTCCACCTTCCTATGGAACCAACAGTGTTAGAAAAGTTTCGATAAGATCAAAGAATACTTAGCTCATCCACTGATCTTGATGCCACCTATTCCAGGGAAACCCCTCCTACTGTATATCTCTGCCACTTCAGTCGTGTTGGGGGCATTGTTAGCACAACATGATGAATCATTGAAAGAGAGGGCGATCTACTACATCAGTCGGACATTGGTCGGCTATGAATTAAACTACTCTCCCATGGAAAAAGCTTGTCTCGTAGTGGTCTTTAGCACACAGAAACTCCGACATTACATTCTCAGCCATCCCGTCAAATTAATTGCTAAGATTGATCCACTAAAGTATCTGTTATCCAGGACCACCTTGACTGGCCACATGGCCAAGTGGGTCATGCTCCTAAGTGAATTTGACATAGAGTATGTGGAGCAAAAATCCATAAAGGGACAAGTCATAGCTGATTAGTTGGCTGAGGCACCATTAGTAGATGCTTACCCTCTGGACATTGAATTTCCAGACGAAGAAGTATACACAATTACAAAAGCACTAGCTTGGACATTGTATTTTGATGGCTCATATACTCATAATGGATCAGGCACAGGGATTTTATTAGTTACCCCTCAAGGTGATTACATTCCAAAATCATTTAGGATAGCATTCCCGTGTACCAACAACATGGCAGAGTATGAGGCCCTCCTCACTGGCCTTCGAATTGCAAAGGAGTGGCACATTACTCACTTGAAATTCTTTGGTGATTCATTATTAGTCATCAAGCATGTTAATGATATATTCCTAACAAAAGATGATAAGTTTTTTCCCTATAAACGCATGGTGGATGATTTCAAGAAATATTTCACCTTCATACAATTTGACCAAATTCCTAGGGTACAGAACAAAGCAGCTGATGCAATGGCCACTATTGACTCCCTGATTGACATGCCCAAAGATCGGACAAAATGTGAGTTCCTTGTGGAACAACTTTTAATCCTAGCATATGATATTCCTGAGACTGACATGGTGTGCGATATCATGGGTACCACTTCCCCCTGGTACCAAGACATATATACCTATCTCCACGATAATATTCTACCCCCAGACCTCACATGAAACCAACAAAAATCCTTTATTCACCATTCGGACCGATACATTATCATTGGTGATACACTTTATCATTGTGGGTATGATGGGATCCTCCTTAGGTGTCTGAATGAGACCGAAGCCTGCATGGCACTAACAGAGGTACATAGTGGTGTTTGTGGGGCTCATTCCAATGGTATGGCCCTGGCCAAAAGGATTCTCTAAGCTATATATTATTGGCCTACATTAGAGCATGATGCTTGTGAATTTGTGAAGTGTCTTCCTTGCCAACAACATGCAGATTTGATTCATGCTCCAGCACAGGATCTTCAGCCCCTCCTACCACCGTGGCCATTCTCTTAATGGGGTTTCAACTTGATTGGCAAGATTTACCCACCATCCTCTGACGGCCATACATTCATAATTATTTCCACTGAGTACTTCACTAAGTGGGTGGAAGCAATGCCACTCTCATAGATCACCAGTATTCAAATTTCAAAATTCATCCTTTACCATATTCTCTGCAGATATGGTATCCCATCTGCCATCCTATCCGATAACGGAAAACCTTTCAAAAAATGAGCCATGAAACACCTCTGCGACACCTTCCATATCCAACATCATTGGTCAATGCCTTATTACCCCTAGGGTAATGGTCAGGTAGAAGCAACCAACAAGACCCTCATCCGCAATCTCAAAGAGGTTTTCAATAACACTGGTCGAGATTGGCACCTCCATATTCATCTCGCCCTCTAGGAATATCGTACATCCATCCGCACCCCTACTGGCGCCACCCCCTATTCTTTAGTCTATGGCACCAAAGCCATCTTTCCAATTGAAGTTGAGATCCCATCACTGAGAATTTCCCTAAAAAATCTTATTAGTGAGGAGGATGCTTGTGTTGCACGGCTTGCACAACTGGAGTTACTTGATGAAAGAAGAATCAAATCCTACAATCACCTGCAAGCATATCAAAAATGCCTCAAGCGTCACTACAATAAGAAGGTTCACCCTCGACAGTTCCAGGTGGGTGATCTTGTCCTTAAAGAGAATCAACATACTCAGCAAGACTGAGACAAGAAAGGAAAATTTGAAGCAAACTGGTTGGGGCCCTATATCATAGCCGCCAAATATGGATCTGGGGCATACAGGTTGACTACTCTTGAAGGAGAGCCCCTCAAAGAAACCATCAATATCATGCATCTGAAGAGGGTCTACACCTAAGTCTGCTTGGTAACCCCACCTAAAAAATCAAAAAATCAAAAAAATAAAAATAAAAATAAAAAAATCATAAAAATCCAAAAATAGTAAAGAGAAATAAGTTCATCCTATGGTGAAAACCACTTCTTGGTGGTGCCTTGGATAAGTATAGATGGTGAAAACCCGGTAACAAGTGTCATCCATAGAGGGCTTAATCATTATCTACCTAGCATCACAGTTATTTTATGCTTTCATTCGCACTATCATCCTCACCCATCCCATTCTTGACCGCTTGGTATATTTTGATTGAGCATTGGATGATCCATTTATGTTGTCCCTCATCCTGACCTTTTCAGTATCCCACTCTGAGCTTATTTTGTTCATCTCCTTGTTGGTCGGTTTGTGTCATCACATAGGATCATCCATCGTGTCGATCTCCATCTAAATCACATCATGTCGCATCCTTGGTCGAACTACGTTGCCCCTACGCTGTCACGTAGGCAAGGTTGATCATTTGATCTACCCCCGGGGTATTCTGACCATCCTGTGTTGGTCATTCATCATTTTCCTTCATCGTCCTCTTTCTACTTTATCCATGGTCTTTTCTTGAACTACGAGGGCTCTGCGCTTTCACATAGGAAAAGCTAATCTCTGATCGGCCCCCGAACCCCTAGGTCTGTAGGGTGTGTTAGTCTGTGTCTTTGTCTGGATCGTTCTTCACAAAAAAAATCCCCTAGTGTCAAGACATCTGGCTAATGGAAAACATCTGGCATTAAACTGAGTCATTCTAGTCTAGTTTCCATCATCGGTCTCAACAGGATGCATCCTTCCTAGCAAACCACATCAATCCCATCCATTCCCTTAATCCTATGGCAAAGGATGTTTTGAAATTAATTGTGATCTTTTGATGTTTTTGGATTTTGATTATCATTTGAGCTCCCTATCAACACTTGTCATGGTCACCTTGATCCATCATATCATGGTGTTCTTTGACTGGTCAACATAGGAGCATATCTTGCTCTTTTCTTTGTTGTTGTCTTCTCGGTTGTCCCACGTAGTACCCACCAAGATCCCTGAGGTCTTGTGTTATGCTGGGGCATCCTTGTGTGTTTGTGGTTATTCCACTACCTGGCTCGACCAAGGTCATCATGACCTTGGGGTGTTGGGGTAGCCTTTCTATTTGCTATGTTTGTTTCATGCATAGGATTCCAACTCGCCTTGGTCTTACATATCAGGGTATTCGGTATATTATGCTATAGCAAAAATCAATTCTCCAAAGATGGAAAATTGCGTTCTTGCACTGCATTTCATTTCACTACATACACCCTTCATTCAACCTTGTCCATGACCCATGACTGGTGATTTAGGTTGTGCAAATCTTGACTCTTTTTCCCTCTTGATCTTCCTCTCAGGGTACTAAGGGTTTTTTGACAGATGCGGTATCACACCCACAATACACTTATCGCCTATCTGCATTCCCATACATGTCCTTATTAACACTTAGGTTTGCATTATAGGAACTCATGTTTCATTCATATTTCATGTTACATTATAGGTTCAATACATTTCATAGCTCATAGGCTGATTAAATTAAGCATCAATAGTTTCATTTACCCATACACATTCATATTAACATTTACATCCTAATTACATTTCATACCAAATATCCATATCATCTTGCATGAAATAAACATAGGCTTATAGGTTCAATACATTTCATAGCTCATAGGCTAATTAGATTAAGCATCAATAGTTTCATTTACCCATATACATCCATATTAACATTTACATCCTAATTACATTTCATACCAAATATCCATATCATATCATAAACATGTGCATAAATAAATCAACTCATACATCCACATAGGCATGAAGTATCATATGCTCATACATCCACATAAGCATGTAGTATCATAAATATGTGCATAAATAAACCAAAGTATCCATCTACATAAGCGGGAAATATCATACACATGTGCATACATAACTAAATCACCCATCACAAAAAACATAATGCATAGTGTCAATAAGGACTGTCCCATATCATAATCAAAATAATACAATGTACGTCATATATCCATCATAAATCATCAAATAAGGTACAAAATCCATCATATATCCACAACATATCCATCATACATCATCAAATGAGGTACAAAATCTAAAGATGTAGAGCATCTTTGATCTCTACCGATAAGTACTAAACACTGCATCTTGTGTCTGTCAAAAAACTAGTATCTTGTCATTTGATCTCTAGCTGTCCTACTGTGAGCTACCCACATCTTATCTTTGAGGAGAATCTGACACTGGCCCTCTATGAGTGGGAGTCCCTTGGTAACCACCGAGAGGAGTCCGCCGATAGTCATTGTATCCTCTGGTACGTGTCCCTAATGATTGGGACAATGTCGGCATCTAGGGTACTTGTATAATATAGCGTGTTGTGCATTGCGTTGGATCTAGAACAACATGCTCATACGCGCACCTCCAATAAATTGACTCCTGCATATAATCATCTCGCTGCACAGCATGATGCCTAGCGGCATTCCGCTCAAGTCTATACCTGTCTTGATCTTCGCTAATAACTCTTTGCTCCTGTACCCAGGCCTCCTGTGCCACTGTCAGCTGTTGTACATGCTTTGTAGCCTTGTCTCTCTCAGCCTCTAGCCTGTAACTGTGCCTGTACCCCCTATACCTCTGCCCCTGGCTCGCCCCCCGCACCATGCGTTGCCCGCAGCTGAACCTGTGTTGTGTCTCGCTCACTCTGCAATGTCTGCATCTGTATCTCTGCGGCATCCCTCTCTCTCTGTGCGGCCTATTCCCAAGCCTTTGTTGCATCCCTGTTCCTCTAAAGTGCCTGAAGTCTCAACTCGGTAGAATCTCGCTCTCACCAAAGACCTGACACCTGTGACACCACTGCATCCCTCTCTCTAGAGAGACTGAACCTCTGACTCTGCCACCTACCACTCACTCTCCGCCACCTGAGCGCGTGCCTATAGCACATCCCTATCTGCCTCTAAGACCTGCACCTGTGCTTGTGCCACATCTATCTTTGACCATAGCATGTGCATCTCTCTCCTCGTTTCCTCTCTCCATTGCATCAACCCCATATCCCCAATTGTTTGCTCTAAACAGTCCACCCTGTCTCTGAGCTCAACTCGCTCCCAGTGCAAATCTGCTCTCTCCCTCCATAATTGCTCTTGCTCTCCCTGTAGACCCTCTGTATCTCTGGCAGTCCCTGTCCTAGTCTCTGACGGTTCCTGCCCTGTCACCCCTCCAACAGCCTGTCGTATCGCCACCTCTACCACCAAACGGTCTTGTTCCCACCTCACTGCATATCCCTCCTCATGCTCACTAGCCACCTCTGCTTGCAATCTCTCTATCTTTTCCTGCAGGTCAACTACCTCATCTCGTGCATCATCCCTCTCTCTCATCAATTTCCTCTTCGTATCAGACACCAATGTGGTCAAGACTGACTAGTCTCTCTCACCCTGGGAGAATCACATTTGTAGCTCGCTTAGCGTTGCCTCTAATCTGACCCGCTCTGCCTTTGTCTGTCGAAATCGCTGCTCGCTGAGGCGCAGTCTCTCTAGAGTCTCTCTCAACACCACCGCGGGATCCTCTCCTCTGGGAGGTGTTGTCGACAGTGGTTGGAGGTCATACACATTGGAATCAATGTCCATCTCTTGCGGCTCCTACCCCTCACTCTCTGTCGACACCTCTATCACATCCACATCTATCACTGAGGGGGCTCCCCCTCTCCTTGTCATCCTCTCTTATGCTCTACTGGCCTCGCCCTCTTATGGCCATGTCTGCCTCTTATCTCTCCTGCGCTCTGTTGGTCTTAGCCTCCTCCCCTCTCTCCTGCTACTGACCTCTTGGGGATGCACATGCCTCTTGGCTCCTCTCTCTCTGGATCTCTGGCCCATATCCTATTCTACTACAGCCTTGGCCTCATCCTCTCCCTCCTCTGCTCCATCTCCTCCTCGAGCTCCGTGTCGTCGTCTCCTCCTCTTGGTTGCCCTCACTAGCTCCTCGGTTGCTCCAACAGCCTCCTATCTCCTCCTGACTGCCCTCACTAGCTCCTCAGCTGCTCCTACCACCTCCTATCCCTCCCCCTATTGTCCTCCTCTTGCCTAACCTCCTCTCTATCGCCCTGGGGGTACCGGTCCTACCGCCCTCAACTGTCTCTCATCCTCTGACCCGAACCCTAGTTCTCCCTCAATCGACACTACTGGGGTAATCCGTGGCAGTGGATGTCGCCTGAACCACTGCCAATATCGATCTGTCACCCCTGCATCCCTTTGCCCCTCCTGCTTTTCTGGGTATGGCACAAACTATAGTGTCTCTAGCTTTTCCCACACTGCATCTAGACCCAGTGCAACCCCCTATGGCTGCTCTCGTGACAGTCGCCGAAACATCACCCGCCCCGCGGGAATATCCTGCCTCACTCCAAATTGTCGTGTCACCCGATCGGGTTTGTGTAGCTCCACTACAAGTGAAACTCTCCCAACCATATAATAGCGAGTAAAGAAGTAACTGCTGTGTGCCTCCTCATCATCCCTCCAGCCCCTGAAACACTACATCATATAAGGCCGCCACACTATCATCTCCACCTGCACATCATCCAACCGCCTCCTCCATACATCTACATCTCTCACATCCCGATACCATAGTATCGCTCCCGCCTCTGCCCCCATCCCCAAGCCACGACCTCTCTATCATCCTGCTCTCCTAATCTGTGCACAATCAGCCTGGTCACCCTGACGTGCTCCCAAGCCCAAACCTGTAGTAGTGTGACATGTGCCACACTCCGCGCCCTCCGGTAACATACCCGGTGCATATCCCGATATAGTTGTGCCAACATGCAGGTCCCCCACGCAAATTGCCCCTCTCGGCCCTTGATGATATGTTGAATCACCTCGACGAACCTAAGATACAGGAATCGACCACTCCAGTCTGGCACTAGGATCCCGCTAATCAATCCTGCTAGGTATAGTGACAATGTCGATACCCTAAAAGACTGACATTTGTCCACATCCAGCTGCCCCCGCTGAATTGGTAGATCATCACAACCAAATACAATATGCATAGACTCATCCAGCGCCTCACCTGCTGTCCAACACTTGCTAATTGCAAGCCCTGCTATAAGGAGCTTCAAAATCTGCCATACATCCTCCAAGGTCACTGTCATCTCCTTAGTCGGTAGTTGGAACGTCGATGTCGCTAAGTCTAAGCGCTCTATTAGGGCTGTTAGCATGGCCCTGTAGACCTTAATCGTCGAGTATGACAACATATGAACTAGACCTGCCTTTGTCAGTCTCTGGTGATCGGCGCTTGTCATCGCCGCCATGCATCTGGTCAGCACCTCAGACCGTCTCTCCCGCATCTACAAACTCTCAACATTCTGCATCTATAACAATAGCCCTTTGTCAGTTTCTCCTGGCGTCGTTTTGCCCCCATGTTTCTTATCCTAATTCTTCCTGCCCCAGGAATTCCCCACTCCATCCCACCCTTAACCTCCTCTTTTCCCCTGCCTTTAGTTATTTTTTCCCTGGCCCCTAGGCTAACCTGCCCCAAACCCAGACGGGCTTGCCTGAGCTTGGGCGAACCCGCCCAAGCTCGCGGGTGAGCCCGCCCGTGCTTTGGCAGACCCGCTTGAGCTCAGGCGGACTCGCCCGAGCCCGCGAGCGCCCGAGCGGACTCGCCCGAGCCCGCGAGCGCCCGAGCGGACTCGCCTAGGTTGACTGGGTAGGCCTCCGCCCAAGCCCGGGTGGACCCGCTTGAGCTCTGCTGGGCGGGCCTCCACCCCGCCAGGGCAGACCCGCCCGGGCTCTGCTGGGTGGGCCTCCGCCCCGCGCGGGCAAACTTGCCCAGGCTCGTCTGAGCGGGCCTCTACCCAGGTAGAGTGGACCCACTTGGATTCGGCCAACCTTGCCCCCTTCGCCCCCCAACACCTAACCTAAACCCATCCCCAGCCCTCTCCACAACATTTTTTTCAAAAAATATCCCTCTAACCCATTTTTCCTCCCAAGCACTCCCACAAAACACATATTTTTGTTTTTGCAAAAAATTAGCTAAATTGAACAAAATCACAAGGTGGGGTTTCAAACTAACCTGGCATGACACGACACACTCAACGAAGAATCGTCGTCTCTCATACGCTCGATGAATGATGTCAGAATCGTACTCTGGCATCATGTCTCCTCCCTTTTTCTCTTTCCTCTTCTCCCTCTTCTCCTTACTTGACAGTTGTCCAAATGAGGAGAGGTAGTTCCTAGAATTACCTTTTATAGCTTTTCCCCCCCTTTTTTATTTTTTAAAATAAAAGGAATTTTTTCTTTTTATTTAGCCTTTTTTAACCTCAACTAATTCACTCACCCCCTTATCTTCCTGGGGCCGCCATTTTCACATTGTAAACCCGTTTTCCTCCCTTCAAGCACCAATCTTCTCGATTTTTCGTGCTCTTTCCAATGACATATACCACTTCATACTTTCGAGAAGTTTCCCGGGGCCCCTTTTCCTTCCTTGTCCCCCTTCTCGAGGGGGCATACCCTACCATTCTCTCCCAATCTTCCATCATAATCCTTCCCTTGCGAGACCGGGGCATCCCCTTTAGTTCTCCTCCTTTCAGGTAGCTCATAATCTCTCCCATGCTGAGGCATCTTTTTTCCAATCGCTTCTTCCATAGAGTCGTCTGTATTTTATTTTTCTTCGAAACCCTATTATCCTAATAGTATTTCGAAGAGAGGCAAAATGTAGACACCTAAATTTGAACACTTCCATATGGTCAAAGGTGTCTCTTTAACCATCCTTTTGCTCATTTAATTTGTTCTCTTTACCGGTATTAATTAAATCACTCATTTAATTAATATTTCGTATTCTGCACAAGGTTTCTAAAAGTATTTAATTTAATAAATATTTTTCCCCTCTTTCCTCTCTAAATTAAATAAATGTATCACTTTATTTAATTTAGTCATATTATCTTTTGGGATTTTAAATTTATTTTTAAATTCCTCACTTTCTCTCTCATTGTCACATCTCCAACTTTTGCAAGTTGGTTTCTAATCCCTCTTAGCAATTTAACCCTTTTTCTTAGTCATAATTAATTTATGGTTAAGATGTGCACACCCCTAATCTTCATTAGAGTCTCATCCTCCATAATTTCCCACTTGCCTCTAATCTGTCATTAATTTGTCTAATCAAGTACTTGCACAACCTTAATCACTTAATTAGGTCATCCATAATCCCCATATCATTTATGGAATGTGTCATAAGTCAACCTTATTAAAGGCTTTCTCTTTTTGAAGAAGGCACTTCATTCCCCATGTGAATTTTTAATTCACATTTAATCCCCCAATGCATTCCTTGGAATTTAAATTTTTTCTTTCATCCCCATGAGGATATTTGAGGAATTTTTAATTCCTCACATGTCCTCTCACCCACATGTGGACAAGTACCTCCTTTATGAGGAGATCTTGTCTCAATCCCAAGGTACTATGTACTCCCTCCATGTCATGTACTATCCTTCCACTTCATGTACACATCACCTTTTTTGAGCCACTTCACATGCCACATGTCAAGATGTGAGGGCTTGTGAGTTCTCAACTCACCTTAGCCCTACATCTTAATCTTGGTGGCTCAATCTCAACCGTCCATTTCCCTAGAGAATTCCAAAATCTCTATAAATACCCCATGTTTTCTCTCATTTTAGAGGAGATCATTCATGCTAGCCAAACTCTTGCAAAAAATTCTTTGAGCCATACTTAGCCATTTTTCATACTTGCACCCACTTTCATCCAATTTTTTTATCCATCTTACAATCCGCCTTTGCATCTCTTGCCATCCAAGGAGCATACAACACCAAAGGATCGATTCGGGACAAGGTAAAAGGTTTCATTTTGTTGTCTTTATCTTGTATTGAATCCAACTAGGCTAATCTTGAGGTTTAGGGTGTCTTTTGTTGTTATTTTTTACTCTCTTGTTTGTTGTTCATTTTCTAACACTAAAATTTGCCCTATCATAGTAGATACCAAGTGAAAGTTGCTATGAACAATGGATCTCAAGTTGTCTTCTAAGGAATTTTTCTCAATTCTTTTTACAAAATCTTCTAGGTCTTGATAACCAATTTCGATGTCTTTGATTTCATCCACCTTTGAGATCACCACAGTAGGCAAAAAGATACCCTGATATTTGTACTTCATCTTGCCCTCCTTTTTAGAAGATGACAGAGGCTTTTTTCTTTCATCTGAAAATACCAAGATCAAGGAATATCACCTTCAAGGATCGCCTTATGAGAGCTTGAGAGGAACTGCAAGAATAATGGATTAGCAGATGTTAGGATAAAATACGTTGTTGGAAAGCGTGAAGCAACCAGGCAATTTGGAGCAAGTATGAATGAGCTATAGAGCACAGAAAACAGAGCATTGGCAATGAAATGAGGTTCAAAGAGAAAATGGAGTGATTTCAGAGTGTTATAGTGGAAAACTATTTTTTGTGTAGGAGCACTAAAAATCAGCTCTCCTACATCTTGAGATGTTAGTTTACATGTAGTAGCACTAAAAAACAACACTCCTACATGTTTTCAGCACTTGGGAGGTAAAGTGTTGAGGCACTAAAAATTAACGCTAGTGCATAGATGGGAAGATCTTAGTTTATGCTCGAGCGCTAAATTTTAGCGCTTGAGCATGTCCTTCATTCTTTGTTTTGGAGTCAAGTGCAGGAGCGGTGAATTTTACTACTTAGACATATGGAATCGAAAGATACTCCATGTAGGAGTGGTGAAAAACCATGGTGTAGTAGCGGGAATTTTCATCGCTTCGACAAGTGGGAGGAAGATCAAAGTATGTGAAAGCGGCGAAAAAGTCCACCATCACATGTAAAGTTAAAAGGGGTTTTTTTGGTGAAGTGAAAAAATTCACCGGCCGAACAAGATGAGAAACTCGGTAAGAATCAGTAGAAAGGCATTTAGAAACACCAGGGCGAAGAAAAATAAATGTGTGGAGAAAAACATACCCAGGGCATCAATAAGAAAAACGTGCAAAACAAAGACAAAGAATTTAAGCAGGGCACGTTTTGACAATAAAAACTAAAATTACCCTAATGGAGATGTAGATTCAAATAAAAGTATTGAAAACCCAGGAGAAAAAAAAAGACGGGAGAAAAAGATAGCATCAAAGAATGACGAAGAGGAAGAAAAAAAAAGTGCACCTAGTAACAATGTCGAAACCCTCGCTTGATGCTCAAAAAATATTCAAACGCAAACCACTGGAGGTTGGGGAGCGATCAACACGAGGAGGAAGAGAGAATGGCGGATTAGAATGAGGATGAATTAGCTTAAAATCACTTTATTAAGTCATTTAGAAAAGACCATTAATGCAACTCGAGTTGCATTAATTCTGGAGTACATCATTGAGGAAAAGATGCACTAGCGGTGAAAATCACCGCTTGTGCATGTAAGGACTGAGTGTAAAGTGTAGGAGCAGTGAAAATCACCACTCCAACACTTGGAGTTAATTTTTCTAACATGAGGCTCATGTAGGAGCATTGAAAATCAACGCTCTGACATGAGTGAAAAATTGACTAACTCCCAAGGATTGGGGATCGACAAAAATATTCATTTCGAAGGTCTTCAAAAGATGAACGAGGGTAAACGCTCAAATAGACTATTTGAGGTTTTGGACTATGCATCGAGGTGAATCAAAATTTTCCTTGTTTTACGTGCTTGAAGTACACGAAACTATGAAACAGACAAGTTCTATAGGGGTTATCCCGTGAATAGAGCACTGCTAGATTCAAGGATAACAAAAGGAAAAAAAAAGAAACGGGAAGTGGATTTCAACATGCTTCTATGCTCCCATGGCAAGAGGAAGAAATAGCTGAAAGTTTGATGCAGATTTTTGTATTGAATGCAAATCTTAATTATTAAGATAGTGGGGTTGGGAGTGTATAGTGGGTAGAAAAGTGCTTAGGGGAGGTGGCTTATGGGGGTAAAGTAGCTCAAGGGTGTCAAATACAGATGTAATTCTTTTAAGAGATTTATTAAAATTTATAGGGTCTCCCTACCTTCATCGATAAAAAAATTATAATTAACATTATAAATTAATATTAATATATATATAAATAATATTATATATTAATAATAAATAATAATATATAAATATATAATATAATATATTAATAGATGGAGTGGAGGATAAGGAGATTTCGTGGATGGATCTATTTGGGAAGGGGTCTATAATATGAACTATGTTACAAAGAGGTGCCTCATTAATTAAGAAAGGGCTCTTTTGGATGATTAATAAGGGGAATAATGCTCTCTTTTGGTTTGATTCTTGGGACAACCATCCTCCTTTTTCCCCATATTTTCCCTCTCTTCAACCTTTGAGTAAGGTTTTTCTTGAAGTAGGTTGGTTGAACATGGCAGATTTTAAATGTTTCATCAATGTTGGTTGGTCAAAAAATTATCGATGGAAGGATCCCCAAAGCTAGCCTAGGGGAATATCTTCTAAAGATCAAAATTTGCTTGCCTCCATTCTCTCTAATCATCCATGTTCTTTGGAGGAGCCAGATGTTTTGTCTTGGGGTTTCAACTTTAAAGGATCTTACTTTGTGTCTCTTGGCTATCAATTCTTGTGAAATTCATAATAGTGGGAACAATCATTATCCTTGGTGGAAGAAGATTTGGAATAGAGTTTATTGGCCTAAATGTAATATGTTAGTTTATATTTTATCCCAAAATAAATATTTAACAAGGGAGAATATCAAGAAAAGAGGATTCCAGGGGTCTTCTATTTGTTTTCTTTGTAACAAAGGTGAGGAGACATCTAATCATCTATTTTTCAGTGTCCCTTTGCTATTGAAATTTGGAACCTTTGGTGGAATGTTTGGAATGTCTAGATTTTCAACTTCTTCTCTACTTGAGTTGCAAGAAAGCATGGTTCTCACTCTTGTGTCTACTTCTTTTTTGGTGGTTTCTTGGGAAATTGGTCCTTCTTTTATTCTCTGGTAGATTTGGTTAGAGTATAATAGACATATTTTCCAGAGTTACCAATATCTTGTGCTTTAGGTTTGGAATAGAATAAAAAGTATGGTTAAAGAAACTATTGAAGCTAATTTTTTTATTGAGTCGCCTCTTACTCTTTTGGATAGTCGGGTTGGCCAGCTATTGGATCTTGGCTCTCCTAGCTCTCTCCTAAGACCATGTCCTGGAGGGATTTTTTCTAGGAAATTAAATAGATATGGAAGATTTCCTCCTCCTCCTCATGGATTTCTGAAGATCAACATTGATGGTTCGGCTTGTGGAAACCTTGATCTTGCTGGGATTGGGGGAATTGGCCGATACTACAATGAATTTGTGAGTTTCTTCTTTGCTTCCTTTGTGGGGGTGACTTACAATAATATGATGGAGGCTTGGGAAATCCTAAAGGATGTGGAAAAGGTTAGTGAGTTAGGTTGGACAAAGATCATCGGTGAGATGGATTCTATGATTTTTGTCTCTCTCTTGAATAAAGAGAATTTAGAGAAGGCTTCGCGACATCTAGCTCAAGTGGTTAGGAAAATTCTCCTTGTCTCATCTAATTTCAAAATTATTAATTTTGTTCACATTCCTAGATAATGGAATAAAGTAGTAGATTATCTTGCCAAATGGGCTTCTGAGGGGAATACCAACTAGAACATTGTTGATCAAAATGGACTAGATCAACACAAGCTTCAAAATTTAATTCAACTAATTCAAAATGACCAACTAGATTAGTTGTTGGGGAGTGGATAGGAAGAAGCACAATGTTGCTAATTATTGTATTTTTTGGTATTGTAGGTCTCCTCTATGGATTTCTAGTATCTAGATTGATGAATTTTATCATTTGGAAATCTAATCAAAATGTATGTAATTAATATTCTTATTCAAGTTTTTGGTGGGCTGTTATTCATGGGAATATTCTTACTACAGATAACAAACAAAAAAGGTTTTCAATTTGTTAATAGATGTTGTCTCTGTTATAAAAATTTGGAGAAAATTGTGCAGCTATTTTTTCATTATCTATATTCTAGAGAGGTTTGGTCCTATTTTCTTCCTCTATTGATGATTGATTAGGTCTTTCCTCCCTCTATTAAGTAGTTGTTGAAATTTGGAAAATTTACACATAATATTATAGTTAATCTTTGGTGATATCATAGTTAATCTTTGGCGACAAGTTCCTCCTTTCATTGTGTGGGGGTTATGGAAGGAGAGAAATCATAGGATCTTTAGGGATACAAAAAGAAGCATTAAAGATTTTTTCATGGCTATAAAACATCAATGCAGGAGTTTATGCCTCCTCTAAATAGATGCCTTCTTACAAGGAGATCATAATTAAACAATTTGGGGGCTTAAATAGGATTTAACTAAAGTAAATTGGGTTAAACATTTTACCATAAAAACATGATCTGGTCCCCTCTGAAGGATGGTTGGGTGAAATGTAACTTTGATGGGTGCTCAAAAGGGAATCCTGGTTTAGTTGGAGCAGGGGGTGTTATAAGAAATCTTCAAGGCAAGATAATTGAGGGTTATGCTAAAAAGAATGAAGGAACTTGGTTTCACTAAAGTTTTCATAGGTGGTTCAAAGTTAATTATTGATAATTTGAATGGGAAAGTTGTTGTTCCATAGGAAATAAGAGATGTGATGGATGATAGTAGAAGAATATTACTGAGCTTCCTTCAATCTAAAGTCTAGAATTCTTTTAGGGAAGGGAATCGAGTTGCTGGCACAACTGCCAATGAGGCCTTAAAGTACCAAAATTGGGTGTATTGGGATTCTTCCTCTATGTCATGTCATGTATCAAAGAGATAATCATTGAGGAGGATTATGAGTCCTTATTTAATATCACGTTGGGTGGTAACAGGAGACTCATGGATTAAGGGGGATATAATAGCAGATGATATTATGGTGTTTAATCAAGGTAACTTAAAAGGTGATTGTACCATGCAGATGATGAATAATAGATTTAATATTATTAATGATGTTATCATTAATGATGGTATTATAAGAAAGGGCTCTTTGAATTATAAGGCCAACATAATATGTGAGATATTTTTCATATCTTGCATGTTTCAAGTCTTTGTCTTTTCTTGCTATTTTTTCTAGGAGGGGCTTCATAACAATTATTTAATTTTAAGGGAAGGTGTTATAGGAAATCTCAAATTTAATTTTTTTTGGATTGTTCTCTGCTTAATTATTATTTGGCTGGTTTTATTTTGGCTTTTTGTTATTAAAGGCCTCATTTTAACTCTTTCATTGAACAGTTATAGAACTTTGTATATCAATTTGAAGGTGTAAGTTTAGTGTTTGGAAAGGGTTGTCGAGAGGAAGAAGGGTAGCAGTAGCTTTCATTTAAAGAATATGGGTGATCCAAGGAAGAGAACGAAGCCAGTAAATTATGGAAGCTTGAAGCAAAATGTGGAACTTTGGGATCTTTTTATTAAAGTGAGGTTGCCATCTTTCTTCCAAGGAATACAGGATTACAATGATATCTTGACCTTTAAATTCACCAATTCTTGGTGGGGTGGTAAAGTGATGATTGGAACCATAAGTTTTGTGGTTACCCCTCAGTTGATTGCAGAGACTACAAGGTTGGAAAATGAGGGGTTGAAGATTGTTAAGAAGAGCAATGGTGAATATTAGAGATTTATTGATATATATATTTTTTTAAAAGGCCTAAAAAAGTCAAAATATTCCATAATGGGTGTGCAAGACTCAACCTTCCTATGCCTTATGTTGTGGTAATTCTTCATGTCATGTGCCATTTTACTCTGGAGGGTCGTTATATGACTATTCATGCTTACCATTTCCCTATCCTCAATCACATTAGGCATAATGAGAAAAATAATATTCATTTTTACCCTTTCTAATAATCTACATGGTAACTCTCCTTCTTTGGGCCATGAGATCCCTCTTGTGAATGCTACTTTGGACAATGAGATCCCTCTTGAGAATGTTATCCTTGCTGATATTCCTTGTGGCCAACACAATCCTCGAAAGTATGTTATAAGGATTGATCCTATTGAAAGAAAACATCCCTCTTAGGATAAGGACCATGCTTCAGGAAGTAAAAAAAATTTCTCTAAAAATAAACCCTAATTCTAAGTTTGCTAAGGTTATAATGGAAGTGTATTGCTAAAGACTACCCTTGAAAAAAGGAAACACTCTCCCTTAATGTTTGAACCTTCTAAAAGTAAAAATTTGGTGCATAAAAACCCTAAAACAAAAATATCATTAATATCATTGAGGATTATGATGGAGAAAAAAAAGATAATCAAAAGGATTTGAATGATGGGGGGTTATGTGCCTCTAAGATGGGAGGGTGTAGGTCTACCTATTTTTCTAAAGTTGCTTATGTGGAGAAGGTGAATAACAATAAGGGGAAGAGTTAACCCTTGACAAGGAAGATGCGACTCTCTTTAAATGATGAGTTTGGCATGGTGAATGTTGTTGATAATGAAGGGATTGATAGTGAAGATTATAGAAAATAAGAGGGTTATGAGGAGGAAATGGAGGTTGAGGAAAATATGAAGGAAGAGGAGGAGGATGTTGATGGCGATGGCGATGAAGAAATTGGGGGAGTTGTTGTGGTGGGTCAGGAAGAGGTTGATAAGATTTTTTTGTGTTACCCCGATGGATGTTATAAAAAATGATTCTAATGGTGAATTGAAAAATCAAATCAATATTCTATAGGCTAAACTGGAGAAGATTGAAAGTGTTATCTACACTCTTATGAAGGTTATAGATGGCATCATGAAACGTGCTACTATGGGCATTGTTTCTGGGAAAACTAAGATTAGGAAACATCTTAAGAGACAAAGAAAGGTGATGGATGATAAAGATGTTGCGAAGAGGACTGATGTTACAAATATTGATTGGAAGAAGTTTATCTCTAAGCTTAAGGATAATTGGGAGCTAATTGTTACTTCTAAAAAATGATATTGTCTAGTTTTGTGGTTTTGTGGTATTTTATTTGTCTAGATATTGTTTTAAATGGTTTTAATATGGCTTATAATTATATTTTAAAGATTATATGGGTTACCCTTGATGCCCTATGGCCTCCTATTACTATAGTTTTGAACAGTGCTTTTGGTGATGATAAGTGGCATTCATGCCTTTATGGTAAAATTGTTTTTGGCTTGCATGCCTATACTTGATTATGATCCTTTATTATTAGCTAGTGATGGTTTAGTTTAGGTTTTTTTGTTGTTTGGTTGGTGGTTTTTTTTGCCAATCTATTTCTCTATGTTGTTATGCTCTACTATTAGCTTATGTATAGGATTAGGGCCCTTCCCTGCTTATGTAATAAAAAACATTCTTATTCAATAAATTTTAGCCCTCTTTCTCAAAAAATAAATAATTTATTATTATTATATATTACCTATTAAAACTATACAATATATAATAATAGTCATATTAAATAGTAATATATTAATATTAATTGTAATATAATTTAAGTATTAATATTAATATTATAATAAGATATATAATTAATAATTATTAATATTAATTTAATATTATATAATAATTAATATAATATAATATCATATATAAATTATTATATTAATATATTAATATTAGTAATAATTAATTATTATAATTGTTACACCTCGAGCAATATTACCTATTTACTATTACCCTGTTTGGTTAAATTACTTGAATAAATGAATGTGTTTTATGGATCTTTACATGAATGTGTTTTATGGATCTTTATATGAATATTTTTAATGAATCTTAAATGGAAATATGATGAATGAGTGATTGATGCAATTTGATATTTTATAATGATTCTAACTATGAAATGTATGATATGTATGATTATGTTGTGTTTGGCTAACTATTGTTATGGTGTGCAAAGTTCAGTGCAGGAATAGGTTCGAACCTCTAGAAGAGAGGGGAAGTATCACTTAGGCGAAGAACTTGGTTTGGTAACCCTTAATGAGCCTAATTGAGCATTCACACACTCACGCCCTAGTTGGTCTTAGTGAGTCAAGTTAGTTTTGGGAAAAGGTAAGTAATCTTTGGTTTTGATGTGAATGTTATGATTGAGGGATGTGATTAAGTCTTGATGTCGTGTGAAAGTCTTCCTTGTGTGCTTATTGTGGTATCGATGTGATATATACATAAAATATATATATATATATATACATATATGTGTACATTTCTATTGTAGACCTCATACATGTGAGTGAATACGTGCATGAGTATACGTAGGTAGATGTGCCTATGCATGCTCATGGGAAAATTACCCATATGCATGAGAATATCGATAGGGCTAAAGATGACATGTATATATATATGTATGTATATATATTTCGTGTATATATCGATTGATGGTTATGATCAAGAGTATTTTTATAATGATATTGAAAATGGTATTATGTATATGTATATTATATAGTATATATATATTAATATATACATGTGTAAAGTAATATAGTCACATATATATTAATATATATTTATATATATTATTGTATATATATATATATATATATATATATATTCATAATAATATTATTTATATATTTATACATATGATTATTGTTCAACAATTAAATATATTTGATAAACTTTATGAGTTATGCACACACACACATAATGTATATAATATATATATTGAAAACATATGCGATAATGCTAAGTGCAGTAAATAACGCTATTTTAAAGTGAAGTGCATATATGATAAGGCGCATAAACTAGGAGCAACCTTTGGTAATATATTTGCCAGTGCATAAAGTGATTTGAAGACTAAGTCAACCAAAACAAAAGCATGTATGAGTATGTTATTGTGTAAAGAATTTAAAGGAGAAGTTAAAATAGTTTGTAAGTTGTTTGAATAAGTCAAGCTAGTGCTAGAATATGTGGCACCAACTTGAGAAGGTAGCGCCAAGATATAGAGTATGAAATGCTTAAGAAGTTTGTTGAATTCACAAAAGCTTGATATTAGTTTGTGAGACTTAGTCAAGTGGAAATTTGGCATCAATATGTAAAGGAATCCAAATTAGGAAGCTTGTTTTGAGCTTGTTGTCCCATATATCAAGTCGACTCATCCATTTAAATGGTGAGGACTATGATGTGTTGCAAACCTATGAGCTATTGTGGTGGGTCAAGAAGAGGTTGATAAGGATTTTTGTGTTACTCGGATGGATGTTATAAAAAATGATACTAATGGTGAATTGAAAAATCAAATCAATATTCTACAGGCTAAGTTGGAGGAGATGGAAAGTGTTATCTACACTCTTATGAAGGTTGCATATGGAATAATGAAACGTATTGTTATGGGCACTGTTTCTAGGAAAACTAAGATTAGGAAACATCTTAAGAGACAAGGAAAGGTGATGGATGATAAAGATGTTGTGAAGAGGACTAATGTTATGGATATTGATTGGAAGGAGTTTATCTCTAAGCTCAAGGATAATTGGGAGCTGATTGTTACATCTAAAAAATGATATTGTCTAGTTTTGTGGTTTTTGGTATTTTATTTGTCTAGCTACTATTTTTAAAGGTTTTAATATGACTTATAATTATATTTTAAACACTATATGAGTTACTCTTGATGGCCTATGACCTCCTATTAGTACAGTTTTGAGCAGTGCTTTTGGTGATGATAAGTGGCATGCATACTTTTATGGTAAACTTGTTTATGGATTTCATGCCTATACTTGATTATGATCCTTTACATTAGCTAGTGATGATTTAGTTTAGGCTTCTTTATTTGGCTGTTGGTTATTTTTGCCAATCTATTTCTCTAGGTTGTTATGATCTACTATTAGCTTATGTACATGATTAGGGCCCTTCCCTGCTTATCTAATCAAAAACATTCTTATTCAATAAATTTTAGCCCTCTTTCTCAAAAAAATAAATAAAAAATTATTATTATTATTATATATTACCTATTAAAACTATATAATACAATAATAATCATATTAATATATTAATATATTAATACTAATTATAATATAATATAAGTATTAATATTAATATATATAATATAATTCTAATATTATAATCATGTATATTAATAATTAATATAATATAATATCATATATAAATTATTATATTAATATATTAGTATTAATAATAATTAATTATTATAATTGTTACACCCTGAGCAATATTACCTATTTACTATTATCTTGTTTGGTTAAATTGCTTGAATAAATGAATGTGTTTTATGGATCTTTACATGAATGTGTTTTATGGATCTTTATATGAATATGTTTAATAAATCTTGAATGGAAATACGATGAATGAGTGATTGATGCAATTTGATATTTTATAACGATTCTAACTATGAAATGTATGATGCATATGATTATGTTGTGTTTAGTTAACTACTGTTATGATGTGCCAAGTTCAGTGCAGGAACAGGTTCGAACCTCCAGAAGAGAGGGGAAGCATCACTCAGGAGAAGAACTTGGTCTGGTAACCCTTAACGAGCCTACCTGAGCATTCACACACGCACACCCTAGTTGGTCTTAGTGATTAAAGTTAGTTTTGGGAAAAGGTAAGTAATCTTTGGTTTTTGATGTGAATGTTGTGATTGAGGAATGTGATTAAGTTTTGATGTTGTGTGAAAGTCTTCCTTTTGTGCTTATTGTGGTACCAATGTGATATATACATAAAATGTATATATATGTATATGTGTACATGTCTACTATAGACTCATACATGTGAGTGAATACATGCATGAGTATATGTAGGTAGATGTACCTATGCATGTTCATGGACGAATTACCCATATGCATGAGAATACCGATTGGACTAAAGATGACATGTATATATATATTTTGTGTATATATCGATTGATGGTTATGATTAAGAGTGTTTTATAATGATATTGGAAATGGTATTATGTATATGTATATGTATATATATACATGTGTAAAGTAATATAGTCACATATATATTAATATATATATATATACTTATATATATTATTGTATATATATACGTAATAATATTATTTATATATTTATGCATATGATTATTGTTCAGAAATTAAATTTATTTAATAAACTTTATGAGTTATATATATATATATATGTATATATATATATGTATATATATATGTTTATATATATGTATATATATATATATATATGTTTATATATATGTATATATATATGTATATATATGTATATATATATATATATATGTATATATATATGTATATATATGTATATATATATATACGTATATGTATGTATGTATATATATCTTTTAGAATATATATATACATACATATGGAAAACATATGTGATAATGCTAAGCACAGTAAATAGCGCTATTTTAAAGTGACACGCATATATGATAAGGCGTATAAACTAGGCACAACCTTTAGTAATATCTTTGCCAACACATAAAGTGATTTAAAGACTATGTCAACCAAAACAAAAGCATGTATGAGTATGTTGCTATGTAAAGAATTTAAAGGAGAAGTTAAAACAGTTTGTAAGTCGTTCGAAGAATTCAAGCTAGCCCTAGAATATGTGGTGCCAACTTGAGAAGGTGGCACCAAGTTGTAGAGTATGAAATGCTTAAGAAGTTTGTTGAATTTGCATAAGTCTGATTTAGTTTGTGAGACTTGGTCAAGTGGAAACTTGGCATTAATATGTAAAGGAATTCGAATTAGAAAACTTGTTTTGAGCTTGTTGTCACATATATCAAGTCGACTCAGCCATTTAAATGGTGAGGATTGCGATTTGTTGTAAACCTATGAGTTGTTGTGGTGGGTCAAGAAGAGGTTGATAAGGATTTTTGTGTCACCCCGATGGATGTTATAGAAAATGATACTAATGGTGAATTGAAAAATCAAATCAATATTCTACAAGATAAGCTGGAGCAGATGGAAAGTGTTATCTACACTCTTATGAAGGTTATAAATGACATCATGAAATGTGTTGCTATGGGCATTGTTTCTGGGCAAACTAAGATTGTGAAACATCTTAAGAGACAAGGAAAGGTGATGGATGATAAAGATGTTGTGAAGAGGACTACTGCTATAGATATTGATTGGAAGGGTTTATCTCTAAGCTCAAGGATAATTGTGAGTTGATTGTTACTTCTAAAAAATGATATTGTCTAGTTTTGTGGTTTTTTGGTGTTTTATTTGTCTAGCTATTATTTTAAATGGTTTTAATATGACTTATAATTATATTTTAAAGACTATATGGGTTACTCTTGATGGCCTATGGCTTCCAATTAGTATAGTTTTGAACAGTGCTTTTGGTGATGATAAGTGGCATGCATGCCTTTATGGTAAAATTGTTTTTGGCTTGCATGCCTATACTTGATTATGATCCTTTATGGTTAGCTAGTGATGGTTTAGTTTAGGTTTTTTTGTGTTGTTTAGCTAGTGGTTGTTTTTGCTAATCTGTTTATCTAGGTTGTTATGCTCTATTGTTAGCTTTTGTATAGGATCGGGTCCCTTCCTTACTTATCTAATCAAAAACATTCTTATTCAACAAATTTTAGCCCTTTCTCAAAAAAAACAAAAAAAAAATAATTATTATTATTATATATTACCTATTAAAACTATATAATATAATAATAATCATATTATATATTAATATATTAATACTAATTGTAATATAATATAAGTATTAATATTAATAGATAATCATAATATTATATATATATATTAATATTATATATATATATATATATATTAATATTATAATCATTTATATTACTAATTATTAATATTAATTTATATATATAATAATTAATATAATATCATATCATATATAAATTATCATATTAATATTAATAATAATTAATTATTATAATTGTTATGCCCCGAGCAATATTACCTATTTATTGTTACCTTGCTTGGTTAAATTACTTGAATAGTTGAATGTGTTTTATGGATCTTTATATTAATATGTTTAATGAATCTTGAATGGAAATATGATGAATGGGTGATTGATGTGATTTGATATTTTATAACGATTCTAACTCTAAAATGTATGGTGCGTTTGATTATGTTGTGTTCAACTAACTACTATTATGATGTGCCAAGTTTAGTGCAGGAATGGGTTCAAACCTCCAGAAGAGAGGAGAAGTATCACTCAAGAGAAGAACTTGGTTTGGTAACCCTTAACGAGCCTAACTGAGCATTCACACACTCATGCCCTAGTTGGTCTTAGTGAGTCAAGTTAGTTTTGGGAAAAGGTAAGTAATCTTTGGTTTTGATATGAATGTTATGATTGAGGAATGTGATTAATTCTTGATGTTGTGTGAAAGTCTTCCGTGTGTGCTTATTGTGGTATCAATGTGATATATGCATAAAATGTATATACATGTACATGTGTACATCTCTACGGTAGACTCATACATGTGAGTGAATGCGTGCATGAGTATATGTATATAGATGTACCTACGCATGCTCACAGATGAATTACTCATATGCATGAGAATACTGATTGGGGTAAAGATGACATGTATATATATTTCATGTATGTATCAATTGATGGTTATGATTAAGAGTGATTTATAATGATATTGGAAATGGTATTATGTGTGTATATATAGATATATATGTATTATGTATGTATGTATACGTGATAATATTATTTATATATTTATACATATGATTATTGTTCAACAATTAAATATATTTGATAAACTCTATGAATTATATATATATATATTGATATAAATATATATGTATATATATATATATATATTCTAAAAGATATATATAAATATGTATAATATATATTGAAAATATGTGTGATAATGCTAAGTGCAATAAATAGCACTATTTTAAAGTGAAGAACATATTTGATAAAGCACATAAACTAGGTGCAGCCTTTGGTAATATCTCTACCAGTGCATAAAGTGATTTAAAGACTAAGTCAGCAAAATAAAA
This sequence comes from Sequoia sempervirens, assembly GCA_007258455.2. Classification (NCBI taxonomy): domain Eukaryota; kingdom Viridiplantae; phylum Streptophyta; class Pinopsida; order Cupressales; family Cupressaceae; genus Sequoia; species Sequoia sempervirens. Next base: position 278,030,819 of record VDFB02075321.1, read on the forward strand.
GCACATATGAGTATGCTACTGTGTAAATCATTTAAAGGAGAAGTTAAAATAGTTTGTAAGTCATTTGAAGAATTCAAGCTAGCACTAGAATATGTGGCGCCAACTTGAGAAGGTGGCTCCAAGCTGTAGAGTATGAAATGATTAAGAAGTTTTGTTGAATTCACATAAGCCTAATATTAGTTTGTGAGACTCAGACAAGTGGAAACTTGGCATCAATATGTAAAGGAATTCAAATTAGGAAACTTATTTTGAGCTTTTTGTCCCATATATCAAGTCAACTCATCCATTTAAATGGTGAGGACTGTGATGTGTTGCAAACCCGTGAGTTAGCTTGGTGAGTCGTTGCATGAGGTTAGATAGGTGGTAGAAATATTAACTTGTTTGTAGCCTTTGGTTGCTCACAAATTAGTATAAATATAGGTTCTCATTCTACCAATTGCTACACTTATCATTCTATTATCTTGATGTTATTTTGCTTTGATTTTTGAATTAGTGAGTTGAGAGTTGTTTTTCTATTTCGTATTTGTGATTTTTGTGAGAATTAGTGAGAATTAGTGAGAAGTTAGAAGAGGGTAATTAAGTGGATATTGAAGGAGGAATCAAGCAAGCTTGAGGATTCGAACTAGGAAGGAGTTTAATCAATTGGAGCATTATACAGGCATGCTAGTTTCTATACCTTTGTCATTATGTTGGAAAGGTTAAATTAGTTTTATACTATGTTGGAAAAAAATGCTTTTGAATATGTTGTGGTGTTCGTTTGTGATTGCATGTTTCTTGGTTGTGCATTGTGATGTGGAACCTATCTTAATAGTTATGTTTGTATGTACCTTATATATGGGAGTTTATATGAGTGTAGCGTATTTATACTATACATAGTTGTCATCGCTATATGTAGGATGTCTAAACTAGATGTATGTAGCAAAGAGTAAGAAGTTGCTAGAATCACTTTGGTAGTAAAGTCACTTTGTTTATAAGATGTTATGTGGGTTATTCTTGGGATTTATCTAATCCATGGGAAAGGGGGTAACTGTCATGTCCCCCAAAATTGTGAGACTAAGATATAACATATCGAGAAACAAATAAATAAATAAAACACATATAAAGATGTTGGCAATATAATTATAATTATAATTATCAAGATAATATTTTAATTATATAATTATTATAATAGAACAATTAATCTTATTCGTAAATATCATAATAAAATAGAATAAAATAATAATACTAAGATTATTTTATAGATATCAAATATTCAAATACAAATAAAATAAAGCAACAAAATGAACTTAATCAAATATTATTATAAACATAATTATTAATAGCAATATTATTATTTTATTCAAATTATGGTCATGTTATTATGCTAACATAATCTGAATAATACACATAAGCAATATTAGAATAAAGCAATAAATGTAGTAAAAGATAAAAATAAAAGCAACATAAATAAATTCAATGAAATCCCAACTACAAATCATTAGGGGATTATCGAGTTCTTTTACTAACTCATACAAACCAAGCGTTTCTCTCCAAAGTAGTGTTTGACTTCACAAAAATGCGCTAGAATTAGAAGACTTCTATCTATTAATGGGAAAAGAAAAAAAGAAAGGGGATACAACTCAGTATGATTGCTGACTGGAAACAGGGAGAGATGCAGTCTACCGCAATAGTAGGTAAATCATAGGAAATAAATAAAGGTGAGACATCTGTTGGAGGTAAGTACATTATAAATTCAAATAAATGATTTGATAAGTATATTAAGGGGTTGCAGCAGATGTAGATTAGAGTTTAGGAGACTTATAAATATAATTAGGTATATTATGATGTTGGACAAATAGGATATATACTTAATATATTTCAGCATATTATGATTTATGATTACATATTGAATATATTACGATGGGTAAGACATTCAAAATGGGAATGACATATTAACGATTGATAAGTGTATAATTAGAGGTATATATATATATAAGCATTCATAGATACATCATAGATAGTGACACATATAGTATATGTACAAGATGATATACATAAAATATATTATTTACGGTTATCCAATAATAATGCTTGCAACAATTATTGGGTCTTATAAGTAATAATGATAAATGGTGTAATAGGATATCATTTGTGGGATCTTGATAGACATTGAATGTCCACCTAATGAACTTATGAAATTATATAGAAGAATCATTCATAAGAGTGATAAGGAGGGAATGAGTAACCCTTTTACAAGAATGAAATGTTTAATGTCAAATGTACTTGTGAAATACATTATAGAGGCATCATTCATAGTGAGTAATAGGGAGGAAATATTTATATCATCTTCAATCTTACTAGATATGATTACTAGAATTTGTGGATCTCTAACATTTCTAATGTCTCCTTGAGAAACACTTTAAATGCAAGATTCAGGTTTAAGTGCTTCCACTAGAAAGGGATCATTACAGTGACCTAGGTATAGAGTATGAATGGTCATTAATCCAAATTAAGCTAGGAAGGTGTGTGAATAAGAGACGCCCACTCTAAATTCTAGGTGATGAATACTTTAGCCAAATTAGTGTAAAGAGCCAATGTTTACACTGTCAGTTTCACTATGATCCAAGATTACATACTAGGCAAGGGATGTACATACACATAGCGGTAACCATTGTATGTCAGTTCTAGAAATGTATAGGACACAACACCAACCTCAAAAAAGGATATTGTTATGAGGTTGCTAAACCAATCTCTTCATCGAAGGGTAGGGCCATCTTACCAATTAGGTAGATGTGCAGGGGACCGCAGTAAGTTTGTGGATGGCGGAAAAGTGCTTGAGTGATGCTTCTCCTCTTCAGTTGGCAGCTATGATTTGAGGGGGACTTCCTAGACCATTCTACTTTATATACTTTGTAAGCTTGTGTAAGCTATGCATGTATCATGTATCCATCTCTATGGAATTTGTATATATGAAGTGTCATATGAAAAATATGTATCATTATTATTTTAATTAATGAAAGGAATTCTTTTGTATGCAATGGGAAAGTTTGAAATATGTTTCAAATGTGCATTTATTATTCAAAGGAAAATAAATTTTTTATTGCTATTAAAGGTTAGATGCATAAACTATTCACTTGTGGGTAAAACATAGGAATAATTAATGTGTAGAACAATGGGCATGTTACAATAATATTAATTGAATGGTACTCTAATAGTAATTATAAAATAATAATAATACCTATGTCAACCCTTTTTGAATCCCACTCCTAATTGCAATGTAATCCTAATCCTGATCCTAACCCTATTCAATCCCCAATTTGGGTTCAATTTAGATTATGGTTAGGGTTGCACTTCTATGGTAAAGTTTGGGGTTAGTGTGGGTTCTGATTATATGATAAAGCTTGGGACTAGGGTTATGATTGGTGTTCAATTATAGTTAGTGTTAGGGTTAGAGTTAGAGAATAATAATATAGTTTTCATAAAGATTAAACATTGGGGTTACCATGGGTTATGGTTCTACAATAAAGTTTGGGATTAGGGTTATGATTGGTGTTCAAATATAGTTAGCATTAGGATTAGATTTAGGGAATAATGATCATAATAATATAATTTTGAATAATAATAATTTGATAAATATATAATAATATAATATAAATATAAATAGTATAATAATAATATAGTTCTTCATTCCATTGTTGAAAGCAAGTTGGCATCTATGATAATAAAGCCGGATATGCAGAAAGCTTATGATAGGGTAGACTGGACTTTTCTGAATCAAGTGTTACAAAGATTTGGTTTTTCTAAAAAATGGTGTAAATGGATCATGTCTTGTCTCACAGGTTCTAAGTTTTTAGTGTTACTAAATGGTTTGCCAGTTGGCTTTTTTGGTTCAACTCAAGGGGTTCATCAAGGTGATCCATTATCGCCTTTTCTATTCATAATTTTAGCTAAGGCTTTGAGTAGGTCAATTCTAAAGGTACATGAGTAGGGATTCATTCAAGGAATTGGTATTCCAAATACACCTATAACAACAACACATTCTTTGTTTGATGATGATACACTACTCTTTGGCAAGGTTGTTGTTGCAGATGCGGAGCATATTAAATCAATGTTGGATAAATATACTTTTGCTTCTTGTCAGAAAATTAATGAGGGAAAGTCAAAAGTGTATGTTTTTAATGCAAAAGTATCGGTTGAAAAGTGAATTGTGAAGTTACTTGGTTTCCAACAAGCTCAACTTCCTTGCAAATATCTTGGAATTCCATTTTTTGCAGGATAGAATAAAATTTCTTATTGGCAAAAAATTATAGCTACTATTCAGTCAAGAAATCTAACATGGAAAGGGAGATGGTTGTCTTTGTCAGGAAAAATTTTATTGGTAAAGACAGTACTTTATATGATACCAAATTACTATATGTCAGTATTAAAAGTTCCCAAGTCCATTATACTTCAAATACAAAAGTGGATAAGAAAATTTCTATGGACTAGCAATATGGATAGCAAAAAAAAAGTACCTTTAATTTCTCTAGAAACCATGTGTTTGGAGATGTTAAAAGGGGGTGCAGGCCTTCATAATATGGCTTAAAGGAATTTAGAATTAGGTGCTAAAATGGTTTGGCACATGTATTCAAATCCTTATCTAAAATGGTGTTGGTTCATGCAACACAAGTACTTGGATAATTTGTGTCCATCAAGAATTTTTACTATATCTAATCCACCTTCAAGTTCTGTAATATGGAATTTTTAAGTCTCTTGTAGAAAAATCATTTTACCTCACCTATCTTGGGAGGTAAATGATGGTAATGAGGCTCTATTCTAGAGGGATTCATGGAATGGTTATCCGATTCTCAATGCCCTACATAATTTTCATAACACTAAAAATTTATTATCTCAAAGTTGGGGACCAGAGGTCAAATATCATGTTCAACAAGTAGATGCATTGAAGGGAAAAGTAAAATGGAAGGACTTTTCAAATGAGTTAATAGATAATGATCATAAAAGATGACTTCAATCTGTTCTTCAAGAAAGGACCCTTTTCAACAAGTTTTGATAGGTTAATATGGGCAAAATCAAAATCAAGTTGTTATATAGTGAAAGGGGGTTATAAATAAATTTCACAAGTTGGTTTACATGCAGTAGTACAAAGAGCATATAAATTCTGTTGGAATTCAAAGGTTTTTCCTAAAGCAGGTTATTTTTCATGGTTAGCTTTCAAAAAAAAAATCTTACAAGTGATAATCTTGCAAAATTAGGAACAGCAGAGCCTTTTAAATGTGTTCTTTGTGAACAAGAGTTTGAAGATATCAATCATCTATTCTTACTATTCCCAGTAGCTCATGTATGTTGGTTGTTTGTAGCAGCTAAAATGAATTGGCAATCGTCATTTCCAGATACACTTTGGAAATTATTTTCCAACTGGCCAAAGATTTATAAAAGCTCTTTCTTTGCAAGCATTTGGTGTATTATTCCATCTTCAGTTGTTTGGGATATTTCGTGGGAAAGAAACAAAATCATTTTCAAAAAAGAAAAACTCAACATTGATCAAGTATTACTCTTGTTAAAGAGTGTTCTATATCAGAAACAATTAATGGGTATGTGTAAAAAACAAAACATGTCGGTTCACCTTTTACTGACTGGGATTCAAAGATAATGTTATCATGGCCACTTCTTTCTTTTCCTTTTAAAGGGAGTCTTCATCAACTAGGTCACAAAGTAAACAGAGCATCCATAACTCGAAAGACTCCCCCAGCAGGTATATATAATTAATAATAATAAGTTTCCATAATCTATATCATAAATTTGTATAGCTTCTGGATTTGATTGTGTCCAAAGTTTTTAGCATCATCATGAAGCTATACAAATTTAGGTATATTTAAATTGAATTTAGATGGAGCTTCTAGGGGAAATCCAAGATCATCTAGAGCAGGGGTGATTATTAGAGATTATAAAGTGATGGTGTTATGTGCTAAGTCTTTTAAGTTGAAATTTGGTTTTAATAATGTAGCTGAGGCACAAGCATTACTACAAGGTTTAAAGTTAGTAATCAGTTTCAAACTCCCCATGATTCAAATAGGAGATTCTTTGATATTGTTAAATGCTTGTCGGGATTGTAAGATTGTTAATTGGAAGTTGGGGTATATAGTGAAGCAGAGATGGTCACTTCTTGATAAGATAGGGCACTATCAAATTCTACACACCTACAGAGAAGGAAATATAGTGGCATATTTTCTGGCTAATTTAGGATGTGACCAAGTAGATGATGAAATCACACATGTTGCTGCATGTTGGGTAAGCTACATCCTAAATTAGAAGAAATTTTGTTAAAAGAGGAAATTTAACTAAAACTATACAGGTTTTAGTATAGAAGTCCTAAATCAAGGGAGGACAAATGTAGTGCAATTGATAAAGCAAACTTGGTGTCAAAATGATGTCATTTTTTGCATAATATACCAGGGTATGCAAGTTTCTATGCTAGCAAAAGTAATTCAAATTGACATCAGCATATGACAAAGCTCAAGGCTCTTCTTCATACAAGATATCAAGGTATGCAAGTAGATGTAATGGCAAAACTAATCTCTAATTGTCATCTACGTTAGCACATATTTGTTGACTCAATTTGGCAAAGCTAGTCATGGAGTTAAGTCAGTCGCATATGATAAAGCTTGGGGCAGTACAAGTATCATATGTCAATAATCTAAGATAATCAGGTGATCTAAAATTATTTTAGTGCAAGGTGTGTTATCAAGGCTTTACCAAGCACGTGTGATATAATTTGTATAGGTTGGGTTGTACATGAAAGTTCCTCAAAATATATTTTTACAAGGCAAACTAAATCTTGGAGCTAGATAGAGGCACGTTACCATGATGCAAATCTGTAAAACCAATTTTTTCTAACAATGTGTATTTTGTGTAGGTAACAGGTGTCTCATAAGTATAAAATCTCACATAACTTGGCATGTGCAAATCGGGTTGGAAAATTTAATCTGCTCTATACTTTTAGCTGGCATTGAATGTGCAAAATTGAGCGGTGGCATGTCTAAATTTAGAAGCATTGTTTAAGCTGCCATTCCATATAGCTAATTTTGGATAATGGTGTGAACATTGTCAAATTCTTTTTATCTTTCCATCAAGTCATACCATGAAATGTGTAATCATTCTTTGGTATGTGCTCACAGCTTGCAGAGAGCATGAAAATCCATTATTCATATGGCATATTCTATTCTTAACGGACAATAAATATTCTATCTCATCGCCTAATCTTACACATTTGCAATTGTCATTTTGTGTGAATGTTTTGGCCAGTAGAGTGCATGTTTCAGCAGGAGATTCTAGCAGTGGTGAGCTTAGAGTGTCGACATGTTTCTATGCAGTGTGTAAGCGAAAGCAAATGGATTTTTACCCAAGGAATTACAAAGTCTTCATCCTTGTCAATGAGTGGGAACTACCTATCTCAGATGAAATTGGTGATGTTGAGTTCCAATTGGTGTTCAAAGATCATTGTGCAACTTTTAAAAAGTATATCAGAAGGGTTATTAGAGTTGAAATTATGGAGCCAGAAGCAAAGAGACTGATTTATCCATCTCAATTGCTTTCAGTTTTCATTTCCAATTTAATGGATTTGCTACAATGTGTCAAGTTAGTGGAATATATTACAAATAAAGTTGTAAATGGAGAGTATTTACAAAATGGTATCCTCTATAAATCTTGTTAGAGGTATGATCTGTGGAAGGGTCACGGCTATGTAGGTGGCTTATTTCCTAGACACTTCTTGCTACATCGAACAACTTTTCTTGTTTTGTTTGTTGCAATCAATAAGTCTCTAGCTCAACAAAACTCTAGTTTTATGTTAAATGCTTTCAGAAGGTATTCAAGGGAGATATATGCTAAATTACCTGACAAAGTAATAGGGAAATTACAAGGCATCTTAATACTACTTACACATGCTCATGACCCACCAATGCCACCATCGTAGAAACAAGAGATAGAAGATGAAAATAGTCTTCATCAACCAGTGGGAGCACAAAATCATCAGGAGGTAGCAAATGAAAATGGTCAACATCAACCATTGGGAGCTCGAAATGATAGAGGGTTTAACCTCAATGCTTTTCCTTCTACTCATCTTGTTAAAAAAAATCATCAGGAGGTAGCAAATGAAAATGGTCAACATCAGCCATTGGGAGCTCAAAATGATAGAGGGTTTAACCTCAATGCTTTGCCTTCTACTCATCTTGTTAAAGGCAATTTAATTGAAGAGTAGGGTGAAAATGATCAACCAATGTAGATGGAGGAATAATAAGATCGAGGGTAAACTAATTTTTTGATGGAAAGCGTAGCTACAGTAGGTTTAACTATAATAGGCAAAATATGTAGTTAAAAGTGTTCTAATGGTCGGTCTATCTTAAGTGGGATACTAAAGCCTGTGTTTTGTAATGGGTTGTTTTTTGTAATAGGGATGATAACAAGGGATGCTATAAGGCTGAAAAGAGAAAACAAATAATCAATTTCAAAAGGAATATATCTATGGGAAGGATATATATTTTCTATTGTAAATATCTTATTACTATTAATATAAATATATATATATAGGCACTATGCCTTTTGTTGAGAATATATATATATATAATATACAATATAATAATTTAATATTATTAATATAATCATAAAAATAATATAATATAATAATTTAATATTTCTAATATAATAATAAGAATAATTTAATAATTTAATATTATCAATATAATAATAAGATTAGTATAAATAATAATTAATTATTATATATATAAAATAAATTACGGACATGGGGTCCACTCTCATATATACAAAATGGATACTAACAAAATTTGTATCAACCCCTACATGGGTGTGCCACCCTTTACATATTTTTAGAATATTTCCCCTTTCTTTGAAGATCTCAATGTCATTAGATGCTTGAGTTTTGAAGGAGGAGATTTCTTCTTCACTTCAATCCACTCATGTTCTGTCTTGGGGGGACATCCATTTCATAGCTATTTTCCATTTTTAACATTTCTTAATTATTTATGACTATTGTAATCACCATTGTCTCTAAAGAGATCTCATGATTTTTAGACTATGTGTTTGATTCCTTTAATTTGGTTGAAGTCTTTATGATTGTAGCATTTGGGCTTGTTGCTTGGATGGTCTCATGAGTTAGATCCTGAGGATCAAGTGAAGGGGAGTCACTTGATATAGAATCACCTTCCTGAAGTACTTATGAAGAGACCAAATTTGTTATCACATTGGGTGGAATTACATAGTGGTGGGATTCAACCCCAATCCACCAAGTGGGCCAATTGTTTCACTACAACAAATCCCTGTGATTAGCTCCCTTTTTTTCTTCGTTTTTTGCTTCCACCCACTGTTTTAATGTATTTTTCTCCATTTTTTGGGAAAATTCAGCGCTATTTTTCGGGATGGCACTATTTTTGGCATTTTTTGTGCCAACCAGAACAAGTCGGCGTTAATTTAGGTGCAAATTGGCGCCAAAATTAGTGCCGCAATTAGCCCCAAGATTAGCGTCAATATATAATTCCTAGTGTAGCACCCTTATTAACACCTAGATTAACACCAAGATTAGTGTCAAAAACTACGCCTACGGTAACGCCTAGATTAGCGCTTAAATTAGCAACCAGATTAGTGTCTACATTAGTGCCCATATTAGCACCTAAAGTAACGCCTATTTTAGTGCATACTTTAGAGCCTTTTTGGAACCTAATGTATCACCTAATGTAGCACCTAATTTAGTACCTAATTGTTCTGATCTAGCAGGGATTAAGGGTGTTAGAACAAAAAATCCTTCCCCAATATTCACTACCCTTCAATTGCTTGCCTACATTTCACTTGCATCAAAATATCTACTTCCTTTGATTTTTCATTGTATTTAACATGAAATGAAACAATTTGTGTGACAAGATCCATTCTGTCACCAACATTCCCTTTGTATATACCCATTTATTCCTCCAGATAATCATAAACAAAGCAAATTTTTCCTTTACCGCAGTACTTTGTGCAGATTAAGGGTTGAGGGTTGAGGGATTAAGGGTTGAGGGTTGAGAATTGAGGGTTAAGGGCAGTTTAATGTATAGAGTAGAGGTTTGAGGGTTAATTAAGGTTGAGGGTAGAGGTTTGAGGGTATATGGTTCAAGGATTAGGGTTGAGGGTATAATGTATAGGGTAGAGGGTATAGGGGTTGAGGGATTAGGGTTTAAAGGTACTTGAGGGTTGAGGGTAGAGGGTACTTGAGGGTTTAAGTGTTGAGGGATTAAGGGTTGAGGGATTACTAGGGTCGACTAGGGTAGAGGGTAGAGGGAATGTTTAGGGTTTAGGGTATTGGGTTGAGGGTATAAGGTTGAGGGATTAGGTAGAGAGGAGGGATGGATTAAGGGTTAAGGTATTAAGGGTTGAGGGTTGAGAATTGAGGGTTGAGGGTGGCTTAATGCTAATAGGCAGAGAGGCTGAGCTAGTAGAGGTGTAAGGGTTTAGGGCTTAACTAGGTTGAGGTAGAGGGCTGAGGGTCCAATGGCAGGGTGGTAGAGGTATAGGGACTTAGGGATTAGGCTAATTAAGGATATTTGAGGGTAGAGGGTAGAGGGTTTAAGGGGTTGAGGCATTGGCGCGTTGAGGTTGAGGGATTGTAAGGCAGAGAGTACTTCTACTTCTAGTTTATGGGGTTTAAGGGTAGAGGGACGGGATTGAGGGATTAGGCTGCCGTGATAAGAGGGTATTGTTCAAATAGTGGGGAGGACATAGAGTGGCTTAGTTGGTTTAGGGTTTAGGTATTGGGTTGAGGGCATAGCCTACCGAGATTGTATTAGGATTGAGGTAGAGGGGATTAAGGTCTAAGGGCCGGTTTAGTTGAGGAAACGTTATGGGCTGGAGGCCAGAGGCTATTTAGGCAGCTAGGACAAGTCGAGGTATATGGTTGAAGGTCAATTAGGGGTTGAGGTTCCAATGTAGAGGGCAGAGGCATAGGGGCTTTAGGGTTTAAGGCTGAGGATTGAGGGTTGAGGGCTGGGAACTGAGGGCTGGGAGGGTTTTGTGGGCAGGGACTGCAGGGTAGAGGTAGAGGGTTTAAGGGCTGAGTTTGCGGCTAAGGCTGAGGTAGGAGGCCGAGGTACATGGCCGGAGGAACTTACGAATATTCACCCAGAGGCAAGGCTACATGGGGCCGCACGCTGATGGATTAGGCTGAGGGTCCAACATTGGCAGGGTAGAGGGCATAGCTGAGGGATTAGGCTCACTAGGTCATAGGCAGAGGGAAGGTAGGAGGGTGATGGTAGATGGTAGAGGTTGAGGGATTAAGGGTTGAGGGTTGAGGGATTAGGGTAAAGAGTTTACTAATTGGGTTTAAGGGTTTAACTAGGGTTGACTAGGGATTAGGGGCGAGGGTACTAGAGGGTATATGGTTCAAGGATAGGTTTTAGGGTCCAAAGTATATATAAGGTTTAAGGGTTTAGAGTTGAGGGACATTAAGGGTTGAGGGTAAAGGGTTTAGGGTATAGCTAGGATGTTTGAGGGTAAAATATGGTTGAAGGTCGATTAGGGTTGAGGTTCCAATGTATAAGGTAGAGGGTATAGGGGTTGAGGGTTGAGGGTTTAAGGGTTGAGGGTTGAAGGATTAACTAGGGTTGAGGGTTGAGGGTTTAATGTATAGGGTAGATCAAAGGGACGTAGAGGGTATAAGAGGGTTTAAGGTTGAGGGTATATGTAGGTTGAGGGATTAGGGTTGAGGGTCCAATGTATAGGGTAGAGGGTATAGGGGTTGAGGTTGGATTAGGGTTTAACTAGGGTTGAGGGATTAGGGTAGAGAGTTTAGTAATTGGGTTTAAGGGTTTAACTAGGGTTGAGGGTAGAGGGTATAATATGGTTCAAGGATTAGGGTTAATTATATTAGGGTCCAATGTATATATAGGGTAGAGGGTAGAGGGTAGAGGGTAGAGGGTGTAAGGGTACTTTAGGGTTTAGGGTTGAGGGTTGAGGGTTTAAGGCTGAGAGTAGAGGGTTGAGGGTATATGGTTCAAGGATTAGGGTTGAGGTTCCATTAATGTATAGGGTAGAGGGTATAGGGGTTAAGGGATTGGGGTTTAAGGGTACTTGCAGAGGGTAGAAGGTAGAGGGTAGAGGGTCGAGGGATTAAGGGTTGAGGGATTAGGGCAGAGAGTAATTTACTTGGGTTTAAGGGTTTAAGGGTTGAGGGGTTACTAGGGTCGAGGGATTAGGGTCAAGGGTATAAGAGGGTATTGGGTTGAGGGTAGAGGTATGTAGAAGGTTTAACATCGGTTTAGCATTTAGGGTATAAGAGGGTAGAAGGTTTAAGGCCAATTTAGAGTTAAGGCTTTAGGGTTGAGGGACATTATTAAGGGTTGAGGGTAGAGGTTTTAGGGTATAGCTAGGATGTTTGAGGGTATAATATTGTTGAAGGTCAATTAGGGTTGAGGTTCCAATGTAGAGGGTAGAGGGTATAGGGGTTGAGAGTTTAGGGTTTAAGGGTTGAGGGTTGAGGGATTAAGGGTTGAGGGTTAAGAATTGAGGGTTGAGGGTTTAATGTATAGGGTAGATTAGAGGGTAGAGGTAGAGGGTTTAAGGGTTGAGGCTTGAGGGTTTATTAAGGTTGAGGGTAGAGGATTGAGGGTATATGGTTGACGGATTAGGGTTGAGGGTCCAATATTGTATAGGCCAGTAGAGGGTATAGGGGTTGAGGGATTAGGGTTGAGGGTCCAATGTATATGGTAGAGGGTATACGGGTTATGAGGGATTAGGGTTTAATTAGGTTGAGGGTTGAGGGTGTAGACATATAAATTTGGACACTTAATTTATCCAAATTCATCCCCTTTCGTCTTATTTTCGTTAATTAAGTAATATTGCTATTATTTAATTAATAACTTTAATTCTACCAAATCCCTAAGGTATTTAATCAATAATACCTTATCTCTTTAATCCTCCTTTCATCAAATAAATTAAATAAATATCACATTTATTTAATTCCCCATATGTCACATCCTCCATCTTTTATTATCTAATCTTAATCCTTCTTCTAATCTCATCATTAGGATGTGCACGTGCCTAATCCTTGATTAAGAGGTGTCACATCCTCCAACTTTTGCAAATTGGCCTCTAATCTCTCTTAGCCACCTAACCTTCCTCTAATCCCTCATCAACTTTTATAATCACCCCCTTTAGTCAACTCTTCCCATCCCCCAAGGAATTTTTAATTCCTTTGTCTTCCCAAAGTCCTTTTTGAGAAATTTTAATTCCTTTCTCATCTTTCAAGGAATATTAAATTCCTTTTCTCTTCCCCATGTCCTTTATGACATGTGTCCTTGGTCAACCTTATTAAAGGCCTTCCCCTTTTGGACAAGGCACTCCACTTCCCCATGTGAATTTTTAATTCACTTTTTAATCCCCCAATGCACTCAAAAAGAATTTTTAATTCCCTTACTTCTTCCCACATGTCCTCTTTTATTCTTTATTCTTTCCCCTCTCGCCATGAGGATATTTGAGGAATTTTTAATTCCTCACATGTCCTCTCACCCACATAGGGACAAGCACCTCCTTTATGAGGAGATCTTGTCCAATTCCAAGGTACTTTGTACCCCCCTCCATGTCATGTACCATCCTTCCACCTCATGTCCACTTCACCTTTTAGGGCTATATCACATGCCACATGTCAAGATGTGAGGGCTTGTGAGTTCTCAACTCACCTTGGCCCTACATCTTGATCATTGGTGGCTCAATCTTGGCCATCCATCTCTTTTAGAAATTCTCAAAATTTTTATAAATACCCCCTCTTTTCTCTCATTTTGGGAGAGATCATTTTGCTAGCCAAACTCTTGCAATTTTGTTTCTCAATCTACACTTAGCCATTTTCATGCTTTCATCCATTTCCATCCATATTCACATCATCATATCTTGCCATCCAAGGAGCATACACATCAAAGATCAAAGGGTCAACCAAAGGATCGATTCGAGACAAGGTATAAAGTTCCATTTGTTGTTTTTATCTTGTGTTGATTCCAACTTAGGCTAATCTTGAAGTGTAGGTTGTTTTGGTGTTTATTTACACTCTTTAGTTTGCTGCTCATTTTCTAACACACGTATTCGACCTATCACAGAGGGTAAAGGGTAGAGGGTTGAGGGTTAATTAAGGGTTTAATGTATTTTTCTCTAATTTTTTTAAAAAGTTGGCACTATTTATCGGGATGGTGCTATATATTTTACGTCGAAGGCATATCATATTTGAAGAAGACAAACATGCAACTACCAATCAATGGTTGATATCAGACTACCAACCCTTGAAACTATTTGCTCCATTGATACCCTTTTCTTGATTTTATCTCTTTATAATAATACTTTACCTGCAAAGGTTTGCCCCACACTGCATAATATCTTATACAGATTGCATATAATTTATTTCTACGTGTGCTGCATAATATCTACTACCGTGTGTGGTTAAAGTATTTTTTATTCTAATTTTTTACAGGCATGTAAATATTATTTGTTTTGTGAGCCCTAAATTACCAAGTGCTAGATGAAATTACTTTTTATTCTACTAAATTGACTATTCTATCATTTTACTCCTTGCTCGGCTTAAATTTACAAATCACTTGGTTAACAAAATACTCTATGCATATACATATTGCTTTTTTTAAGTATTTAATTATAAGGATTGTATTGTTTTTTTTGGTATTTAATTATAAGGATTTATCTTATTTTTATTTTCTTGTCCATTTTAAAATTTTGAACAGGTAAAATGAACATTTAGTAATTATATATTTTTTTAGATAATATTAGTTGAGTTTTTTTAAAATTTTTAAATTGTTTAAATAATGAGAATGGGAATTATAATGTACATTCTTTTTGCATATACATATTGTTTTTTGTTTTGTTTTGTAAAAAAAGAGTATAATAAGAATAAGGCAACATGAAGGTTGCCAAAAGAAGAATTACATAGAAAACAACCAAATACACCTCAAACAATGCAAACAGAGTACAATAAGAATAAGACAACACGAAGGTTGCCAAAAGAAGAATTACATAGCAAACAACCAAATTAGTATTTAAATTTTTTTGGGTACATAAGCAGGAGATTGTATTAATCAAAATTCAAAAAATTACAGATTGTCTGCCATTGCAGGAATATTCATGAAACCCTAGCAATAGATTTCCCAACTAGCCAAAAACCCAAGCAGACAAGCTAGAACTATGCTTTAGAATTTTCAAGCTACCCAAACCACCCATTTTGAGCCTCACCAGAGGCCAAGACAACCACCAAAACATCATCAAAAAACTAATCGAACCACCACCAGGAGCCACCAACGATCGCAAAATCCAAAAAACCAACACCATCCCACCATGAGCCCAAGGTCACAAAAGGATTTTTGAGCATTTCCAAGTCTTTTGGATGCGACACCCCAGAGCCAAGAATAGAGGCCGAAATAACCTCATCCATGCAGCCCAGGAGATTTGGCTTGAATAGCTTGCTCATCATTGCCCGAACCAGGTTTTTGGGGGTGCTTTGATCAAGCAAAGATGCTAGAAAATGAGATATTATGTGGGAATTAACTTGAACCATTTCATTGTAGGCCACATGCTCTCGGCCCAAAACCATTTTCACCGCGGCCACCATCAAGGGATCAAACTCCAGAAGAATTCGTTTGAGCCTCTGGTCCATGAGTTTTTTGAAACTTGCCTGACTCACACCGCAATCTAGGAAAATCGGAGTGTCATGCCCAAAGGTGGATAGCGCCTCAGCCAATTTAAACACTACATACTTTGCGTCCTCCATTACTCTTTCTCACCCAAGTGAAGCCTCTGGAACAAAAACTCTAGCAAATGCAGAATGCAGAGATCACCACCTTCGTTGGATTAAAATGAATGCCACCCTTTCATGGCATTCATTTTAATGCATACGTGCCACCCTTTCATGGCATTCATTTAAATGCATGCGTGCCACCCTTTGAGCTGCTAAAAAGTCATGTCAAGACCACCAACCAGGAATGTCATACCCCCTGGTATAAATGAGGGTGACATTCGATCGTGTTTTTGTTTAGTATTTAATTAATTATAAGGATTTGTATTATTTTTATTTTCTTTTCCATTTTAAACTTTAGAATTAGTAAGTATAATTTTTATTTATATTATATTAGTTTAGTTTTTAATTTTATTTTTAAACTGTTTAATTATGAGAATTGTTTTTCCCATAATTGGGAATTATAATGTACATTATTTATTTTACATTATAATTTTATTTGAAAATAATATATATGAGATTATTTGAAATTAACTTTTACAAATTACAAGTGAATAAAATAAAATAAAATAAAGGCTTTTTTATAAGTACGAGCATTAATGAAGGGCAGTTTGAGCTCAAATTTTAATGATGGCCTAGCATACAAAGTTGGGTATGCAGGACGACCCATCGTTGGAGCCTTAGGAGATAAAATTTCCATAGCAATTCCCATATCCTAGAAGAGTATGTGTTCATTTTGTTGGAGCTAAAAAATCCACATTGGTTGTCTCGCACACCTCCATTTTCACTTATCCACCATATGCTCCATTTCCATTTCATAATAATTGGTCCATTAGTATAAAGTTCCAAAATAAGGCCCTTCATCATTACAATAAAGTGAAGTCCTTGCTTGAAATGTTCTCCTAGCAGCTCATGGCACGTCACCAAGATAATGCCTTATCAGAGAGAGTCTCACCATAGTCTCTTCGACACAAGCATAAAGGGTTGATAAGAAATGTAGATGAGACTCCTGAATGTCTAAGAGACATATTCAAATGTCTTCCCGCCATCCTAAAGAACGACATGTCTAAGAGACTTAGTCATGTTGAGGAGAGAATCTAACATGTCTCACCGACAAATCATACGAGTGTCAACATTTAGGAAACAAAAAAACATCTCTCGGACACTAAGAGGTTATCATAAAATAAACAGTAAATCACTAGTGGAACAAGCACTAATTAAACAACAATGTCGAAGAGACATCGACATGTCGAGGAGAGAAGCAAAGAAGTCTCTTCGACATTCAAGGAGCAAAGTATTAGCAAGACAAAGAAATATCAAATAGACATTGGATGAGGTCTCATCGACATCTTAAAAATGATGTGTTGAGGAGACACAAAGATATTGAGAAGACATTATCAAAAGTCTCCCTGACATTCTGGCACAAAATATCGATGAGACTAAGGGACTTCGGAGAGAGGTGACCTTGGGTCTCCCCGACATAACAAAGTCACATAAACATCATCAACTCAACTATTACCGCCGAGGAAAAAAGTAAAGACATTTCAAGGAGACATAAGCTTGTCAGTAAGAGAAATCCACCTTTCTCATCGACAAAAAATAAAATCATCAAGGAGAAAACTAAGAAGTAAATATCGAAGAGACATTGCAATATCGATGAGAGAAGCCTGAATGTCTCTTAGACATTTCTCAAAATATGGCCAAGGATATCAAAGAGAGATATAGACATTGTGATCAGAGTCGCATCGACAAAATATGAAATAATTTTCACGAGATTGATTTGACGGATTAAGTCATCGAAGAGACAACTGCCATTAATACACAAGTTTTATAGGAAGGTGGCATGAGTGCCGTTTATGAACCAGAGCTAGTTTAAGCAAGCTAAAATTCAATAAAAGTAGCCTCTGAGAAACAAAAATTCATTGCACATTGTGGCTAAGCATCCAGAGGATGGAGTTGGACAAAAGCAATCAACTTAGAAATTCTAGCATTCACTCAAGTAAGTACACCTTGGCTTAGCTTAACATAAATTTTTGAATATAGCTTGAAGTACAACATTGTTAGGGTTAGAAAGGATAAAATCCCAGAAAAGATAAGAGCAAAAAGGAAAAAAACTAAAACTAGACCTCTCAGTCAAGACTTAATAGATCAGTGTCCCAGGTCTGGGCCTAAAGCACGAAGAATTGCTTAGTTAAACCCGTCATGTGAGACCCTAGTAGACAAGCATAAGAATTTGGGAGATGTATGGACTCCACATAGAGGCTACGATTTGTTCACATATCATTATAGAAATAAATACAGATATAGCCCAGTCTTGAACCCATAGAATTTGAATTTAGGGAAGCTAGTAATGCCAAATGTTTTTGTGAAAGTAGATTTAATTAGAGCACTAGCAAAGAATTATAATCCCAAAACAAGGGCAATTCATTTGCCTGATGGATCACAATTTATGGTCATAATGAGGGATTGTATTTGCATGGTTTTCCAATTGGACACTTCTTTGGAAAATAAATTATGGTTGAGAGACTTGCTTGAGGAGTATCGCTCTATGGATATGAGTTAAAAGAGGTGGAAGTTGCCTCTGCATAGACCCAAGGGTCCAAGAAATCAACCTATGAGTTTTGCTAGCAATGAAAAGTCCCCATTTTTTGTAGAATTGTTTGAAGAATATTATCAGTACACATACTATTCAGTTGGCCAAGTGTTGGGAATTGAGGCCCCTGCCAACATGAGTATAGCTCCCATGGTTCTAGCCGCGAACATTCAGAGTCAAGATGTTAGGCCCTATGATTATGCAGAGTATCTGTCGAAGGCCATTAATAGTGCTCTTAATGCTATTAAGAATAACAGTGAAGCTATCAATTTCAAGCAGTATTCACTTCTTATGCATATGATATTGTACGAGGGCTAGGTGATGGGACTCTAGAGAGAAGAATTAAGAGTAAAATATTTGGATATCAATGGTAATTCAAGACTAGTGCAAATGTGGACATCAGTCTAGGATAGTAGATGTGGGAGATCCCACTACTTGTACTTTGAGGAGCATTTTGTCAAACCCTTGTATAAATTGCTTGTTTGTAAATGTGATTATAATCTATCCCTCAAAGTACATAGGTTTCTCTTACCAAAGGAGAAAGGCCATGATGGAAAGATAAACCACAATTGGGGAGATTGGTATGCTTTTTCAGATTGTACTATCATTAGGGTGTATGGATTTGAGGCAAAACCATATTTGTTGCCTAAGACTATGTCGGATAGAGTTGCTTATCTTGAGATTATAAGACAATTGTCTTATTTAGCCTTTATGCATTTGAAAAGCTTTGGAAGGCATACATTCATGCCTTCTACTTTGTGCTTTGGTGATTTCACCATTATTGTTGAATCAGGGTATGACTTGGTTGGAATCAAATTAAATTATTATGGCTTGTCGGTTGGAAATAAGAGGAAGAATTTTGACCCTAAGCACCTTATAAGTGATGCCAAAATTTCTTAAATACTGAAAGGATATGAGCATAATTTTGATGTTGATGATGTTGTCAGGAATTGTGAGGATAGTCAGGCGATCATGAGAGGAAATACATACAATAGGATTGTTATGGTTGAGGCCTAGAGATTGAAAACTAACCCATCTTATGTAGAAGCTTTTTCTGAAATTTAGGACCCCATGGAGAGAGTTGAATAGTTGCTTCTGCATGAAGAAGAGATAATAAAGGATGTACCTCTGGTGGAATTTGAGAGAAGAAGAAATGTTGGCTCTTCGAGGCAAGCATAAAATGTAGCAACATTAGACCATTTTTCACCTTAGCCTACTCTAGAGGTAAGCTTTTCAGTTAATACACCAATCATGGTAGAAGATGATGTTGAAGAGGAGGATGAAGTCACACAAATCAATACTCTTGTCATTCCTCCATATAAAATTCCACTGGAAAGGAGTGTAGTAAAATTTGATGCTTCTAATGAGCTATTTGATGATGTGAGGCATCAAGCCAATCAAGAGTTCATTGCAGATGATGCCTTTGTCCAAACTCCTAAATTTAAAGCTTTCATATATGAATATAAAGGAAAGGTGGTAAGGGAAAGGTTGAAGGACATTGACCCTGAGAAGGAAGCATATGCTTTAAAAGAACTTCAACATGAAATTGATAGAGAAATGAAACATATGACTGTTGAGAGAGGAAGGGAATTGTTGAAAGAGGCTAGGGTTATGCTCCTTTAAGGATGGGATATCAACTTGGCCATTGTATTTGATGGTTTTCTGAAAAGAAAAAATATACCCTTGCACTTAACAGGCAAAGCTAGTGACAAGATCTACATTGGATCAAGATTTAATCTTGACAATACTACCTTGCAGATATGGACACTCTATCCACCAGGGAAAAAGCCTTCCCTAGTTGATCATGATTAGATTTTTGGACATCTTTTGGTGCAAAGAGTAGGAGAAACAGATCCCATGGAAACTATTGATTTGAATTTGAATGTGGCCAAATTCACAAAGTCTTAGATTAAGAAACTGGTAAGGGATAACCAGGGGTTGATAGAAGAAAATGAAAGGTTGAAACAAGAGTTGATCAATTATAGGGATAGAATACCTTCTTCTTCTTCAGGCCTCTATTCTCCATTGGTTGAACATGAAAGGAAAGTGCTTGAGGCAATGTCAAAAACAACATATTGGAAAAGAAGGCATGAGGAAGTGTAGAAGGAACATGAAGAGTTAAAGGGAAAACTCAAAACCACTATCTTTGAGATGGCATCAAAAATAGTCTGCATGAGATTCGAAGACATGCACAAACATGCTAAACAAGTTTGGAAAATTCATGACAAAACATATGCAGCATTACTGGAAAACACCAAATTGAGTGATAGGATGAAGGAGGTAGAATCTGAGATCATTGCAAAGAAAGAAGATAACTCTCCTATACTACAAGAATACTAGGAACTCATGAAAGCTCGTAGGGACTTCCACAATATCCTGACATAGGAGTTGAGTGATTTTAGTCAGCCATTGAGTATGGCCTTACCCAATTTCTTTGAAGAAATAGAATTGAAAGATCAGGATACATGAAAGAACAACATTGCCAACTATCTACCACATGTTCTTGATCTGATTAATGATGAAGAGGAAGTGCTTAAGAGGACGCACCAACAACTTGGGAGAATCTTTGAATTGGAGTATGCTATGAAAGACATCATACATAATGCAGACACTCATGCTAAAAGTGGGTACGTGGAGCATTTGTCAAAGGTGAACTTGTTCATTTCAAGGGCCAAGTAAGAGAGGAGTGACAAGGGCTAGAGTTTGATAGTTTTGGATACACAATCATGGTGCATGAGCCTTGAACGGGTCTTAGATGACCACAGGCACTTGCTGGAGATTAATGGACTACAATGCATCCACTAGAAAACTCTTAATATTTTTATGTTTATTCTATTTATGCTTTAGTTATGAAACAATGTGACTTTTTGTAACATGCTTGAAGCTTGTTGCTTCTGATACAAATAGGGAAACCAGGGCTTGATTTTGAGATATCATATCATCATCATCACATTACATTCCATTAGAGTAAGCATTATTAAGAAAATAGATTGCATAATTCGCCCATCCATACCATATTTCAAACACTTATGCTATAATGCTTATATTTTGAAGTAATACAATGGAGCAGACTATTCATAAATTGTAATTCATTTTCAGTGCTCAATTACTGTGTTGATTTTAATTCTCATTTATTACTTTGTTGTCTCCAAAGTGGTTTGTTCAAGTTATTTAAATCTATATGATTTATCAAAGCACATTTGATGTTACTATGTGAAAGAGTTGATTGCTTTCTAAGTTGATGTTGTGATGTGCCTAACAATGATATTTTACATAGATTGTAATGTTTGTTAATTTCAAAAAAAATCCCACAGTTGTGTGAGATTGTCTCCTTGGTGAATAACCTCCTTTCATCCTTAATTTATGAAACCATCTCATTTTCTATGAGTCATATTGGTTCAAATGATTTTACTACAACATTGATTTTATGTTTGTAGCCTATAGCAAAGTTTATCTTCAATCATATCAAGTCCAATTGTATTTTCATAGACAAGCACATATATGATAGAATTAATATCTACCCATTTGCATTTTTCATGAAAAGATCATAGATCTTGGAATTAGCCTCTACCCATTTTCCTTTTGTGTAAATAGGTAAATAGATGATTAAATTATCCATTGCCCATTTTCTTTAGCTATTGAAATTTTTTAAAAATTGGCATTATTTCTCTATGTCCATATATTAACTTGATAATAAATTTATTGGAATTTGTCTATGGACTAGATTAAATTGCATAAAAAAAATTTTAGGTTGTAAATTTTGAGTGATTTTAGTTTTGGCCATCCTTGAGAATACATATATTCAAGCTTTCCTATGCATGTTGATGGAACCCCTAAAATTTTCTATGTTCCATTTCAAAAATCTTCATGAGTTTAATGAACTATGAGTTTTGTCTCCTGCTACTGTATAAGGGGTTTTAGGTTTACCTAAGTCTTATTTGAAAAACCCTTTCAGTCCATATCCTCATCTAGGTTTTAATTTTCAGTTGAATCCTTGTGTCGGTCATAAATCCTTTAAGTCACGACTCTTGACATTGAAACCTGTTAAGTGATTGGCCCTCTAGTCCTGTTTTACTGATTGATCCTATTGGATCATTATTTTTGAAATTTTCCTAAGTTGGGCTCAATATTTCCCATTGAAAAATCTTAAGTCTTTTATGTCATGGGTGTGGCTTCATCGACCTAGTTGTGTCCCTTTTAGGATTAACATTTTTTGACATGTGCAGATATAAGAATCCCTAAATGTTGTTCGATCAAATGTAGAAAATTTGGACCATAGCTCGCATGTCCATTCTATTTTGTCTATCATTCTTTTATTCATTCAGGCTCATGAGGGAAGGCCATGTGTCCCTGGCGATTGGTGGGCTAGGAATCATTGATAAAGCATGTAGTTGGTCATTGAAGAAGATCAACAGTGGGAGATAAGTGAGGTGGCCGCATCTGGATCGTTCCCCGCGTGCCCGTTTGCTTTTCTTGATTATTAAAATAATCACACGGGCTAGTGGGCGATTGCCACTTGTCTTTGCTGATGATGGGTCTGAGGATTAGTATTGTTGAGGTTCAATTAAATCAACGGTCAATAGCAGGTTACGTGGAGTAATCTTGACTACTCCCCACCATCTCGTGTGGGCCCCATCCTACTTGCCAGATTCCCAACGGGGAAGCGGGTGTCTGCCGCGTGGAGTAATCCTGAGAACATGGAAGCATAGATATGTGGGAAAAATTTTAATTGAAATTTCAACATGGGGCATAGGAAGTAAAATGTGTGTTACAAATATGCATATATTACACATGCTTAAAAGATCTTTTAATTTGAGTTGTAGATGTTGTATGAAGGATAAAGTTGTTGCTAGATAAGAAGTGTGTATGACGAGACTGAGAGATCTAATCTCAGCCTCTCCCCATCTCCCCATTGATGAAAGTTGCACATGAGTTATGGCTCACGGGGGAAAGGGGAAAAGGACACGTGGATCATGGCTATAAAGACAAAGAGATGGTGGAGCCCGTGTACTACAAGCAAGTGTTTCCATGTGGCCTCTGGTCATTTGATAAGTGTTGTGACTGTGCACAGTCAGATCCTTCATAATAAGTTGGTCAAATCTAGATCGTGAATCAATTAACTCTCCAAAAAGATCAATGACTAGTATTCAAAACTTAGTTGAAGGCAAGCAAGTCATTTTGGTTTGCGTAGGTGAGCCTTAATAACTGAAAGGACATTGATCTACTGAAGTAAGAATTTGCATAATTATTAATGTTTATCTCAAAGGCATAATTCAGTATTAAAAGTATACTCAATACACTCAAGGAGCTCATGTTGTGGTTTCTCAACATTTTCTGACGTCGGAACATGGGTTGTCAACTTGCGAGAAAACTAGTAAGTCAATTGTTGCTTTCCTTCTAGCATTATTGATAAGTTGTGATTTCTGAAACTTAAGTCTGTTAGGAGTTTCTTGGTTCGGCTTTTTAAGGTTTGACGTTCATAAAAAAGACTGTTAATTTTGCATTTGCATAATTCGTGCCAAACCCTCACAAAATTCGTAGGCCTTGTTCAGTTAAACTAAAAAACCCTGCCTTGTAGTACTTCTTGCATTATGGCTCCTAAAGTAAAAGTATCTTCGTCTAAAGGGGAAGCTTCCACTCCCAAAAAACCTTTGAATAAAGACCTTATCGACCAATTACCACCCTCAACCAGTGACAAACCTAAATTCCAATTGATTCCTAGAAGTCCTCAAATAGCAAAGGGTCTATTCAACAGAAGATGTTCTATCAGGGATGCTAAATTTCCTTATATTGGGTGGGAACTGTTTTATATTTTGTTCAGGAATAGAAATATGGGTATCCCAATAGGAAAACCTTGGAACTATGACCTGGGAAAGTTAATTGTGCCAAATGTCTATATGGATGTCGACTTGCTTAGGGAAATAGCTACTAATTATGACCTAGTCACGAGGACTATCAGAACATATGGTGGGAAATAAATGGTTAAGATCACTAAAGCAGAATTGGGTTTTCAAGCTTACTGAATGGAGTGATGAAATGCATAAGATAAATGAAGATTCTCTTAGGAAAGAGTAAGATAAAACCAAGATTTCATTCAGAGTCCACATCTTGCCAAGATTTCTAGTAGAAATTGCAGGTTGGAAGATTGTAATAGGATCACATGATAAGGAACCTTTCCCTATTAACTATTTTGTTCCCTATTTCAAAAGAACCTTCTATTCCATTTTCCAGATAACTGGTTATAATCATGTCTCTATAATGCCAATGGCATGGTTGTATATGGCTACCCATATCTAGCATCCCCAATATTGTGTAGTGTATGATTATGCAGGATTTATTTCTGAAAGAATGCATGAGGGATTGGTGAGATTAAAGAAAGGTGAATTTGGGGTAAGGTTCAGTTGGTACTCATTGCTAATGCATATTTTTTTGTACAATGGTGCAATTTACTTCGGACACAATATTGACTTGGAAAGAAAAAGGGGTGACTTGGATCTGCCTATGCAATGTTGGACCACAGTCTTGGATAAAGATGATAGGACATATGATTATGTCACATTCCAAAATTTATTTGCTTCTGAACTAAAGAGAGCTTTGATTGTGAAGTTACCTAGAATTCCCATTGCTCTACATGATTTCTTAAGACCCAAGGAGAGAAGGCCTAAGATAAAAGTTGATCATAATTGGGGAGATGTTATCTCACTCCCTGATTACACTATCTTAAGATTATATGGTTCCAAAGTAGCACCTAACTTGTTGCCGAGGTTTGTGCCATAAAGAATTGGTTTCCTTGAGGTTATGTGGCAACTAGGAAATGTTGAAAATGAGCATTTGTTGAATCAAGGAAAAGGAACTTTATTTCCTTCATACACTTGTTTCTCTGATTTTGTAATGACCAAAGGAGGTTGGAATAACATCCTTGAAATACTCAAAACATACTACATGTAGAGGATAGTTGAGAGGGTCAAATATGATCCTGAAGATTTTATGGCTTGGTTGAATGAGAGAAACAAGAGCTACAAATATGTCCACATTTTCTAGTATCCAGAAGATGTAATAAGAAATATATTAGACACTAAGGAACAAGAAAACAGGTTAGCAAGGTGGATTTCATTCAATAAGATACAAAGGAAAATAAAGCAGGAAGAACCTGATTTCAAGGTCCTCCCAAAGGCTGAGGATATATTACAAAAGGTGGAGCATGTAACAAGTAATTTTGATTCAATAATAGGCCACCTTGAAACTAAAGGGGTAATTAGTAAAGATAAAGGGAAGGCTCCAATTGCAGAAGAACAGAGTGGAGGAGAAATCCCTTCTATAGGAGAAGAGTCTACATCACAAGCCCCCGAGGAACCAAAAATAAAGTCCTTTATAAGGAGAAAGAGTAAGTAAAATAAATTTGATGAAGCCTACGTTCCCACTTAGCAAGAGGAGCACAAACCTCCTTCTCCTATGCCACAAATACCACCCCCATCTCCACCAAGGCCGGTAGAGCCTGAAATTATGAATATTGATTCCCCATCACCTAGTGAAATACCACCCGAAGAGCCACCATTGCAAAGAAAAAAGATTGAGGCCACTAATTTAGTGGACTATGATAATGAAGGTTTCGATGATGACATTTGGGTGTCAGAACAAGAAATATAGGAAGGAGTACCCACTGCATCTGTAGTAAGGGAAACAAATCAATTGGGAAAAAGATTGAGTAATGTTGATCTTAGAGGGATCAATGGAAGTGATGATATGCGGGTTGAGGCATGTGCCAAATTCTTGGATGATGACTCATTTGTAAAGACTCAAGCTTTTGTGGAATTTTCATATAGGGTTAAAAGAGATGAGTATGCAAAAAGTCTAGCTATAGAAAGGAGCCTTCATCCAAAACTGCCTAATGCTATCATTTAGAAAAAAAGGTGTTAATGAAATGAGATCCAAATTCCAAAACATGGCTGCAAAGGAGGGTTGGGAATTGGTGAGAAATAGTGGCATCTTGTTGCTACCAGAATGGGATCTAGCTTCATCCATGGCTTTCGACACAATAAAGAAATGTGACATACCTTTCTATGATACATAAGAAGAAGCTACACTTGCACTACATGGTTTTTCTTTCAATGAGGAATGGGAAGCCTTCACTATATGGTCTTTAGCCCCAAGCACAAGAAAGCTAGACATTGTTGAGCCTACACCTAACTATAGTGGAGGCCTAATAATAATAAAAAATATTAGAAACATTGGCCTTAGAAGCTACAAATATGTCAGTTCATGTTTCATAGTTCACAAGGGCCACTGTGGAGTCTGTGATTGCTGAAAAAGATAAACTCAAAACAAAATTGAATAACTTGTTGGTTAAGTATGGATATCTTGAGAGAGATAATATGCAATTATAGACAAAGGTAGCATTATTGGAGGATGTGTTGCAAAGGTTACAACCTGGAAATCCCAAGCAGAATGATGTTAACTCTCCCACCATTGCACAAGAGGATGTATC
This sequence comes from Sequoia sempervirens, assembly GCA_007258455.2. Taxonomy (NCBI): domain Eukaryota; kingdom Viridiplantae; phylum Streptophyta; class Pinopsida; order Cupressales; family Cupressaceae; genus Sequoia; species Sequoia sempervirens. The sequence goes on from VDFB02075321.1 coordinate 278,057,642, forward strand.
CCTAGAGTTTACTGATGATGTAAATTCTTCATGGGCAATTGTGTCATATAATATGGGAAGTCTGCCCATTTCAATAGTAGAACCCAATACATCAAAAGGGCCACAAGCGAAAGGGGATATCAATAGGGAAGAATTTCTTAGGCAATTAAATGAATACAAAGAAAAATGTAATAGTCATGATGAAGATGCTTTTAAGAGCAATATGACGATTGCCATAGTAGTGCTAGAACATCTAAACAAAAGATTGAATAGCAGATTAAATAGTATTCACTACAATTATTCATCCATGGTTGATACTATCAGAATGTCTGACATTGAAAAAGAAAGAGCTATTCCACTCATGGAAGTCTGGATCCCTAGGAAGCAAGAATTGATATTGATAGGAATTGGGGTTAAGCAGGACCCCAACCCACCTGGAAAATTCAAGCCTACTTTGATTCTTGTAAATAAGATTGAGGGATACAAAGGAAATATTGAGCCATTGGAGAACAAGATAAATGAGTTGGTAAAATCCTTCCATGAATCTCATCATGGCCTTATTCCATCCATTTTAAGGGATGATGGTAGCATTAAGACTCTACAGGAGTGGAAAAACAAAGCAAATAAGGTTATTTCATATCAAGCTATGAAAATTTGTCAGAAGTTTGATATGGAGACATTAAAGGTAAATACAGATATGTTAGTTCATGTTGAGACTGTCCTACTAGAATTTGATAAAGAAGCTAATCAGATTGTCACCAAGCATGCACCTTATAGACAAAGGGTTGATGAAGTAATGAACTTTGACTGGCCTACTGAAGAAGAATTCCTAGCATGGAAAGGTAGGTACTTGGAAGGAGTGGGAGGTCTAGCATTAAGAGTGGTGGGCCAGTGATTTGAAATTTTGAAGTCTACAACCATGATGAATAACAGATAGATGGGAATGCACTACATAGCCTAGATTTAGTACAAATTAGGCTTTTGATAAAGTATGGAGAAATATAGTGCATCTTATTCAAAGTTGAATTGATGACAAGGCTACAAATGTGGTTTTTACTCTTGTCTTTTCCTTTTTTTTGTTTTCTTCATGTTTTATCTTCCTTTCATTTTGTGTGCATGGGCACAAGTTTTGAGGTAACTATTCGGTTGTACCCATTTTGAAAATTGGACCAGATCTCTAACAGTGAATGAAGACTATTTTCATTTTCTCACATGTCTCCCACCTCTTGGGAATACATTGTAACTGAATGAGAGAATCTTTGATGTAGTAGTCCAATAGGGTTTTGACATGTGTACTTTCTATCCTAAGGTTTATTTTGCTCCTTCGTTTCTATAAGAAGGAATTCAGGGCCAGAAAGTAGGGGTTTGTTGTTTTGCAATTAACACTAAGAATTGTAAGGAGAATACTAAGCATGTTTTAGAGTTTTTGGTATTAAGTTTTAGAGCTCATTGTTATGTATATAATTTGGATAACAGTATAGTAATATATATACAAAGAAATACCAATTTCATAGCTATTGTCTATCCTTGTGCTCGTTTTATGAGTTATGAATAAAAGTAATCCAGGATTTCTTTTACTTGTCTCTATTGTTCATCAATGGATGTTTGATTTCATTCCTACTTATTGATTCAATGAATTAATGTAAATGCTTAGATGAGATTATTAACTCATGAAAATCAGGGGCTAGGATACTGATAAGTAGTATTTACAATGTTATTGCCATCTTGGGCTTTAGGTGTTTATTTTCTAACTAGGTTTTTGGGTGCCACTTTTTTTGTTGGTTTTAGATCATGGTTTTGTAATCACTACTTATATTTATATGATGCTTGAGATTTAATTTTATAGTAGCTAGATGAAAACCTATTGGAATGTCATAATAAGGCAGAAAAAATGGAAAAAAAAGATAAGAGTCTCATTAGACTCTATTTGGATAATTCAATATTGTTGAATGTACATGAAGAGACCATTATAGCACTTATTTTAAAGAAATTGGGAGATACATATCAAGCTAAATCTATAGTTAATAAAATATTTCTAATAAACAAGTTATGCACCATCAAAATGGAGAGTGGCGGTTCTATAGTTTAACACTTGAATTAATATTACTGAAGCATTTCAAAGTTTAGGCCATAAGAATCATCCTTTTTTAAATATGGATTGCAAATAATTCTAAAAATTTAGAAGTATTGGTCATTAACATTATAATCTACTACAATGTCATCCAGTGTATCATTGTCAATGTTCATATGTTCTTTCACGTATTTCATATTATCATCATCCTCATCTTGACCTGCATCATCTTCATCATCATTGAAATTTGACTGTAGACCATCTATATTGTTCCCATATGTATTTGGGTCATCATTTTCTATACCATCGATATTGTTGTCTTCCATAACATCATCTAACTCTGGATTTTTTTCTTCTTGTGCTTGAACATAACCATCTTCAACATCATCATGGATGTCAATTTCTTCGATGTTCTCTAATCCCTCTCTCTCATTTTGTTCGCCATCAGTTTTTTGCTTAGTATCCACTAATGTTTCGTCAAATACATGCCTTAATCTTGGATCATAATGTATGACAAACATCCATTTTGGGTCCAAAATATCTTCATAGAAAAATACCTGCACATGAACAACATACATATATTAGACATATGTTATAACAATTTTATTGATTAATAAACACATGTATATATTCGCAATAAACTATGAATTATTAGATTAATGATCACTACCGCTTCTTGTTGATTTAAAGAAATACCTACTCACAATGAATTAGTAGAACATAAGGCTTCTTATCCTTCGGTAGGAAGCATGAGGAATCTATAGAAAACAATCCACTATGGGTATCATGTCTTCGTGTCCTCTCAAATGCTTCATACCATCTACACTTAAAAATACAACATTTAAAAGAGTGGTAATCTAAATACTCAATAATTTCTTGTATTTTCCCAACATATTGTAGATTCCCTTCAATTATATTCTTATCTTTTGAACTTGATCGACTGGATTGCTTGAAGTCAACCATGATGCCACAATCGAAGGATTGTCTCTTTACATCTACACTTTCTACACAATAATGTCGACCATATGCCCACATTGTTGGATATTTCCTCACTTGTGAAAGACCATTTATTTCAATGAAAACAAATATAATGACGAATATTAAAATAGTTAATAGTGTCAAAACTGTAAGGAAGCAACATTTTGTAAAATTCCAACTATCCTTTCTTTCACATCCTCTAGACATGTTGATTTCATCTTTTGTTATGTTTGAATCTATACTTGCATCTTCTATTTGATTTTGAATTTGTTCAATAACCCATTCTAGTGTGCAATATTTGCCCCATTCCCCAAGCAGATCAGTGGGAAGTGGAGTATTCCTTAGGTTCAATCTCCTAAATTGTCTCCTTGCTTCTAACACTTCTCTCTTTTTATTATACAAATCAATCCATTTGTTCATAAAGTCCATGTGGTACAGAATGAACTTGTTGAGTATTGCACTTTCATCTACACCTATTACATGGCAACATGTTTATTTCAAACTCCAAATGTCATGTTGTTAATTTGACAAATAAATTACAGAGTAAATTAATGATTGCAAGAAAAACAACCACACTGATCATGAATTTACTTACTAATTTCTACTTGAACACCATTAGATTGTGGTTTTTCTCCATCAATAATATCCGATGCTCATTCTTCATCCCAGACATGTGGACCATCTTCAAAATCCTTACCAAGGAATTCACATAGGAAGAAAAATGCTTCATTCAATACATACCCTTCAGTCATGCAACCCTTTGGATGTGTCTTTTGTTGGACATATATTTTTTAGAGTTTTCATATACCTCTTAAAGAAAAACATCCACCTCATTGATACAACACCTGCCAATTCAATGTCATCGACTAGGTGTATAAGTAAATGGACTTGTAGGTCCATGAAACTTGTAGGGAGCTCCTTCTCAAATACACATACAATTTCTACAATTTCCTTCTTCCACTTTGGCACTTCACATTCGTGGATCTCCTTGGAGGTCACCCACCTAACATAAGAATAGTAAATTAGTATGAACCTTTAGTCAAAAATTAAAATGCAATATAATATCTCTGTGTCTCTCACACATGAACATTTCATATAACCACATACCTTGTAAATGCTGAAAATCGACCTATGGCATTCCTTAAGTCAACTGTAAGATAGGAATCCCCCCTAATTGCCAATGGCATGATATTCTATCAAACACATTTATGAAATGGTCATTAGTAATTTTTTCTCACACAACAAAATATCAAAATATATTTAGTACTTAATCAATGTTACTAGTAAATGTTAAATGATGATATATAATACCTTCATAAAATTATGAAAATCATGTGTTTTAAATCCTGTGATATTTCCATCAACTGTAAAAGCTTTATCCAATGATGACCCGTAGCCAATAGGTGTCCTTATTGAACAGATGAAATTTTTTAGTTGCTCTAGCTCTTTTTTTTTCAAAATCCATGGAGCTTCTGCATATGTTTCATTTTCCCTGTTTGGACACAAATGTTTTCTATCAAATTTGGTACGCGAAAGAGTAATATCTCTCCTCAAAGGCAAGGTGTCCTTCTCTTTACCTGATATATGTCGAAATATAGAATCTAGGACATTTTTGAAGATGTGCATAGGATCTAACAGGTGAGATATCAATAGATCCTTCCAGTAAGGGAGCTCATAAAATATGGATTTCCTTTTCATTCCTTCTGGCATATTAACAACAACTTGTTCTGGTTCTTCAATTGAATCACCCCAATCAAAAAAATCCTCCTAAGCTTTCAATTCAGCATCTTCATACTTCTTAAGCCAATCACCTGGACCCATAATCATGGGAGGGCCTCTATTTTCAAATTTTCCGTCAAATTGATTCTTAAGGCAATTTCTAAACTTATGATCTAGTGGTAGAAAAACCCTGTTGTTTGTGTAAATGAATTTATGTAGATCTTTAGAATACCGCCCTTGAAATTGTTTTGCACATCTTGGACATGCAAATACACCCTTTGTTTGAAGCCTTGCAATTCAATAAGTAATGTTAATAACATCAAAAAAATAGTATAAAACTAAGTATGAAAGTTGGGATGAAAATAAATTATGAGTGTAAATACGTAAATATTTTATCTTACCAGAAAAAATACCAAGTCTTGGGAAATTATGAATAGTCCAACATAGCACACCATACAACATGAAGGACCTATTTGATGGAGGATGTGATATGTCATACATTCTTATGCCTTTCCATAGTAGTTGCATCTCATCAATAAAAGGTGCAAGATAAACATCCATGTTTTTAACTTGATGTTTTCCTTGAACAATGAGAGTCAACATAAGGTGCTCCTTTCTAGCACTCATCCATGGGGGAATATTGTATACTATCAATCCAATTGGACAAACACTATAATTTGAGCTCAGGAAAGAGAATGGGCACACTCCATCAATTGCAAGACCAAACCTAATACTACGGGGTTCATCTTTGAATTTTCTTGGCCATTTTTCCTCTATGTGTTTCATTGCTTTGGAGTCAGCCAGAATTCACTTGAATCCATATTTACTCCCATTCTTTGCATTACAGTCCATCAAATGCACAAGTGACTTGCAACAAAACATTCATTGAAGTCTAGGTATAATTGGCATGTGACGTAAAACCTTCTTTGGAACTGTAGGACCTTGTACATTTGTATGATATCTCTTCTCTTTGCATACAATGCATTCTACCTTGTTTTGATATTCATCTCTATATAAAATGAAATCATTTTTACATGAATGAATTTGCTTATATTCAATCCCCAACTCAACCAACAACAGATGCGCCTCTCCACAAGTTGATGGCAACACATTCTCTTCAGGGAATATTTTAGTTTTTAGTGCCCTATAAGATTGCCAGAGATTAAATCAATTGAATATTTGACTTATGATGAACATGTTTGATATGTCAATCTATACTAGGACTATTTATATACAATATATGGTTTTAAAATCCCCTTAAAGAAATATAAATGAAGTCAATGAATGTTTATGAATTATGTACACCAATTGACAATGCAAAGTAAGAAATAGATTTCAACTCACTTTAGTAGGGTAGTGAATCCTTTGTCTGACCAACCAAATAGTGACTTGATTTCTAATAATATTAATGTGCATGCCAGTTTTGAGGTTCTACTTGCACCCGATTTGAACACGGGTGTCTTTGTTGCTTGCTTGATGGAGTCTTTCAGGTTGTTATCATCAACATTACATTGGTGGTAATTACCCCTACTATCATCGTTACTATCAACCATATGATCATTATTGTCATCATTGTTTCCATCCCCAAAGAAACTTGTAATAATTTCATTCAATCCTTCTTCATGCACTGCATTTTCACTATCATGATCATCATTATTAAGGCTAGGTGGCATGTCATCAATGTATGCGGATCTCATCAGCTCTTCAAATTTCTTTGGTGGCAGTAATCTCTTCAAACTTGCTCTTTTCACCCTGGTATTATTTAAAGGATGGTTTGGATCATCCCGTCCAAATCTTAATAACCCAGTTGGATCATGGGTATTAGTATATGTTTCATCAACATCTTCTACCTATCAACAAATGCAAGCATTATTTAATGTTTTCCAACAATTGGATAAATCATAAATGTATCAATTTCAAAGAAATATAGTCAAATATGGCTTAAAAAATAAAAATAAAAATTGTATGAACATATATACATCAATTGAATAATGGAACATTATTTTATAGACTACCTTTTTTATACAATAATTTAAATAAAACACAATTTTGACAACATAGTTTATAAAACATCACTCCACATTCATTTATTATTCTTTAGTTTTCTACCCTTAAGAACATCCTGAGGGAGACCTTGTTCTTCCCTTTTCTTTCGCACAAGAGTGTGTTTTAAGAAGGGGTAATCAATCAATAACTCATCCCCAATGGTAAGGTCCTTAATAGCCTCAACCATTATCAATCTATCAACCTTTCTTTCCATATCTCCATCTTTATCATTTATAACCTCAACAAATTGACAATTCGGTCTTACATTAGGGTCCCTTCCCTTACTACTATTTATAAATCCTACAATATTTTTGTGTGTATGCACGTCCATCTATATACATAAGATGGCCTCTATTAATTTCTTTTCCACTTTCCAATTGGAGACGATGTGTATACATATTCAAATTTAGACCATATGCTGACATGCTAGGCTTATATTCTACTAGCCTTCTCCATTCACCACTATAATATGATGGACCATAATATGGCATTAATCTCCTAGTGGTTTGTTTTGAATTGTTTCTATGTTTAGATCCCACATGTACATTTTGTACAATAAAGAGGCCTAGATTCGATCCATGAATATTGGAGGGTCGTATCATGTAGTTGTATCCCCAAAATTGAAACACCTTGTACACTCTAGGTAGTTGTTGATCACTAGGCCAAGCACAATATAGTCGATGATCAAATGTCTCTTTGTAAATTGATATCAAACTTAGGGGCAATTCATCATCTCCATCACATTCATTCTCATAGGGTATGTAGTCCACCTTCCCCCTATCTTTAAGCAAATTATGCATATTTAAACCAATTCTTATTTTGTGAATTGTTTTCATCAATTCCTCATCTTTTGAGCTAGTATATTGGCACATATTTTTGTTAGATGTATCATTTGATAAATGATCATTTCCCTCTAGGTTGGAAGTCGGTGATCTAGGAAACTTTAAACCAAGAACTTCATCCTGCAAGTATCCATTGAGAAAAATATAAAACAATGTTTAAACGAAGTATACATGTTATTTATATCAAATTGGAAAATTCCTTACCACAATTCCTATTGGATTTGAATCGATTGTAGGAGGAATACTACTGATTGGAAGCTCATCATATATGTAATGTCTTTGTACAATTACTTGTTTGAATTGTTTCTTTCCACGACATATAGAACATCCACAAACAATAATTTTTTCAAAGTATTCATCCCATGTACTATAGTCCTGACCAACCTCTTGTTCAGTGCAATCATCTGTTATGTCTGGAAGATCCATTGTCATATCCTCTTCCATCCACTATCGTCTACGTGATTTAATAGTTTTAGGTCCATGTCCATGTACATATCTTCTTCTTTTGCTAGTTGAACGCTTAGGCTCTACATTTGCTCCAATCTCCATCTAAAATAATCAACAACATGCATTAATTAATGTCAATATTGGATAATACATTATAATGTCAATAATACAGTGAAAAAAGATGGACGTATCACAAAATGCCATCAAATCATTTTTTCCTAAGTTAAGTCAAAATTTGAGTACCTAATGTCCCGCTTCATCCATTATGTCCTCATTTGAAATGACACGATCTATTGCCATGGCCTCGTCTCATCCCTATAATACACAACATAGTAAATAATGTTTAGTACACCAATTATATCATTTCAACGAATATGCTATCCAACACAAAACCTCACTTTAGTCACATATTTTCTCAAAGTATTCATCCCATGTACTATTGTCTTGACCAACCTCTTGTTCAGTGCAATCATTTGTTGTGTTTGCAAGATCCATTGTCATATCCTCGAACACCCATTGTTGTCTGTGTGATTTAACAGTTTTAGGTCCACGTCCACGTACATATCTTCCTCTATTGCTAGTTGAACGCTCAGGCTTTGCATTTGCTCCAAACTCCATCTAAAATAATCAACAACATGCATTAATTTATGTCAAGATTGGATAATACATTATAAATTTCAATAATACGATGAAAAATATGGATGTATCACAAAATGCTATCAAATCATTTTTTCCTAAGTTAAGTCAAAATTTGAGTATCTAATGTCCCGCTTCAACCGTTGTGTCCTCATTTGACATGACACGATCTGTTGCCATGGCCTCGTCTTGCCCCTATAATACACAACATAGTAAATAATGTTTAGTACACCAATTATATCATTTCAATGAAGATGCTATCCAACACAAAACCTCACTTTAGACATATATTTCACACTTTAGATGATTTTTCATAATTCCCCAATAAGCCCTATATCTAAGATGATAGTAATGAATTAGGGTTTGTCCTTTTATACAAATATGTAACATACAATTTGAAATATTTCACACTTTAGATGACTCATCTAGTTGTATAGGGGTCATTTTTGAGTTTACAAATCTAACCTCTATTAGTTTTTCACCCACAATATTGACATGGGATAAGGAATAGATAAAATAGGGAACCATGATTGCTCCCTTAGAACATATGAAGATGAAGTCAATTTAGAATCAATTTATTTATCAACTTCCAAGCAAAATACATCATTTTGCACTGCTAAGTGCTAAATTAAGTGCACTTTGTGTCACCTTTTACATCCCAAACAGGTTATATTTAGGGCTGAAAGGGGTGCTAAAGTCAGTGTTAACTACGCCGACTATAGTGCCGACTACAGAATCAAGAACAAAAATTTAAAACTTCTCGTGTTAAGGAAGAGATAACAAGAGAAAAAACTTGTGCAAAGGAAGAGAGGATAAAAAAGGGAAAAACGATGCGAAGGATAGCTTCAAGCAAGTAGATTAGAAATTTGATTTAGTTTGTGACACCATAGGTAAGGTTACAATTTGTTTTTTTTCGTTCCCACAAATATTTTTGTTTGGATTAAATGGAGAGGATTGTGAAGAAAGGGTTGTGAATATTGTTTTTTTACACGTGAATCATTCAAGTCTCATGTGGTTGCAAAGAAGGAGGGTAAAATTGTAGACATTGCATTATTTCCTCCACATCTGAGAGCAATGAACATGTTTTTGAAACCCCAATGCCCTGGTTCACTTATCATTCCCATCCCAAGCTTTCAGTTTCTAGTTCGATTTCTGGGACCTTCCTTCCATACCTTTGTCTGAAGATAACTTTCTCGCTTCCTTCCTAAAAAAGTAGTCAAGTGCTTTCAAGACAAGTCTCGTGGGAACAGAGGTTGGTCGAGACAATACAAGGAGATAGGGCTTTTGAAATGACAGCTGAATAATAGATCATTTCCTCAAATTTGTGAGACCTTCGAGCTTAAATTAGCTATTACTAATTTTCACTTATTCTTTTACAAAACAATGAGCTCGTGGTTTCAAATTGATTGTGCACACACATTCATTTTCTTTCTAATCAACAGATATGACTCGAGCATGGGACCTATATGTGTTAACTCTCAATAAAACCACACTTCGCACCCTTTTTATCCCCCAAAGATTACCATTCTATACAGATGTGCAAGCGTTGATTTTTTTACAATACATTTGTTTCATTTTGCATATATTTATATCCTTTCAAATATATTTATATTCTATATAGGTGCGCAACCAATTGATTCTTAGGCGTTTAAATCCAAAAACAGAGGGATTCAAGGTAAAACTTTCATACCACAAATTGGATGAAAACTTTCATACCTGACAGTGTGTACTTCGTTTGGCTCCACAAACTGGACGAAAATAATTTTCCCTTGGTCTCCTCAAAATGTCAAGCAATAGAGGGAAGAGAACAAAGGGAGAAGACTTTGGCCACAATGAGGTAATTCATTGTCAATTTATAGATTTGTAAATGTTTCCATTGTTTCTTTCATTTTTAGTTTTTAGTTTTCTATTTTTAAATTTAAAAGAAGAAATTTATTTTATATATATATAGGGACATGTGGCTGACAAAGATAAAGAGGCATTGGCTTCCATATTGGGGGCAGAGGTAGTGAATAATTTGGATGATGTGTGCTGGAAAATGCTTGCTAGATACATAGAAAACTGATCTAGTGAAGCCCCTCAAACATTGCAACCAAATCAACTGTCAAAGGGAATCAATTCATTCCCCAAGCAATCTTGGATTGAGCAAAAGATCCAAGAGGAAATCAATAACAGTAAACTTTGGGACTATAGAACATGAAGCAGAGGCTTCCTCTATGCCACCCACTCCTGGGACATAGACTTCTTCCACCACACAATCTTTTTGATCTTGCATTTGTAGCTACAATACCAAGATAAAATACGATGTGGTTTCAAGGGAAGTCTGAATGACAGATATTGGAAAAGGGTTTGTGAATAGGTTGAAGGAATCATGCCTTCAATGGTTCAAATACCATCTACATTTTCCATTCTCAAAGATACCCATACACCTACAAAAAGCAGTTATCAATGACATGGAGACTGAATTTGGCACAAGTTGGTCTGTGAAGAAGGTAAAGCTACGAATGTCTCAAAATTGCAAGGGATTTCAGTGCAACCAAATAAAGAAGAGAAAAAAATCCCTCCCGAGCTAAGGCTCAAAAAAAGGCCAATTGATGTAAGTGTCAAAGTATGGAAAGAGATTGTAAAAGCATATGAGAAGTCTGATGCATGAAGGAAGTCTGGTGAGGAGAGTACGTAGGTATTTGAATTTGCTCATAAGATTATATCAAATTTATTAAATGATTTTTAAATTTTATTTGTGTATAGTTAAATTGAATTAGTATATGTTTCAGGACAAGGCCTCCAAGGCTAGGCTTCAAAAACTTTGTGCCATGCATCACAGTGGCTAGAAAGGTTTACAGGCCTTGATCTGTAAATTTGTAAGTATATTTAATATGTTAAATGATATTTTTTTTAATTTCCTAGGAAAAAGTAAATGATTGCATATTAATTAGTTTAACTATTCCATGTGCCATGTTTTGACAGGAGGAGAAATATGGTTGGCATCCAAAGCAATTTGAAAAGGAAAAGTTACAAAGCAAAAAGTGGGCCGATTTTTTAATCTAGATGGAGAACAAGGTATCAATAGTTGACTTTCAATAACTTAGTTGGATATTGTTGTGTTAATATGTCAATTTGCATTTCTTGTGTTGAGTTGTTTATTGATGTGTAGGATGAGTTCTAAAGTGCTTCTCTATTGGCCCCATATCCCATTCAATTGTCCCATTATTTCATGTTGAGGAAAAAACTATTGTTTGCCTTAAAGGGTAGTGGGTGACATTCATGCCTTATTTTCATTGCATCTTTCAATTAATGACCATTGTCTTTTAATATCTCTTGTCCTCATTTAAGTTATGAGTTGTATCATTTGAGTAACTTAGTCACATGTTGATTTGATTTATCTTCTTTTCTCTCAAACATGGTATCTCAAGGAGTGCTTCCTTGAATTCATGTTGCCATTCTACTAAGTGATCCACATGCATCTTTTTCATCCTTCCTCACAATGTTGCCATTATTTTAACATGTAAGAATGTTTTGACGCATCTTGGTAGGCATCCTATAGATCTAACACATCCTTGTAGTCTACATCACTTGGCATAGCTCACTAGCCACTTAATTTGTCCATATAATTTTTAAAAAAGGCAATAAATTCCTATCTTCCAAGTTAAAAAAAATTCAATAAATAAAGAAATACTAGAGAAGCATAGAGAAGCATGTAATACTAGACTTCTTAAACTTCAAAGGATAAATGGAATGCCCTTAACACCAAGTAGAGCTATCCAAAAGAGCTAACTAAAAACACAAACGTGCTCCCGCACAGAATGGCTAATGGCTAGTTGCCATAGAAGTCAAACTACCAAAGTAACAACACTGATCAAGTTAACATATATGCATCATTTGCATAAACAACTGAACCATTTATGTGCATGAATAAATAGTAGAAGGATGTAGATGAACTCAATTCATTTGACTTTATGCCTCTTGGCAAGCATTCCTCTTGAATCTCTAATATCAGGTGTCTGAGACTTCCTTGTAGCTTTTACCTTTCGTCGTCGCCTTTCCTCTTCACTGTCAGACTCATCTCCTTTTTCCTTATCTACATTTTTGGCTTTGACTTCTAATTCATCCCATGTTTTACCTTCCTCCGCTTCAAAATCTTCTTCTTCTTCGTCCTCATCTAACTCCACAAGAGATTCATCTTCTAAACCTTCCTCATTTGATTTTGATTCCTCTTCTACATCAGAGGGTTCATATCCTTGATCTGACTCTTTTGAATTATCATAATCAAAATCACTAGCTTCCATATTCAAAAATTCCCAACCACCATCTTCAATAAATTTATCTAGATCATCAGTAATAGTCTTCAAAATTGGCCTCCATTTCAAGTTCATTTTTCTTTCATAATACTTTATATCCATAGAGTTCAGCCATTCCTTGATGCCATCAAGCGAAGATTGAGGAATGACGTCAATGCGAAGTACATGTTTCTTGAAGTCTTTGAAAACAATAGCCATATCAAATTCCTTTTGCCCAAGTCCTACTCTCTCAAGGTTAACAATCTCAATCTCACTAATAGTGATTACTAAGAAAGGTAATTCCACCAACTCTACCAAACAATTTACCATAGGAACAATAAAAGTAGAGGCTTTGAAAGGAACTCCATGAAAACCAAGCTCTCTAAATGGTACATCTCTAGTTCAAAATATTTTAGATGAGGATGCTCCCATAGCTCTCTTACTCGCTTGACAAATCCTTGAAACTCTACATTGATTTTATTTTTCTTGTCCCTCTCTTGTTGTTCTTCCTCAATTTCATCAAGATCATACATTGACCTTCTTTCCCCTCCTAAAGTTTGGACCACATCCATTTCCTCCACATAAAACTGGACATCCTTGGTCTTCTGTTCCCATGCCATGATATGGTTATGCAAATGAAAATGAAGCAAAGTAATCATCTCCTTCTGCTAGCTGGAAGAATGCATGCTTAATGTTTTGATACATGATATCAACTCTCTCTTATCTCATGGTTGAATACCGAAATCCATTATGGTGAGCCTCCAGAGTTCCAGTCATCTTTCTTCCTCTTCCACCAAATGTTGGCCTGATCCACAAGTCTGCCAACCTAATTGCCTTTGTTTTTGAAAGCTGAAGTTTCTCCTGAGTCACCAATGTAGCTCTCTCTACTTTTTCAGACTCTTTCATTGCTATAGGAAATTAGCGCTAATTGATTAACAATCTCAATCTCACTAATAGTGATTACTAAGAAAGGTAATTCCACCAACTCTACCAAACAGTTTACCATAGGAACAATAAAAGTAGAGGCTTTGAAAGGAACTCCATGAAAACAAGCTCTCTAAATGGTATATCAAACTCTAGTTCAAAATATTTTAGATGAGGTTGCTCCCATAGCTCTCTTACTCGCTTGAAAAATCCTTGAAACTCTGTATTGATTTTATTTTTCATGTCCCTCCTTTCGTTTCCTCAATTTCATCGGGATCATACATTGACCTTCTTTCCCTCTAAAGTTTTGGACCACATCCATTACCTCCACATAAAACTGGACATCCTTGGTCTTCTTGGTTCCCACACCATGATATGGTTATGCAAATGAAAATGAAGCAAAGTAATCATCTCCTTCTCCGTTGGCTGAAAGAATGCATGCTTCATGTTTTGATACATGATATCAGCTCTCTCTTCTGCTCTCATGGTTGAATACCGAAATCCATAATGGTGGGCTTCCAGAGTTCCAGTCATCTTTCTTCCTCTTCCACCAAATGTTGGCTCGATCCACAAGTCTGCTAGCCTAATTGCCTTTGTTTTTGAAAGCTGAAGTTTTTCTTGAGTCGCCAGTGTAGCTCTCTTTTCCTTTTTAAACTCTTTCATTGCTACAGATTGTTTGTGGGATTTAATCATTTGTACCACATCGTTGATGTGCTTTGAATCCTTGGATCTAAAGGAAATTTCCTTAACATAAATACTGCTAGAAAATTTCAATGTTGGCATGTAGTTGGCATTAAAGCCAGTACCTAGAGCATTGAAAATTATCCTTATATAAGAATTCCCTCCATCTTGTTGGCTTGTATCACTCTTGATGGTGGATACATGAAATGGAACCATGATGCCATATATGGGTACTAGAACAACATCATTTTTCATATCAACCTGAATCATGAGCTCTCTAGAAACGGGGATATCATCCACATTTTTGTATGAAACCATCTCAGTGGATGGCTTGGAAGAGCCATGTCCATCTCCTATACCAATGCCCCCTACAGCCAATCTTCTTGCAATCTCCTCATTCTTTTGCAGAGGGTTGGCACTTAAGGTTATGTAATAGAATTTACAGTTGATAGTTAAATTGTATAACAATTTTTTTTATGATCTTTACTAGCGTTTATTAGAATTGTTACATGTTTTACATCATTGGAATCACATATTGGCTATAATTTTTTTGAAATTTTATTATGGTATGTGCACTTTGATATGATGTAATATGATTATGGTTTTGTCTCATATGTTGTAATATTAGATATATAACAGAAAAATAAATTATTGCATGAAATAAATAATAACTTTTCATTTTAAATGTTTTTTTTTTGTAGAACCCGGGTCTTCCATAAGATCAAGATGATCCTCATCATGATATAGATCCAGAAAATATTGGTTTTGTCGGTACAGATCACATGGCAGAGGATGATGATGACACAGATATGGAAGACACCGAGGTCGATGACAATGATGATGATGACAACGATGACAACGACGATGATGATCATCATCATGGTGGTGGTGATGATGATGAGGCAGTTGTTGGTAGTACCCAGTGGCATTCATTATCATATAGACGACATCATGGATCATTGTTGATATACTGTTATGATGCCTCTTATCATGGTTACTATCATATGTATCATTTTCATGACCTATAGTACCATATTATTGAGTTGTATCATATTGACATTTATCATTTTCACTTATATCATTTGGACATGTATCAATTTGAGTTAAATAATTTATCATTTTTACTTATATCATTTGTACATGTATCATTTTGACTTATGTCGACTATTGGACATGTATCATTTTGACATGTTATTGATCTACTAGTGTATTTGACTTTCACTTGTTTTAGTTATATATGATGATGATCTTATCAGTATTGACTTGTCAATTTATATGTATTAAAAGTGGTTGATAATTTTTGGATGGATATTTATTATGTATGATGATTTTAATTTACTGCTCAGATGGATGTTGTCAAATTCAATTAAATTATAGATATTTGACTCACTTTTTTTAATTATAGATGATGATCATGTTATAATAATTATCTTGTTATTTAATCATATGAGTCAAATAATTAAATTACTTACTCTATAATCATATGAGTTATTTAAGAGGCATCATATATTTAACTAATTAAATTGAAATAAAACATATTAAATTAATAAATGGAAGCAAAACAAGAAGCATTTTTAGAAGCAAAAAAGGAATCAAAAACAGGAAGCATTTTTATAAGCAAAAAAGAAAGCATACATGAAGCATTTTTAGAAGCAACAAATGGAAGCCAAACTAGAAGCAAACCAAAGGGTCAGGAAGCAAAATTGAAAAACAAACCTGAAGCAAAAACCAGAGTAAAATGGAAGAAAAACAAAAAAATGGGAAGCAAATTTGGAAGCAAAACCGGAAGCAAACCTCAAAATCAGAACAAACTGGAAGCAAACCTGGAAGCAAAACTGGAAGCAAAATTGGAAGCAAAAGTGGAAGCAAAAGTGGAAGCAAACTTGGTAGAAAAATTGGAAGCAAAACTAGAAGAAAATTTGGAAGCAAATTTGGAAGCAAAATGGAAGCAAAACCGGAAGCAAAACCAGATGCAAAAGTGGAAGCAAACTTGGAAGAAAATGGAAGCAAAACTGGAAGCAAATTTGGAAGCAAAACTGGAAGCAAAATTAAAAGCAAAATTGGAAGCACAACCGGAAGCAAACCTAGAAGCAAAATTGGAAGCAAAACTAGAACCAAACCTGGAAGAAAAATTGGAAGCAAAATGAAGCAAAATTGGAAGCAAAACTGGGAGCAAAATTGGGAGCAACACTAGAAGCAAAAATGGGAGAAAATATGGAAGCAAAATTGGAAGTCAAATTGGGCACTAATTTAGATGTTATTTTTGACATTATTTCCCGGCACTAAAGGAGATGCTATTGTTGGCATTGCATCTCCAACACAATATCCGATGCTAAATTCGATGTAAAAACCGGTGCAAAAACTGGCGATGAAAAAAAGAAACCTTATTTCACTGACTTTTGCGCTGTGATACGAGTCTGATTGATGGACTCAAATACATTAAAATCTGACACAAAATTTGGCACTAATTTCCTGTTGTGTTGTTGTGTTTGGACCAATATTATCCCATTTGTGTGCTTGCCTCTTCCTACATTGGGATGTAACATGGTCGGTTGAAAAACACTTCCTACATCTGAAAGCAATTTTTCATAGTCAATAGGTTGTTTCTAGCATCAATTTCAAACCTTCAATGAATCTCTATAGGAAAGCCTTTCGATAAATCCATTTAAACACATAAACGTGCACATTTGGAGCTTTTGTAGTTGATTGTTTTCTAATATATTTGATACTTACCCAAACCATTGTCAATAGCCCTCAAAAACTTGATTTCCCAAAATTGTAGAAGTAAGGTAATCACACCCAAAAATATGTTGAAGAGAAAGTCTAAGTTTGATGGTCAAAAGAAGGGAGTCATGGCTTAATGCATAAGAAATCTCCTTGCAAAACCAAGGACCAGAATTGAGAACCAATTCCTTGTCATCTAGAGAATCAAATTCCAATATAAAAAACCTCCTCGCATAGGGGAAAATGTTGATTTTTTCCTCCATGTATTCTTTCCAATTTTCGCTTACCCAAGTGTGAAGGTCACATTAATTTTTCCATTATTTCATGAGTCTATAAATTAGGGCATGGTTGTTCTACAGATATTCCTCTTTATCACATGCAAAATTTTCCAAACAAATTTTGAGGATGAAGGTTGAGAGGTGGATAAAAAAGGGGGGGCACTGGTTAACATTTGTGTGGGGAGAATAGGGTTTGGGGAAAGGGAACCCCGATGAAGACTTGGGGTATAAATTCTTGTGCCCCTCAACCAAATCTCGAGAACCATGGAGAAGTGCCTCCATGAAGTTTAACTAATGGTCCTCCTTCTAACATAGAGTTGAATCCATGGGGCACCATGAGTTAGGGTTTGTGGAGTAGCACATGGAATCTTGATCACCTTTTCTAGATGCCAACAAGGCATCCCGAACAAGCATAGGTTCCTCAGTCATAGCCTTTGCAAGGTAAAATCCCAAATATTTGTCCTTGCAATCCAGTGTCGGTGAGCCATTGAGAGAGGTCGAGTAGCCATCATCATTCAATGGAGGTGGATAGAGAAATTTGTATGTGTGAAGCATTTGAGGAATTTTTTGAAGAGATATTGACTATATCTATAAAGTTAAAATTAAAATTATAAATACAATAATAATAATATATTATTAATAAGTTTATATAAATATTAGATTATTAGTTTATATATATATATATATATATTCTTTGTAAGTTGTAGCTATTGTTGCTCCATTGTATTAATCAAAAAAAGGATTTATATCGTTTATACACATACCTTGGCTTTTATTGCTAGCTTGCAATTACATATGACTCAAAGAGTAAAACCAAGCCTATTACAAATAATCACGCTATTTTAGAACTTAGTAAAATAAAATTTTAACAGACACTAAAGCTTTTAACCGCCTCCAATCAACATATCGTCGAACTCACAAAGCCATTCTAGATCATACATTAGTTCTAGGTTATTAACTCTTTTCAGGTATTGGTTGCCCTTTGTTGCAAATGCTCAATGTTGCATCAATGTTTGAGTGCTAAAGTTGTTGAGATAAGGGAATCATTCCACCACCATCGCCTCTTCAAGCACTTGTGGGATGTCTTTTGGTTGTGGCAATCCCATATTGTACCTTGCAACCCGAAAGATGACATTTAGGCCTCCCACATTTTGCTTTTTGAACAATATGAGGGAAATGGATTTTACCACCTCCTTCAGCTCATCGAGGTTGAGAAGCAACACAATGAAGTGGGAGGTGATGTCTATGTTCACCCTATATCTTCCATAGTTCTCCAAGAAGTCCACTCCCATAATCCATTTGACTACCTTCAAGGTTCTACCACAATGCTCTTTCATTATCACTTTCAGCCTTTGATATGAAATTGTACCCAAAAATGTCATTTAGTAACATTGGCTTGTTAAACATAACGATGTATTCATGCTCAACAAACATCTAAAATAACATCTTACTATTACAATACTCGCCATTTGTTTGGAAGAAATATGCCATGATTGGGTCATTCTCACACTTTGTGTGGGATAGTAATTTCCTCCAAATCTCATATCCACCCAACTTGAGTCCTCATGCATCGTCATATACAAACTTGGTTTCCTTCTCCAAGTGCCAAACCCATACCATTGTACTCACTCACCATTTGGCATGAAAATCATACCTACCTCCCATTTATCATTATACTAGATGTTGCTTAAGCTTGTGCCAACCCAATTTCCATTTATTCATTTTATTTATTCATGAGCACAGATACTAATGTCACTTGTGCAAGGTGCATCAATTTCCTCATTCTCCAACTTATTCGCTTCTTTGTTTCCTTTCCTAAAGATATGAGAGGTTTTAAAGTCTTCAAACCTATCAAGGAGGCCTAGAAAATCCTCTAACATGTTATTCAATTTCCAATTTATCGTCTTCAATTTGATTAGAGCATTGACAATGATGAGGGAGTTGCCTTTGATTGTTATCTCTTTAATGCCCCTTTTAAACCCTTCCTTCAAACCATACCAAAGTGTGTTCATATCAACTATGTTGTTTGTCCTGGGTAGTAGTGGGATTCTTGTTTCCCTTATTGATTCTACTTTACTATTTCTAAAGATGCAACCTCCTCTAAATGGAACCAGATTTCCCTTGGAGGCTCCGCCAAAAGTTTACATATAGTATATTAATATATACTAATATTATTAATATAATAGAAACTATATATATTATTTTTTATGTAACTATATTATCAATATTAATGTATAACAATTCACTAATTTGTTAATTTATAATATTATATATTATATAATTATATTATTAATTTAATATTATATATTATAATATATTTATGGTAAAGGTGTTCCCTATATGAAATGGAAAACCTAATTTTTGAAATCAATGGTTGAGAATTGAGAAGGATGAAAGATGATGAGTCCAATCATTAGATAGCTTTCTTATGTTTTTATGCAAGTTCATAGACATTCATAGACACTTATCTTATACATATTCCTACACTATGCTGTCTTTTATGCTTATTATGCAACCTGAACCTGATTTAAAATATATGGAAATATGGTTATGATGTGATGGTTATTGCATAATTTATGTGCGGAAATTTATGAATTGTAATGTATATCTATGCTTATCTATGGTTGTTAGTATTGTGTGCATGTTTTGTGAACTAACTCTTTGTAGCCTAGAGGAGGTAAAACTATAGCCCCCGACAACTACAAGGTGCAGCCCATAGCCAAAGGAGTTCACATACAAGAAAGCAAGGGAGGTTCCAGAATAAATTGAGCGCATCAACTACAATATGGAGGCACTTAATGAAGATGATTGTGCATCATTATGGCATCTAATAAAGATGTTGAAGAAGAAGAACCATGTTGCAGATAGGAGTCTAATGCGACTAATTCAACCAGTCTAAGTTCCAGTTTTGTTACAATAAAGTTTCATTTCTACTTGGACTCTTCTTCCTTTTTCAGTTATAGAATGCTTAGTCTTTATCACACTTTGATATATAGGGAGTGGTGATTTGTGATTTTAGTTTAGAGTCCTTGTTTTAATAAAATTCCCATGTGCCTATATGTATGGCTCGGTGGTTGAGGTATTAGGAGTTAGTTAATTTTTCAATAGTAGATATAGTTTCCAAATATTTTTCAATTGGTTGTTGTTCTTACATAGACAATGTTTATTTTTTAATCATGATTTCATGAATAAGATATCTCAACTGAATCTTATGTGATATTTTGGAGTTGTGCAATGAATGGTTTGAGTTATTATGACTACATTAATCTAAGAAGCTAGATTTGAGTTAGATCAGTGGAGGCAGTCACTTGAGCAAGGTCCACTCAAGGTAAATGTCCCTCACTTCATTTTTTGTATAGTTACTTCTATTGTAGTAGTTATTTCATAAATGCATGTTAATTAGATTCCTTGTGTTATTCATGAGAAATTCTTATTTCAAATGTGTGCTTTGGTTTTCTTAAGCTTGTTGTACTCTGGAGTGTAGGTTTAGTCATCAGTATTAGTTAAATTCTAGCATTCATTTCTTGACATTAATTAGTTACAGTCTTATATTGTAGGTACCTGTAGCAATAGTGCCAACATTACTTCATTTATTGTCATACAATTTTATGATTTCTCGACAAGTGTAACACTTGTACTAGGATAATTTAGGTAGCCTTAAGTCTTTGGAAGCATGTATAGTGCTAGTACCATCACAAGCTTACTAACCCTGGTCAATAATTCAATGAATGTCTTTCCAAAGGTTCAAGTGGACTGTTCAGCTAGGTTTTCCCTTTGAATTGTGTGATTGCCACCAAGTTTACTAGACATTAGTAGGGACTACATTTTTGGCAATGTCGTTGGGGATGGTACTACTTCCAAAGATTAGTTTCTACTATTTTCAAGCTTTCCTATTTTAATTTTTCTTTCAATTTTAGGATAATTAGGTTTTATCTTTTCAAATACCTAAACATTTCACTAACATTGTGCAAGAGTTGTTGTTATACAAAGTCATACCTATTATATGCAAAGGTAGAGAGACACTTTGGGAAGATTCCTCCTCTCAAACCAACAAGCTAGAATAGATATTGGTGACCACAATAATCAAAGTGGTGGTATTCTTGAAGAAGAACTTTCACCAAAATCCACTGCAAACACATAGGGGACCTTCCAAACAATGGCTGATGTAGTAGTGGATGATCCACCAGAACATGTGACTTTTGAATTTCTAATTACCAACCAAGAGAGGGATATTGTGTTGAAGAATATACCTCCTTCGACATTACCATTCTTTTATGGTTTGGTAACTAAGGACCCAAACACATTCTTGTTTGAACTTGATGTCTTATGTAGGAGCTATGACTACACAATTGATGTTGATAGGCTCAAGCTATTTCCTATAACTTTGAAGGATGCTACCATGAGATGGTTTATGGGACTGGGTGGAGATGTTGTTCCAGATTGGAACACCATGAAAATAAAATTCTTGGAGAAATACCAAGACTATTACAGAGGAGTTGATAGGAGAAGAGATGACATTTTTAGAATGACTCAGAAAGAGGATGAACCATTGGAGGATTATGTAGAAAGGTTCCAATTTTGCTTGAAGAAAAACCCATATAATAGACTCTCAGAAGAATCCATGAAGCTTGTGTTTTTAAGAGGAGTCAATGATGATTGCATGGATACCCTCAATCTTATTGGGGCAAGGGATGTGTCTCCATTATCCTTAGATGATATATGCAAGGTCTGTAGAAATTACTCAAGGACCTTTACCAAAAGGTCAAGGGGGGAAAGAACATCTACTGTTGGCAAGACATCTAATGGGGTTTCAAGAGTGGATTTAAGTAACCTACTATACAACATGAAGGAAGATATTATAAGTCATCTAGCTACATAGTTGAACACTCTACATGTAAAGAATAAGTAGGAGGAGGCTGAAGCAATACTTACTGAATATTGCCCCAATTGCAGACAAAGAAAAGCTAACTGCAAGTGTAAAAGGGTGGCAAGTATTACAGAAGACAAATCAGAGAAACTAGATTTTCAACCACTGAAAGGTGAATATGGAAAGTTGTTCTATATTGCATAAATAATATTGTGACAACCAAGACAAGGCATGCCACAAGACCCTCTAAATTTCAATACATCTTTTCCAATTGGTAATAAAAAATTCTCTGGTTGGAATTCTCAACCTTAGCCAAATAAACAAACCAATGGAAAAACCTTCAACAATGGAAAAACCCTCAACAAAACTAGAACCAGTAGCAACCAAATGTATGGCCACAACAAAATTTTCAAGGTTCCAATTATAACCCTCAATGGCCAGTGCAGTAAAATCAGTGGCAGCCATAATGGAAAAAGGGTTAGCAGTGGCAACACCAAAATATGAATTACCAATAGCTTTTTCTACCTTCTCAGCCACAACACCAAGCCATCATGCCCAATCCATCAAACCCAACATCTCAGCCACCAAGAGCACCATAATTACTTTTCCAACCTGCACCTAACCCTAATAATAAACCTATCCAATAGGCATATACTAACAACGCTATACAATACCCCACTTATGTGGTAGAGGTGAGTTATTTCCACCTCAGGTCAGGGAAAACACTGGTTGGGCCTTCATCCCCTCAAATCATTGAGATGATAGATGAGGAACCCATAGTTGAAGCTTTAGACAATTTACCTCTAGAGCCTGAGTCAAAATAGGTAAACTAGGCTATCTCAAGTCTAGAGCCTCCTTTCTCTGAGCGTTTATCCATTCAAAAACATCATACCCAAGCTGAGACAGACCTATTGAGTTAGCTTAAGGATGTCAATATCAAAATCCCCCTCATTCAACCTATCAAGTATATCCCAATTTATACCAAGATAGTAAGAGACCTTTGTCTTAAGAAACCAGGGAGAAAGAGGAAGGACCCTTAGACAGTTCATGTCCTAGGGAACCTTACTGATATTATGTTAGGGAATATAATTGTCCCTAAATACATAGACCTTGGAATTCCAGTAGTGGATGTTAAGATAAATGAGACCCTTATCAAGAACGCCTTGTTGACTTAGGGGCAACTATTAATGTTATGAATAAGGAGACAAAACCTTAGACCTACACCAACTATTTTACAGTTGGCAGATAGGTCAACAGTGAAACCTGAGGGGATCATTGAGGATTTATTCATAGCATTAGATTCATGGGAGTATCCTGTAGATTTCATAGTCTTGCAACCAAAGGTCAACCTTGCAGGATATCCACTTATTTTAGGAAAACCATGGTTAGAAACAGTTGATGCATTCATAGGTTGTAAGTCTAGGAACATGATAATATCAAATGGGTTTGTGATCAAGAAATTGGTCCTCTATCCACTAGCACAACCTCATGAAAATCTAGAGTGGACTATATGGCCTACCTTGGATGAAGAACACTATTCCCTACAAAATCTCATGACTATTGAACACAACCCCTTGTTGAAAAACCAAGATGAGGATGACTCAATTGACCATATAATAAAAAATAACTGCATAGGGACCCACAACAACAAGACTATCTCTCATGTCTACAAGATCAAGATCCACTACAAAATATTATACCTACAAATTCATTAGAAGAAGTGTCCCAGTTGTTTCATTCTCATTTTCTACAAAAATGTGTCCCCAACATTAGTGGAATTGATCTCTCATCTATACAATCAAAATCCAAAACATTAGAAATCGTGCTAGGTAAAATGTTGAACATCAACAATGGATTAACTGAAGAACAACAAAATTCCTTGAACACTGTGTTGCAGGCACACACAACAGCCTTTGCTTGGGACTACCATGATACATGAAAATAATTGATCTATAACTATGCATGCATAGGATCTCCATAAATGATGGTTTCAAGCCAATTAGATAGGCCCAATGGAGAATGAACCCTACCTTAAGAGAAAAAGTTAAGACTAAGCTACAAAAATTACTTGATGCAGGTTTCATTTATCCTATTTCTAATAGTCAATGGGTGTCACCATTAGTTATTGTCTCTAAGAAATAAGGAAAATGGAGGGTATGTGTGGACTGTAGGGAGATAAACACAACCACTATAAAAGATCACTTTCCCCTACCTTTCATTGACCAAGTGCTTGATTCCCTAGCAGGAAAAAAGTACTTCTCCTTCCTAGATGGATTTAATGGCTATAACTAGATAAAGATAGCTCCAAAGGACCAAGATAAAACTACATTTACATGCCCTAGGGTACATATGCCTATTCTATTCTTCCCTTTGGACTATATAATACCCCAACCACTTTCCAGCATGCAGTGCTAAGTATCTTCTTAGATTATGCTCATGATTCCATGGAAATCTACATGGATGCCTTTACTACCTATGGGGAAACATATGAAGAGGCACTCAAAAATCTAGAAAAGGTTTTGAAAAGGTGTAAAGAACATAATATATCATTGAGTCATGAAAAATGTTCCATGATGATGAATCAAGGGATTGTTCTAGGGCACTTTATCTCAAGTGAAGGAATTCAAGTGGATCCCAACAAGATTGAGATCATCTCTACACTTCCTATGCCACATAAACAAAAAGATGTAAGGAGATTTTTGGGACATGCAGGCTACTATATGAGGTTCATTCAAGATTTCAATAAAATTGTAGCACCTTTGTTTGTTCTTCTCACCAAAGACATAGAATTTGAATGGACTACAAAATGTCACGAATCCTTTGAAGCATTTAAGACAGCTTTCAAAAAAGCACCTGCCTTGAGAGGGCCAAACTAGACATTACCTTTCCACATACACACTGATGCTTCTGATTTTGCTATAGGAGCAGTATTGGGATAAAAAGAAGGTAATAAGGAGTATGCTATATACTACATCAGCACAAACTTACAAGGAGTTGAACTTAACTATATCGTCAATGAGAAAGAGATGTTGGCAGTTGTTTACGCCATCAATAAGTTTAGGCATTACATTACTGGCTATCCAATATTTATCCACATAGATCATACTACAATAAGGTACTTAATGAACAAACCTGTGGTTGGGGGTAGACTAGTCAGATGGTTGTTCTTACTACATGAGTTTAATATTATAATAGTGGATAAGCCTGGGAAAGCTAATGTGGTCGCAAATTTTCTATCTAGATTGCCCACATAGATAGAAGAAGGTGTTGTGGATGACTCTTTTCTAGATGATAATTTTTTTCTCTTACTATACAAACACCATGGTTTGTTGATATTGCAAATTACTTAGTGGCAGGGTAGATACCATCATATTTTTCTCCTAGAGAATAGAGACAACTAGTACATAAAAGCTTTCCATATTCTTGGGTAGCTAGTTACCTATTCTATACTGGTCCAAATAATATCATGAGGAGATATATAAGAGAATATGAGGTCTTTGACATCCTAATAGTTTTCCATGATGAGCCTTGTGGGGGTCACTTTGTAGCCAAAAGGATAGCATTTAAGATCTTAACAACAGGTTACTATTAGCCAACTCTCCATAAGGATTCAGTAAAGTATACCAGGAGCTATGATAGATGTTAGAGAATGGGAAAACCAACAAGAACAAATGAGATGCCTTTACAGGCATAGATTGCACAACACCATTTGACAAATGGGGGCTATACTTTATTTGCTCAATTTCACCAACATCTAATAACAAAGAGTATATTTTGATTTGTATAGATTATTTGACAAAATGGGTTGAAGTTAAGGCATTATAGTTTGCAAGAGATGGGAATGTAGTTGTATGAAGACATCTTTACCAAGTATGGAGTACCTAGAAAAATTGTAACTGATTAAGGTCCCCAGTTTATTTCTGAAATCATTTCTAAATTGGTTGAAGAATATGAAATAAGACATGGAAAATCAACATCTTATCATCCACAAGCCAATGGGCAAGTGGAGATTAAAAACAAAGAGATTGAGAATATTCTAACCAAAATAGTGCAAATGCACAAAAAAGGCTGGGCATCTAGATTACTTGAAGCAATGTGAGCCTATAGAACAACATGGAAAACTACTACAGGTTTCACACCTTATGAACTAGTGTATAGTAAAACAACATTTTTGCCAATAGAGTTTGAATACACGACATTTCAGATAGCAGTGGAATTAGTAGTGGATTTGACAACAACACAAAAGGAAAGGCTACAAAATATGAATGGGTTAGATGAAATTATAATGGAGGCCATGCATCACAAAAAAGTGTAATGTCCCATTTTTTATTATAAGGAGAAATATAATATTATTTTAATTATTTAATATTTTCCTCCAAATGCTAATTGAAAAGGAAATTTTATTAATTAAATATTATTATATTTAAAGTGACTTATTAAATGTAGACTTAAAAGTAAGTCAAAATTTGGGAATTAAAAGAGAAAATAAATTGAGACAGTCAGACAAGCATAAAACGAAGGGTCAAAGAAAAGGTTAATAAAAGATTGTGGGAGCATTGTTTCAGCAAGCATGGTTGATTTTTAGTTTTGGAAAGCTTGGATTTTAGTAACTTGAGAATGAAAACCCTCATGTTCTCAGAATTGGATGAAAACCCAATTCTTGTACTGGCGGAGTCACACAAATTTCGCAGTTGGTTTAAAATGATTGTTTATTGATGAAATTTTGTAAAGTCTTTTAAAGACAAATTTCAGAAGATTCTTTACTGAATAAATTGCTCCATTTTAAGTGTTGGAAGCTTGTGTTGAGATTATTGTGGGAATTCATGTTATTTAGTCCTATTTTAATTCATTGGAGTTGTGGATATTAATGAAGGATGAATTGTTTGTGGGAAATTACAATATTTATGAGAATTGCTATAAGGGAGAAAGTGTGTAAATGTATTTAAGACTGCAATCCCCCTTCCTTGAATTTACAATTAATTGTCCAAGAATTTGTGAAGAGTATTTTAATTCATCACCCGAAGAGTTAGATATTCTAATTAAGATAACCATTTCAAGGAGACATAGTTTGGAGTTTCTGAACTCATAAAATATTGGTGCTAAATTATTGAGAAGGTTTGTGTGTTGTGAATACATCATAGGATTCAGAGGGAATATGAATACTTTTGAAAAGAATACCAAGAGTTGGGAACAATAGTGAAGTCTTCTAACGCAAATGCATACTAGTACAAGCAACTAGTGCTAGCAATGATGATATGAAGGAGTCAGGTTTCAAAAAAATTAATGTATATTGCAATGTATGATTGTGGCATCGAGGCCAGAGTAGGAGGAGTTTTAGTATAATATTCAGGTTTCCTAGTCGTGTAGGGAGCACTAAATAAAGGTTATGAGCTACACATCTAAGAGCTAACATTCTTTGAAGAGCACAAATCCATATCAAAGGGGACATTGCATTTAAATATTTGAATCGTATTCTGGTTATGGAAGG